>OX424572.1:215019212-215595417 GCA_949152435.1 Gastracanthus pulcherrimus | reverse complement strand
GAAGATATTGATCTCTTTTTATGGGGGATTAATATCTTTATGAATTGGTACACTAAATACTTTTCATACCTGATTTTTCGTCCAAGTATTACGATTCTCATATATTATTAAATCTTATATATAAGCAAGCTGGAATAAATTATCTAGATTCATCTAGTTTTTCTAGCTTATAACGCCCTGTCAATTCAATATACATCATTTCGAGTCGAAACGATGTATACTGAAAATATAAGCTAAAGAACGAAATGTTCCTGTGATTGGTATTATTCAGCCTATTGGACTAATACTGTAGTCAACATTGGTGCTATGTTTGTAATATGATAAAATATTGCGAAGTTTAAGATTCGTATTATTTTTATTTTACGAAGACTAGCACGTCTGTTGCGATTCCCATGAAGATTAGCACATTTCGCAATTCTGTTGTACTAATAAACTCTCGGTGAATCCTGTTGATTCTTTTTTATATCGGGTTCGGGTAGGGTACTAAACCATTTTAATACTCAAAAAATTATCCGTTACCCGAGAAAATCAGGCTAAAAGTAAAGTCGAATCGCGGGGACTGCAATGTGTATTTGGCATAGAAGCCTTTCATATCCCGACACATCCTCATGTATAAGAGTATTGCAGTTCCCACGTAATTTCAGTCCCCGAGTTCCCAGTCCCCGCGACTCGACTGAAGCCTGAAAAAATCAGACGGCAGAAAATCGTCTAATGTGCTAGTCTTCGTGACAATTTTTCAAATGTGCTAGTCTTCCTGGCAAAATCCTGAAAAGCGCTAGTCTTCGTGGAAAAATTGAGAAATGTGCCAGTCTTTGAGGGGGATGGCGAAATGTTCTAGTCTTCGTGGGAGATTTTCAAATGTGCTACTCTTTGTAAAATACGGGTTGGTATACAGCAGTTCTTTATATGGATACGTATGTGGCATTCAGAACCATAACGAAATAAGTCCATTTTAGACATTTTGCAAACTACTACAAACATTTCAACAGTGACGACTAAAAGTTATATTTTATGTATTTTATCACAGCAATTAATACTTGAATACATTATTATATTATTAATTGGAGATTAAAAAAATGATAAATAATGTCGTGATTTACAAACAGTTTACACATTCTTATGAACTGAAAGTATCCTATAAAGATCGTTAGCCAATAGTGATATTCTTTTTAAAATCTTAAAGAATCAACTAAAGAAGTCAAACAAACTGAAGTACGTGAAATTTCTTTTGAAAACTGATCATTAAAAATTATTTTCTAAAAAAAATGCGATAGGTTCATCATTTTTCTATCCAGAGAGAATTGAAAATAAGTTAATTTTGTGCATTTTTAACTGAAACATTGAACCATCGTAAAAGTGGTAGAAATATATATATGATTTGAAACTACTAATTTAACGAAATTGAACATAGAGATGACTCGCTTAATTTTGAGTAGAAAAGACATTTGATACAAAAGTAGTAATGTTTTTGAACCTAAAATTCCAAGGCCTACACTAAGAAAAAAAAAGTAGTAACGGCTACTACCAGAGAGTAGGAATGATTACTAGACTGTCTAGGAAAAAAATAAACGTGGTACGGTTAGTAATGATTCACAGCCAACCTAGGACTGAATACAATTATTGCAATTAATTAAATTAATCTGGTTGATCGAACTAAACTACATATTACTGCTGCAACAATACTTTGTTATTGCTCTCACAACTATATTATTTTGCTGTATGCAAAATGTATATTTACAGTGCATGACAGCAATCTGTGTGGTTACTAGAGCAATACCGGCATAGTTATCATATAAATATAAAAGTATCGATGTGATATCCAATCCTTTTTGTCAGTGTACCTTTATATATATAAGTTATAATATAGTACGCTGTCAAAGAATTTCAAAAGATCTTCCATAATAATCTAGAAAGCTTTCCTAACTTAATAAAGATGCGGAAGAATTTTCATCTTTATTTCCAAGGAATGTCGGCATCAATTTCTAGCAAATCGCACCTGTTGCCAAACACAAAGAAAATTACCTCGCCAGATATAACCGGGTGCAAGTCGGCGTCGCTGCAATTACGAAATGGCGCCGGATAAATGCATGTTCCGTTGCACCTCGCCGCATCCTCGTCCTCGGCAATGATCATTTTCAAACTAACAAAACTAACAACGCAACGCAACCCAATATCATGACAAAACCCGTCTCAGAAAATTAGTCTGGCAATAGTCTGGCTCAATAAGTCTGGCGAAAGTCTTGCAGAAGTCCGGGAGAAGTATGGCTTTGGCCACTATGCCAGACTTTAGATAAAATGTGCAAAACAAAAGCATCGCGTCATGTCAAATTGCCAGTAACCTAAATTTGTGTCTCTTTTTTACAAATATTCATATTTTAAACAAGATTGCAATATGTAAAAAAACTTTTCTCCTATTTTATCGAAAAGTACGTATTTTAACTATTCTAGTCGATACTAATAATTAATGTACTACTCTAATTATTTACTTGTGAAAAATGAGTTTTCTTGACATAATTCTAAAAAAAGTCTGGCATAGTGGCCTAAGCCAGACTTCTACCAGACTTTTGCAAGACTTTCGCTAGACTTGTTAAGCCAGATTAATCCCAGACTAGTGCCAGACTAATTGTTTTAAGTTTCTAACACCCCCATAAAATGAATCAAAACTAACAAAGGCAATCGCAAGAAAGAGCTCGAAGCAGAAGATTTGAAGCGCGGAGAAAGAGAGGATGTCGAGCATCCTCGGCTACCGTGCCGAGCAGCAGCATATAAATCCAAAAGCCGAGCAGCGCAGTGTACACGACATGTCGTTTTAAAACAATCTAAAGGTCGGATTCCGGTCGGGGCAAAGAGAGCCTTTCCGGTCATTAAAGCGCGCGCGCAGTCAGAAAAATATTTCGACCCGCCGCCCGGCGCATTAAGCTACATACATACTCACCCTCTCTCCGGCTCGGCGATAAGGAACAAAACAGGAGGCGAATACCGAAAGTCGTGTATATTATGCATACCTGTGGTACACCTGGCTGATTCATCGCGACAAGTGCCACGGCGGCTGATTCAGCTTTCGAAAGGCTGCGCGCGCGCGATGAATCGCCTTGCAGTTAGTAGCCAAAGCGCGAAGTTTAGAGCGGAGCGAGCGCCGCGGCAGCGATTCACGCTTTCGGTGATCCCGTTGCCCGTTTGTGTATAGGTATTACTGCCGTGTGCTGCACCTTGTATACATACGCTGCGATGACGAATCGCTTTTGTATGTGCGCGCTCGCGCGGGCCGCATACTAATGTATCCGCATAGGGACTAATCACGAAGGTATTGTGTGTGTGTGTGTGTATACGAGCTCGAAAATATTTGCCTTCAGCCGTTGTGGTATTGTTGTCGAGCTGCGAGCTGCAGGCAGCGCTTTGTACGAATGGCGAAAGTGAAGTTCAATTTCGCGAGCGGTAATACTTGGCGCTGTACTTTAAGTTATAACAATTTAAATTAAATAAATAGAATCGTTTAATCTACTATCTTTTTTTATTTTATTTGCGTTTGGAATAAATACAAATGTATTTTTATTGAAAACTGTACTGTTTTTTTATTTTGTCTGTGAATTAATAATTGAAGAAAGCAACATTTGTAATAGGATAGAAACACGTCAGTTTAAAAATATTTACTCATTTAGAAAAATTCCTAGCTACTGATTACAGTTCGACAAGTATTCTACATTATGACCTTATCTAAGGTGCCCATAATTTAAGCCCTGACAGGTGCAGTAGATATCGGAAATACAAAAAGTCTGATAAGCTTAAGGTGAACAAAATTTTCTAATAAATAAAAACAATTCTGTTTATTACCAATACCTATATCAACGCCGTTGATAAGAACATTTGTATTTATTACATTTATTTAACACCCAACTCACCATTTTGAATAATAATTTCCGTCGATTTCATCCACAGAATCATACATCTGACATATAAGTAGTTATCTATTGATGTCAGCGATCTCCGCATCGAGTGAAATATTAGAAGCCGCGGCGATCGTCATGCATAAATTCATCCTCCCATCGAGGGAAATTACACAATAAGAAGTCTCACGATAATCAAGTTTCGTAATTACGCTCCGGCCACGCACGCCAGATAGAGCCGAGCGAAACGGAGCTCATAACGCGGCGCGGCGCGCAGCTGCAGCCTCTAAAAAGGTCAATACAAAAATGCACCGCGAGTGCACAGCTCGTGTTTACCCAGGGCACGCGCAGCCCGCGGTGTGTAGGAGAAAACGCGCGCGTGCATACGGTTATATCTGTGGGACTTTCGCCTGCCGCCGCCGATAAAAAGCCCCTGGGTGTACCGGGTGTCGCGCTGACTGCGACGGTATAACGCCCACTGGCGCCCGAGAGTAGAAGAGAAGAAAACCGCGAGGGGGAAAAAAAGGGGCATATAAATCTCCGCCGGTTGCGCAAAATACTAGTCGAGTGTGCGGGGGGATACATAGATGCAAGCGTGGATGCAACAGGACTTCCTACCTTTTTGCATAAATCGATCGCTGCATCCGGCCGCGCGGAAACTAATAGAATATCTATTGGCTCGGCGGGCGCTCTTTTTTTTTCCTTGTCTCCGCGCATTTGCGATTCGAAACGATACGCGCATTGTTTATCTTCTTGAAGCGCGAATTCATGCGCAAGTTGGAATTGCTTTTAATGTTTATTGCACGATTGTGGCTCTGGATCTGTGCAAGCGAGTTTTTTTTCACGTGCTTTGTTTTCGATTCTTATTCGCGTTTGCAGCTCGAATTGGAATATTATGCTGAATCGAAATGCGCCTTTAATTGCTATAATAAATCATTGAGGATGGGTATGAATGTAATAATCATGTTGTCGTAAAATATTTCTTAACTTTTTTTAGATCTAAGTTAAACAAGAGGAAGTGAGTGGGACAATGATGAAGATTAAATTCTACGGAATTCGTGCCTTTTTTTAGCTAATCAAAGCGTGCAGATAACTAACATTCATTCATTAAAAATTTCTTTCTTTGGAGCGCTGAAATATAATAGTTATAAGTTTGAAATACTTAAAATCGTTGAAATGAACTTGAACTTGAAAATTAATTTTGAAAATGAATGTCAAAACAGTTACGGTAAAAAATGCGTGACAAAAAGCGTTCCTCAAAATGCTCCGAAAACATTACCGCCAATCAATTAGAATTTAAAAAGCAAACCACTCAACTACAAACAGTCGTAAAAGCTCCATTCGCGCACTGGTAAGAGAACCAAAAAAGCAACAACCAACAACTCAGAAATATCAGTCCATCTGCAAGTCATATACAACACGCATCGCCGGAGTTGGGACTCACCAATGTGTGCTCGAAAAATTCTCACTGCTCCATTGTTTCCGCAAAAGGAAAAAACACACACACACACACACACACACGCGCAGCCTCGAGTCGATTGCGCAAGCCAGCGGAGCCTCTCGCAGGTATACCTTGCACACACGCGCGCCTATCTGCGAGATAAAGACGCAGCAGGTAAAACGTCGCGACGCCGTGGGTCTGGCGCTCGGTTGGCAGAAGGTCGTCCGTGCTCTGCGGCGGTCCGCGTGTCCGGCACTCCGCCCCCACTCCACATCCGCAGCTCGCATTCGGAGCGGAGCGGAGCAGCAGCGGCACTCGGCACTTCTCTCACTCTAGCGCGCGCCTTTGCTTTTGACAGAATATGCTGCTGCTGCCGCTGCCGAGCGGCGCACTCCGATGCTGTCTCTCTCGACTCGCGCCTCGAGCCTAAGAACAAGAAGAAGAAGAAGTATAGTAGTGCGCCGGTGTAGTTCTCCTCGTCGCAGTGCGAACTTGTGCCACATCTAGGATTTCCTTTTGTATTCCGCGCGTCTTTTGTGTCCCTCCTGCCCAGTGTCCGTGTGTCGAATGTTGTTATTAAGCAAGCGCGACACGCCGAGTGATTAATTGATCCCTTTGCCGAGTGACACAAGAGGGGCACTTTCCTCGAGATTTCCGCAAGGCACGGCGACGCGCGAGATGCAGGCCAGTGTTTTGGCGAAAATGAACCGCAGACCGACGTAAACTCGGAATGCCAAGGACGAGGACGACGTACCCGATGCGAGATCGCTAGACCAGACCGAGCCCTCCGGATAGGAAAGAAAAAGTACAAGGAAGGAGACTGAGAGACCGAGCTGCAAAGGAATACACGAACACAGGAAGGAAAAACTCCCCGCTCTCGTCCCTCGGGGGGGTGGACGCGCAAGGATACACACATCCAGAGAGGTTCGTACGAGTATACACACATCTTACATGCAGGCGAAAAAAGGAGAAAATACGAGACTGCTTTTTTGGCTACACTCTGTTTTTCCTCGGGTGCGCATATCTTTATACCCGAGAGAGCGAGAGACCTCTGCTGCGCTCGGCACTTTCGGCGCGTCACGTGCTGCTGATGTAGTGGAGCGCGCAGGGCTCGTGTTATACGTTCCACGCACCCCCGCGCCGGGGAAATACGAAAGCGTGACAGCGTTGAGGGACTGTATACCTATGTGCAGGAGTCCGCAGGGGCGTAGACACTATACGTATATATAGTTGTGTAACGATTTCGTTGGCGCGACACGCGTGAGCCGAGTAAATCATTTGACGCTCTTTTTTTCTTCCCCGTGCGAGAGGAGATATGGCATGTGTAAGTCCGTTCGAGGGGAGATAGCGAAAAGCGTGCGGTAATTGATAGTCTTTCTCTTTTTGTTAATCCGTACGGCCTTTTTTATATTGTTTGCAGATAGCCGGTTATTATTAGAGCGACAGTTGGACGCTTTACCGTAGATGATAAGGCTTGGAAATCGGCCGGAAATAATTCACGGGTTTGGATTACTCGCGTGCAAAAAGTCTTTGGGTATCGGAGCAGCTGTGTGTTAGCGTAGTGTCTACACTTAATTATGTTTTTCTTTATCGCTTGCTCGAATTATTGCTTTTTTGCGACTGGCCGGCATTTCGCGTTTTTATACCGATCGCGCTAAATAAAACGGCATTAGCTTTATACGCTTATTTCGTGTTCTGCTCCGTTTTCGCACCATACTTAATAATCAAAACACATGTTACTTTAACATTAAAATGTTCAATTACGTAGATACCAGATACAACTTCCGGTTTATTATTATTTACAATCCGCCTTTATGAGCGACATAAAATTCAATGACAAGCCGACGAATGGGACGAAAGTGTGCCACGAAAAGAAAAGTCTTCAGAAGATCATTTATTAGATGAAAATGATTCGCTGACTGAAAGCTCGGTGCGAGATTAGATCGAGATCGCTTCTCTCTCGCTCGTACGCTCGTTCCGTTCTCGGTCAATCGCTTATCGGCGCGCAGCTTTGGATATGAGCGCCAACGTTTTTTTCGTTCTCACTCGCGGTGAAAAACAAAAACAGAAAGCCATTCGCGCGATAAAACGCGGGGGTAAACGTCGTTTATCTAGCGACTTATACGGATCCAACTGTTTTTCTTTTGGAGCTGCCGATGCGCGGGGAGCCACCCTCGTGATACCGAAGCCGGCCCCTCGCCGCAAGCTGCTGCTCAATATTATCGAGGACTTAATTGTTTAACTTAACGCGTGAAGGGCGATCAACCGAATGATAAACTCAGAATGCATGTAACGTGGCTTGGGCGGACCATATGATACTTTTCGGCCGGTTTTTATATTTGAGCAAAGTGAAATTTTATGTTCTAAATGAATTTTTATCGTAGTTTTATCTGTGCTAGTACGTTAACCCGTTGACTGCTTTGGCCAATATATGGGACAAATCATTTTTAATGATTTTTGTACTAATATGGTAAATATGAAACAATAAGATCTTACGAAAATTTAGGTAACAATTCAGATGCCTGAGAAGCGTTTTAACATTGAATCGAACAGAAAACTTATTTTCGAAAAAATGTAAAAGAGAAGATACAGTCAATGGGTCAACACTGAAATTTTAATATACACCTTGATAGTGATGTATTGCTCGATCTTTATGTGCTAGAAGACTATTTATATTTTAATATCCTTGTATACGGAAATTTAATTTCAAGTATGTATAAAATCCGGATTGTTTTTTAAGTTGACTGTAAATAAGTCAAGGTACAGGATAATGTACTTCCGTCATATACCTATCGAGATAATTTAAAGCCCGGTACTTTCTAAAATGCAATATATCAAGAGAATTTTTCTTTCCATACATGGACACGCTGACCGCGAGCAGCTAACGAGTTTAGCTCGATCGGCCGCTAATAGACGTATCAATGGTACTTTAGAAATCAAGAAAAGTACATGAAATCAAAAGCAATCCTGAATCGTTGAGCGTTTAGATCATCAAACATTATAAATCACATAGAAAGCCGTCTACAATAATATCCGGCTATAGTAAAGATACGAGCGCACAAATGAAAGGTTGATTTTCGTACTCAATCGAGACCCGCGGACTCTATTACAACGTAGTTCAGTAATCGCGCTGCGTGGGTCCGCCCGTCTATTGGCCAATGTCACCACACACACACACACACACACACTCACGCTCGATCTGTTTCTCTCTCTCTCTCTCTCTCTCTCTCTCTCTCCCTTTCTCCGTCTCGCGTGGGTGGATCCTTTTGTCCGAGACGCTCAACAATGAGAATCGAAAAAGAGCGAGGCTCACTCGCGACCGCGTCCCACGCAATTTCCGGGCGTAGAAAGAAGTGTACCAATATCCATGCAAGAAGATTCTAATGGTCCAATATTGGACGAGTACTATTTTGCCAAATGTTCAGTACTATCAGATATTACTGTTCTAATGCTGGGGCAATACTGAAATGATAACAATGGGCCGAGGTTAGCAAGCCAGTACTGGGTCAATGCAGGAATTACAAGAACTACCGATATTCGCAATTTTAGTGGAAAATATAACAGAAAATATATCATTTACGGTAGAGATTTACAGGTTCACTAAAATACTATGCATAGATCTTAATCGAATGATTCCGCTAAACAGTAGCATTTGTTTTATATAATTAGCAAATATATTTTAAAATAACATTTTACAAAAATTAGAAGTTAAAAAGTAGGTTATGACAAATCCACGATAATTTTGTTTTTCAATCTGACGTGCTGAATTTTCAAGTCCGGCTGAGTATTGGCATTACTGGCTCGGCAGAATACTGTTCGAGTATTATAGTTGTCGACACTATCAGTACTTGTAAACGTTAGAGGTCCAGCACTGAGATGTAGCGGGGATGATAAGAACGGGCCAGTACAACACTTGTCTTCTTGATATATTCAAAATTGTACAAGAAATATACATTTTTAGACACAAGCGAGACACTTCACTCAAAGTTTAGTGTAATAATCATAACTACAGATTACTATCGCGCGGCCGAAAATTTCACGTAAGGTTCGTAATCGTACATTAAATTAACATTTTGTTAAAAACCAGCCTAAAAAGTAGGTTAAGTTACGCTTGACGATTTAGCGATGTTTTGTTTTTTTTCAACACCGACTCTGAGACGTTTTTCAGGCCAATGTCGATTCTTTTTACTGGCCCATTCTTATCAAAACGATATTATCCCTTTATTGTTCCAACACAGAAAAATAATTTATCGGCATGCAATATTCAGCCAGAATCGGCCCGAACTATCACTGCTGGCAAATTCCGCTCCCCGAGACAGACGGGCGGATAGACTGACCACGGATAAAGGTTAACAAAATCGGCGCACTTCCAGCGCCGGATTTTCCCGCGCGCGTGTACGATCCCCCGTGAGCACGCAACGCGAGCGTAATCCAGCTTTCACCTCGGTCTGTATACGTGCGCTCATCGCGTTGAGTCATTCATTGCCGTTCGTGCGCGATTAACTCGGAAATCGCCGTGCGCTTACGGCCGGCCGCGAGTGACGTCAGGCTATCGCGAGGAATTCCTGCCGAGCGCGCGCGCGACACTTGAGGTACACTTCGGGTTTGCGAGAGAGCGAGCTGCGAAACGCTTGTTGACCGAGAAAAATCGCGCGTATATAGGTATGTAATGCGTCGTCGTGCGGATTCGCGGAGCTCCGGCTTTATTTAACGCTCGCGGAGGGACAAGATATTATTATGGGTACAAGGAGAGCTGCCGATAGGCTTGGAATACAAATTTTTACTTGGCTGGGGAATTTCGTACTCGAGACGCTTGTTTGACATGTTTTTGTACTTTCGATGTGTAATTTAGCAATAATAATTTGAATGCAATCTGTTATCATAACTCGCGTTGCTACTTTATAGAGTCAATCATTTCATTTATAAATATTACGAGATTAGTAGGTCAGACGTATAAGTTTAGTGTCCGTTTTCAAGATATCAAATTTAATGATGCATCGAATTCTTCACTCTGCCATGTAAGATATTACACACGCGAATAATTGTAGTTACGTGTAAAAACGCTGAGTCAGTCAGAAAGAATCGGGCATCAAGACTCTTCGCAAAGATCGAATACGAGCAAAATCTCGTTGCACAATAGCGATTGCTCGCGGACTCGTCATATCTGCAGTCTCAGGCGGAGCTCTTCCGGAACTTCAACAGCTGTCAAAAAGCACATCGCTCGCGCTCTCCGTACATATACACACACAAACGCACACACACACACACACGCACACGCACACGCACACGCACACGCACACACACACACACACTCACACTCACACACACACACACACACAAATCCATACATTTTCTACAAATAGTACATTTTGATTCCTGGTATGTCAAAACATGTTTCTAACAAAACATTTTTTTACTATTACAAAGCTTCCTCTATGAGTAAGCAAAAAGGAATTGTGCAGTGTTTGAAATTTAATAAACAATCTTTTTCTTTTTTATACAAGTAATTGCAATTTTCAATGCATTCAGGATTCGACATTAATGCACACACATACACATTCACACATACACACGCACACAGGCACAGAGCCATTAAATAAAGACAGCAGCATCGTTAACGACGCCGGCGTCGTCGCTCGTCTGCGTTCCCCGATTAATTGTCCAGCGTTCGAATTGAAAGCGTCACTCTCCCTTTTTATTCATTCTCCACGCGGCACTTTGGACGAAAACAGCGCAGCGGCGAATGAGCGCGCGGTCGCACGAGGCGGTGAAACGCCGAGGGAGGGAAGAAAAAGAAGTAAAGGCGAAAGGAGAGGGCCCCGTTCAATTTTTCCCAGTTAAGCTCAATCGAGGTTAATGCACCGCTGCTTAACCCCAGTTTATACCAAATCCAGAGGCACCCCCATATGGCTGGCATCGCTCGCTCGTTCGTTACGGCTCTCGGGCGTTATTGTACACGCGCCGAGGCCTGCATGAGGGTCCGGCGAGCGTCCCTCTCTTTCTTCCTCTCTTTCCTCCAAAAGTCGTGGCAAGCTGAATAGGACGTCGCAGCGGTTCGAGGAGGTCCTGCACGTGCGCGCGTGCAGTTGAGCTCGGTATCCTCTTTGACGAGTGCACGCGTGGGTGTGTGCGAGGTGGCGGGAATAAGGGACGACGGGACGCACTTTGACCGGGTCCTCTAACGTAAATAGACGCCGTTCGATTCCTCGAATTCACTTCCGTTGGTAAATGGAAATTCATGCTTTTCCTGGCTGTGCTTGTAAATTCTCGGCTTTTCAGTTCCCATAGAGGTTCGATTAATGCAGACTTGTTATACTTATATCCTTAATTGAATAGTGAAGATTTGTTCTGTATTAAGGAGTAAGAATAATACGTGCATTTATATTAATTAAATAAATGTAATTCAATTATGAATTTGTATGACTGCACAAATCGTATTTATTTAAATCTATAATTATCAACAAAGTCAGTTTTTTGCTGTTGCAGTTTTAGAAAGCATGCCAAATATATTTGATTATTCGAAATACTGTAAAAGTTTGGCTTCGATATTCGCACAATTTCATGGGCGGAACGCTACGTAATCATCCGAAACATTTTTCCAAAACATTTGGTTATTTGAATACAGACTGTAAAATTATAGTAGCAATAATTGAAGAATTCCTAGTGAGTAGTGATAAACGAAACATTTAAACACGTTTTTCCCGATATGGCTTTTTTTATGTCTGAGATAAATAAAAAAAAATTCAACCAATTGATCTAAAAAATTTGTAAAGTTCATCTATACACGTTATTCACTGCCCATATCAAAATTTTTATTACAAAATTTTGTTTCACATAAGTTTGCGCACCAAAATTTGTCCCGCAGTTGATAATCGTTTTCTCTTAAAATAGGAATTCTTTTATTACTTTTCACCCAATAAAATATCCTCAAAGATTGCTCAATTATTCGGCTGGTTTACCAGAAAACCCCCCTCATCTTTTGAAACCTCATTCTGAATCATACGTGTCAACGCCCTTGTACATTTATTTGACTAATTGAGTGAAGAATAATTTCCTTAAATGAGTAAACGCTTTATTAATAACACCGGCAATCATTGCTCTAGAGTCCAATTTTTCTGACAAAGGATCCAACTTTATTCCCCACTGCTGTTAAATCAAAAGCTATTAAAAAGCTTAAGTGCCCACTTCTATTTCAAACGAGCAATCCAATCCGTCACATTTATTTTGGCGCGTAAGCGGCGTCCAAAAATATTCCAAATCACTGGCTCTCATCATCCTTTCGCTTCTATCCACGGCAATGTACACGGTCACGCGAACTCGAGAGAGCCGTGTATATGCGCAACGCGTCTCGAAGTGCAATCTCTCTCTAGCACGCGATTCGTTTAATTATACACACTGCGCGCGGGCTGCGCAAGACGTGTCGCGACTGCCACGCAGGCGTAAATCGTAATGACTCCGCGCGATCGAGCGAGTTCATTATACCGCCGTATGCGAGCCTTTTCGAGTTCTAGCGTACTATAATACGCGAGTGAATAGATGTACATGCGCGATCGGTCGAGAAAACCGAAAGAAGGCGATAAGCGCGCCGAGCGCGTAAACAGCTTCGGTGGCTGTTAATTCCATTGTGAATCGGAGTTGTAGGAGTGTAGCACGCTACTTATACGAGAGTTCTTCAATAACGATGCGGAGATGAATCGAGCGCTTCGCCAGCCCTCGTTAATTGATTACGACTTCGCGCGGCTGCGTCTGATTGATTGTGCTTTTCAATATTATGTAGGTGATTGTAGTGCATGCGGCGGGTTATCGGTATTAATAGTTTCAGTGATATAATTAATTGTTTAAGATAACAAAGATACGCTTTGTTAGTAGTGAAATTAATATTCTATTATGAAAAAATTATGTCATTTGTCAACATCCGTATATTAATTATAACAAGTACTTTGACTTTTATTTTTCATTGCATACTTCTTCGAGTACGTAAACATAGTTTTAATTAAAGTGTTAGTTCTTTGAAGATATTAAAAAATCATTTCTGTCAATAAAATCGAAATTTTCGTAATCCGTTTTTAAAATTCGTTCTCATAAACCTAAAGATCAAAGCCTGTACGTTTGGTACATAAGAAAAAAGTTATACGGTAAACTACCCAATAGATAGACGCCTAAGGATTTTCTCACTTTATACATCAGATTTTTGTATAATAATATCGTTTGTTAAAACAATTTAACACTTATCGAATGTAAAAAACTTCAATTTATCAGTAAAAAACATTAGAAGTGTTAGAAGTTTTTGTTTAATTAGAAATTACAAAAAAAGTGGGAAGAGCGCATATATCCCAGTAGATAGACGATTGACAATGCCCATTTACTTTGTTAGTCTATCTATTGGGTTTTTAGGATATACATAGCGAAGACCCAATAGACAGACGATATTTTTGAAGATACTTTATTGCATATTAAAAGAACATTTCGTTCATCAATATCATATTTAACCTAATCGTAACAAGCTTTTTTATACCACTCTAACCTCAAAATCATAACTTTAATATGATTATTCGGCGCTCGTGGTATAAAATACGGTTCGAGACTGTTGCATAAGAAGATTTTTACCTCATGCGACTTTTCTCACCCGTGTCGAAATGTACTATTATGCAATTAAAATTTGTAATTTTGCTTGAAAAATCATTAATTTCGTAGATATAATAATATTTATAAACCGTCTATCTATTGGTCAGTGTCTATCTACCCATGTATGAATTGTCATTACTGACAATACGGGCCACTGATGGCTCTTTACTGCTAAACAATTAATCCGACGCCAGCATCGCTCCGGCACTTTATTTTACTGGAATGATAACAACGGGCCAGTAATGAAATTTTTATTATAAATGTCTGGTTTTACTGTAATGCCAGTACTCAGCCGGACTTGAAAATTCAGCACGTCAGATTGAAAAACAAAATTATCGTGGATTTGTCATAACCTACTTTTTAACTTCTAATTTTTGTAAAATGTTATTTTAAAATATATTTGCCAATTATATAAAACAAATGCTACTGTTTAGCGGAATCATTCGATTAAGATCTATGCATAGTATTTTAGTGAACCTGTAAATCTCTACCGTAAATGATATATTTTCTGTTATATTTTCCACTAAAATTGCGAATATCGGTAGTTCTTGTAATTCCTGCATTGACCCAGTACTGGCTTGCTAACCTCGGCCCATTGTTATCATTTCAGTATTGCCCCAGCATTAGAACAGTAATATCTGATAGTACTGAACATCTGTCAAAAAGTTCTCGTCCAATATTGGACCATTAGAATCTTCTTGCATGGGTACTGGGCAGACTACCCTACGCGCAGCGGGCCTTCTTTGACTTCTCAAATTGAGCAAAGATACACAATGCACACGAAACAAAACCTCTTTTGTATATGTATTCGCTCATGAGTCACGTACCTATAGAGTAAACAAGGTCCCACCGACGGAGGGTTCAATCTACTTACACTCGCCAAAGCCTTAAAAGTTATTGTACCGGGGCGTGTTCTAGGAATTTTGGTGCTCAAGTCGCTCGCCGAATTCAATGCAAATCGCGCGGCGCGGCTCACTTAGCCCGTCGAATCAATTTTAAAAGGGACCACGCTCGCTTAAAGAGCCCGATGATATGTTTAAAAGGCGAATCTTGCGCGGAGAGGAAGCGCGGCCGACGCTATTTTCAACGAGCCTAATTAAGGCGAATTGTGCGCGCCTTTGGGCTTTCATTTATCATCGTCTTATTAGGGCTGATTATTTTATTACCGCGACAAACTCCGAAGACTCTCGCTGGACGGACTCGTTATGCGTTTGCACACAAAATATTTTGGAATCATTGCGGACTCAAGGCTGTGGCTTGATTTGGTAAATTTCTTAAATAACGAAACTTACAGACTCATCAGACGTTTCCTGCTGTCTCGCGTTAAAACAACAAAGAACAAAAAAAGCGAAATGACTCGATGTACTTTATTAAAGAAAAGATACACCGGATGTGAAATAATTAAAGTACAACATGAAAGTCAATTATCAATTAAGAAACCTAATTTTCTAGTTTCCCTGTACTACCTAGAAGTAAATATTTGAGATACAAAACCATTGCAAAACAACAATAATAAAAAATAAAATTAAAACTCCATCATCTCGTAGACAAAACAAGCACCTGCGTCATTACTCATCTTTCTCGCGTACATACCAAACGCAAAGGAGACAGCTGATAAAGCCCAAGATTCATCCGATGCGCGCTCAAATAACACAAATACAGCTAATCGGAAGCCTATACCAGTAGCCCCGGCAAGAGAAAAACAATTTCCGGGCATGCGCTCCGCCGCGATACGATATACACTCCCGCGAATCCGATCCCGCGACTGATCCCGTAGGCATTCTCATTTCTCTCTATATACATTTCCCCAATCCTCCGAGACATCTTGCGTTCGTCCCGAATGACGAATGTTTCGCGCGCGACTCCGGACATCGCGCACACTTATCACTCGCGGCGATCGCGAGGCTACGTCCGTGTGTCCTTTCTTCCCTTCGGCTTTTCGCTCTCTTGACGGAAGCAAAGGACAGAGAAGCCGGAAGAGCGGCTGTCTCGAGTGGTGGTGTATATACCGGCGGAGAGGAGAACTCAGGTCTATCGGTGTCGTTTCAGATGGAGGCGAAGGATCAGCTGGCGCACGCCGCCTGGTTGCCCAGAGTGGAGGGCAACGCCAGCCACGGCCTCGCCATCGACGAGGAGCACTCGAGGTTCGTTCTCATTTATAACGTGTCATGCGTACGCTTTGAACGTGATACTTCGGCTTCCGCTTTGGCGCGTCACCAGATAAATACATTTATCTCGCTGATCGTCGAGTTAATATAGTGTATCAAAATCTTGAGCTGCTGTGATTTCATTTAAGATGTAACGAGACGAGCGTTTCTTTTCACGTTGAATGAGATAATGAATGAATATTTACATTTATTTGCGGATCACTGATTTTGATGAAACTTTAGGGATCGCTTTCTGGTACCTAAAAACGAAGCCCAGTACTCGTGGTTTTATCCCAGGGGCCTTTGTACGGTAGCTACGCCGTATTTCATTAACGTTGATAGTATAGCTGTATATATATGTGTGTCTTAGCATTGCCTATATGAGCAATGCTAATGTTTTTTGGCACTATCTCAGATTTAAAGTCTCGTGGGATAAAACTACGGATACTAGCCTCCATTTTTAGGTTCCAAAAGTCGATCCACAAAGTTTCATAAAAATCCAAGACCCGGATTCCATGTTCTCCCCTTATTAGATTGGCACACTGCAATGTTTGTATATTAATAAAAAGCTTATCTACCATAATTGAGTTTTAATCTCTTAAAGAAAAAGGTTCATAGGGCTGTTTTTGGCCCCACAGGGCCACAACTCAGTTTTTGTTATATTAATATTTTTGATAAAATATTTATAATACACGGTAATTTTCCTTAAAATTAATTTTACCTTTGTAAAACGATAGTTATAAGAAGTAGTTATAAGAAGAGAAAACGAATTAGTCGTATATCAAATTATCTTCTCTTTCGTATTTTTCTTAATTTAAAATTAATACATAAATATTTATTTAATGTTGGCCCAATCGTTTAGCTTAAAGTTACCGTTTATTGTAAATAATCATTAAAAATATCAAAATAACAAAACCTGCGTTGTTACCCTGTGAGGTAAAAACTCTTTTTGAATATATTACTTTAATTGATACATAGACGCTAAAGCTATTTTTTTTCTAAAATTTGTAGATAATACTTTTCTATTATTAAATTCAGCTGTTGAAAAAGTCAGGAAACCCAATTTTACATAATCTATTGCACTCAAACCAAATTTATTAATATAAAACGGACTGCTGTAATACACAATCTTGTTGTTAACCCTTTATGGCCCATATTTTTGTTAAAAAAACAGCTTTTTTTGTTACTTGTTTATTTATAACTATTTAACAATAAATAAAATATCAATTTTTGTTAATTAGTATTACAGAGAAACCTCGTAGCTAATAAAAGAATGTAAAATCATTTATATACACCTATAAATAAAATTTGTATACATAAAAATCTTAGACGAAAGAGGTGGCTATTATAATAGCCACTAAGCCACAAAGGGTTAAGTGCATTTTTTAACGTTAAGAGGTCGGGATAACTTTATGTGCATCGACAATTTTCTAAATAGTTTCGATATAACAAAATCAATTTAAGAACGATGTAGCTTCCACCCATTTACATACAATTCAAAATGCAAGTCCTTAAACGTATCGAATTACAACAGTTTTAGTTCTCTACCTATCAATGAAACCATTAAATCATCCTAAACGCATTGACTTATTGAGAAACATCGCGCATCGCGTTGTATCGGTCTAACACCGAAGCGTTGCGATGGCGTGATGCGCAGAGCCCCGCTTGTCCTAAATTTCGGTCAATGTGTCAACGCGCTGCGCGACCGCTCGAGTCGCCTCAATTACGGGTGTGTATATAGCGACGAAGCTCGCGTATATATATATATACAAACCTCTTAGCCCATGGAGTGGCGTAGCGATGATGTATGATGGAAGTGAGAAAATGCGCGGGCGAGCGCTTGCACACCTATACGCGTACACGTATACATATATAACGATGCCTTATTTTTCATCTCCCGGCGCTGTGTAGGTTCTCCAGGCCGCTCAGGAATTTCGCGGCCACCGTAGCCATTCTCATCATGATCGTCGGCCTTTTGGGAAATTTGCTCACCATTATCGCTCTACTTAAGTATCCGAAAGTGCGCAACGTCGCGGCAGCCTTTATCATAAGGTAAATATCACGGAGTTGCCCGCAATTCGTAATCTTTCAGTGTAATAAACTGGTGGATTTTTTTATTCGAGAAAAAAGGGTAGCAAATATTTGTCGGCACCGTTCTTTTCTTTAAACATAAATTACCCGAATACATAAATAACATGATTTATCGGCACTAAAAACATTCGTATTAAATAAATATTTATTGATTTTTTAAAAATAAATTATCGGAGAATGCTTGATAATTCGAATAAATAAAGATATATTGCAATCTATATTCTCATTTAGCTTGTGCGTCGCTGACTTCATTTTCTGCCTGCTGGTGCTACCTTTCGACTCGATCAGATTTATCGACGCGAGTTGGGCTGACGTTCGATTTTTGTGCGTATTGGTGCCTTTCCTGAGATACGGAAACGTCGGAGTGAGTTTACTTTCAGTTGGCGTCATAACGATAAACAGGTAATAAAATATTAAATCATATATATTTTTTTTAATAATAACAACACCATTTTATTAATGTTTAATTTAACTTTTATCATACATACGTATATTTACAAAATTAATATTCTTATCTTTTCGTCTAAAATTAAAATACTTTTTTTCGTAATTCTGTTTAATACTACTTACTTACGTACTTACTTATGCATTTATACCAGGTATATCATGATAGCACATCATGGAATATACGCTCGAGTGTATAAGAAGCATTGGATCGCGTTGATGATCCTCTTTTGTTGGGTATTCTCCTATGGGATGCAAGTTCCTACTCTAGTCGGCTCTTGGGGTAATTGGATTTTTGAATAATTTAATGTTAATGAGCTCTTATATAGGAACCGACCAGATCTTATGTCTTGCTCTTTTATTAAGGTAAATTCGACTATGACTCGAATCTCGAAACCTGTTCAATCGTAAGAGATGCAAATGGTCGGACGTCAAAGACTTTCCTGTTTGTCACGGGATTCGTCATTCCATGTATAGTCATCGTAGGATGTTACACTAAGATTTTCTGGGTTGTCCACAAGTGAGTAAATTTCTTAAAAATGCTTATCACTAACCTCATTGTATCGTATTAAAATAAAATAAATACTTTTTAAACGAATGTTATGTACACCGAGAGAAAAATAATAATGGTCACAAGAGAGTCTATAGGATTGATAATTAAATTGTCTAGTAAATAAATGCGCATAAAAAATTTAAAATCCAATTCCACGACTAAAAATGATGAATAGCGTTAGATTACTTTATACGTGGTACAAATGTGAAATGCTTATAGGAAATAAACACATTCATACTAACAATACAAATGCGTAAGAATCTTAGCACCTATGATTTTTCTTTCAGAAAATTAATGGGAGTTATTGCAGTTGTAACACTTATTACTTTTTTTCTCCGTTTGCAAATAGTAAATTAGCGGTAAATGCAGTAACATAATTCTTTTCACTCGATAGAATATAAAAGAGCGATTAAATACGTATCGACATTGACATAAAAAATACACAGCGACATTTCCGAGTTCCGAGTGTAGTAAGCGAGATAAAATTCCTGGTAACAACAAAACGAAGTGTCGCGATCGCGCGCGTAAATCATCATTCTTCGTCACCGCCCCCCGGTATTCTTCCCGACGAGTATAATGGCTCCAGGGATTTTGGCGATTCTCAATTTGAAATTTTCGCCCCGCACAATAGGTCGGAGTCGAGAATGCGGAAGCACACGGCGCCGCCGCCTACGATCAAATCGCCGCACACTCCGGGCCGCGACACCCGGGAGATCAAGCAGCGCAGGAGCGAGTGGAGGATCACCAAGATGGTCCTGGCCATTTTCCTCGGCTTCGTCGCCTGCTACCTTCCCATTACGATCGTCAAGGTCGCCGATGCGGAAGTCAGACATCCTGGTAAGAGCGAGCGCGCGATTGTAGAGTCGCGTCGTCGCATTTCTTTTTAGATTGCTGGCAATTATTAGCATAATTTGTGTTTTAGTATCGATGAGAAAGTAATATTAAATTATGTTCAAACAGTTTTTTTCTTTTGATAACATTTTGCAAGAAAATGTACCATTTGCTTGATTAAGAGAGAAGATAATGGCGTAGAAATGTGTATAAATAGCTAAATGACTTTATCGAAGGAGAATTTGTAATTGCTTTGTCTGTTTTTTAATTGAATGACGCAACATGGATGAGCCATGAAGATGAATCTTAGGTACTTCACGGTTTTTTTTAGATTCTAGCCTGTTTGTTGAGTTTATACGCTTCTAGAATCCTATCAATCTATGTATGACGACATATTCAGAATTGTACGGTCTTTATGCAGAAGCAGGTATTATCAAGAACGTAGAGAAAAATGTTTTCATTGTTAGAAATAATGCTAATTCCAAAGACGCTTTGAAAGAACTTTTCTACGTAATGCTAATGAAGATAACAGTTTTAATGAGAGATTACTGGAAA
Source organism: Gastracanthus pulcherrimus (assembly GCA_949152435.1). Lineage (NCBI taxonomy): Eukaryota > Metazoa > Arthropoda > Insecta > Hymenoptera > Pteromalidae > Gastracanthus > Gastracanthus pulcherrimus. Next base: position 215,574,846 of record OX424572.1, on the reverse strand, counting down.
TATGAATCATAATAGTTTGAAAAACATTAAACAAAAAAGTTGTATATTAAAGTGCTCGGATGTGGGTCAACATTATTTCAATTCCGTTCAAAATGAATTGATAATGTTTTTTATTAAACTTTCGTACCGTTTATGTTTATTAAATTTTTTTTTATTAAAGATTTTTCTGTTTTTTTTTTGGAAATTGCATGCAAGTGCTTAAATACGAGGCATCGCACAAAAGTGTCTTTAACATTAATTTCACTAATCTATAGTGAACATTTAGTTCAAAATGGACGAAATTTCCATATGTTTTATAAATTTTCTTAATCTTTTTAAAAAGAAACATTTTTTGTCATACATGCACGAACACGCCTTTTTCATGTTTATATAGCGGGACTAAAGTGGACGTTTACCGACCCTCGGGACATATAAATATTAGCGGGAAATAATTTACTTTACGCCCACTTTCAAATTAGCAGTCGTAATAGTGCATTACGTAACAAGGGAATAAAGTTCTTAATACTCGACTTTATTTCAGTGTTGCATATGGTTGATTGTCATAAAAAAGGAGCTGTTTGTGTCTTGCTTGTAGCTATCCCTTTAAATGTACTTCAGAATATATGACAAAGCTAGAAAATATTTCTTGTGTTATAATACATCATGTAAAAGATATTCCTTTAGTTTTGAAAGTCTAAATATTCACTTAATCTGAATAATTTTTGTGGCATGTCTAATTCACGCATTTATTAACGCTAATAGCGAATTTAGACTTTTGGAAAAAAAGAAATATCTTCTATTTCATCAATTATCAATAACGTCACCTTAAAAATACGGCTACATATTTTATATATTTAGTACAAATGTCAAATCTATAATACAAATGGCACCAAAATGACATTGTCCAGCTAGACATTGTCATTTTCGTGTGATTTGTATTACAGATTTGTCTATTGCACTATATATGAAACGTGTAGCAAGATTTTTAGAGTAACATTACTCGTAATTAATGAAGTAGAAGATAATCCTTTTGCAAAAAATCCTGTAACAAATGCGTAAATTAAACATTAATCTGGATTTATTCAGATCAAGCGAGTATTTAGACTTTCAAAACTAAAGAAACATCTTTTACATAATGCATTATAACACTAAAAAAAAGGTTAGCCCTGTAATATGTTCTGAAGTACATTTAAAATGATAGCTAAAAGCAAGACACCAAAAGCTCAATTTTTTTGACAATCACCCATATAGAACTTTATTCCCGACTTAACTGTGGCCTCTTTATTGACTTAAAAAGAGAAACTTCCGGTAAGAACTAGGATTTATTGAAAATGTATATTAATATAGAGAAAAATACTTTTTAAAGAATGCATTTGCGGGAAAAGAAATTTGCTGGAAGAAAGTAGATTTGCGAGAATCATATGATTTACCCCGATTTTAAGGTCAATAAAGTGGCCATTACGGTTGTGTCGGGAATAATAGTACATTATGCAACAAGGGAATAAAGTCGACTTTATTCCCTGTTGCATATAGAACTTTATTTCCGACTTAACTGTGGCCACTTTATTGATTTAATTTGAAAAATGCTTTTACTTTTTTGCCCTCAGTTGCGGGAAAAACGTAGATTTGTGAAAATTATATGATACTTTTGTCCCGGTTTTCAGATCAATAAAGTTGATGCCACATATTTAGCAGTGCCTAAACACTCTAGCAGGCTGAGTTTCGAAAATAAGCTCTAAGAGGCCTTAGGCCCCCTAAACACGAGGTACCATTCGGATAATACCACATGTTTAGGGATCAAAACATTCTAATAGGATGATTTTGCAGTTTAACAAGCGTGTATTTGCATCGTGTCGAAGTACGGCCAAATTTAGTTCCGCGTATAGGCATAAAAATCACGTTATCCAGACATGTGCGACAAAAAATACGATGTGCACCATGGGGGAGAGGCCTTTTTCGCCTTCGTGTGCCTGTAATACTTGTCTTTTAGTCTTCGGCTCGTACTTGTTTGCCTTCGACTCGTATTGCAAGCCTCACACGCGAGCGAAAAGTACTTGTAGTGTAGTCAAGTAAATTTGACCGAACTGGAGCCGAGTAAAATCTGCTCCACAAACCAAATTCTAACACTACCCAACACCACCCAAGGTCAACAATCCGCTAACAAAGACCGCCTCTGATTGCAGCGTTCCACGTGCTGGGCTACCTGCTGCTGTACTTCGCCTCCTGCGTGAATCCCATAATCTACGTGATAATGAACAAGCAGTACAGGCAGGCGTACGCGGGCGTGATAAGCTGCTCGAGGATAAGGGCGAGTCTGACGCCCCACGGCAGCAGCGCCCCCGGCCAGAACAACTTCGGCCATCAAGGTAACGACCAGCAGCTCGCCACGGTCACCAAACTCTGACACCCTACTACCTCCCCCACAGAGCCAATGGCCCCCTTGCGCGAGTACGCGCGAGCGCGCCTGTGCTTTCTTTTCGTAAGTCACAAGGGCTATACAAGAACAACTCTATGCGACACCTTCTCTTAGCCTCCGTAATAGCTTCTGGCTCCTTATTACTATACATTGTCTTAGACCTAATCCAGCCAGAATTTCGTTCACTTGATTCCTCGTACCTTCCCCCTTTTTTGCCTGCGCATATTATCGCCTCGGGATGAGTTTAGTTTAACGGTTATCTTGCTCGAGCCGAGTTCTTTTTCTTTTTATTAACTAGCAATAACGATAGGATTTTTCTATGGTCAAGGTAATACGGAAAATTAGGAAATCGAACGTTGCTTTCAAGAGCGAAATTCGGCAATGAGCGATAGCGCAGCTAATCTTTTTTACGCTACGAATTATACTTTATAATTCCACTAATTTTTCAAAAATATTATATATATATTATAATTGGGACTTTGCATGAAATTTTGTTATGGCTTGATTTGGTGGATTATGTGCTACTTTGTAAAACTATTCGAATTTTCACAATTTACCTATTATTAATGAAGTTACAGCGTTTCAAACATGCTGATTACGTCACATTCATACAACGATACCTATTGATGTTATACGAGTGTGACGCAATTCAAAGGAACTTCTTTAGATTTGATTATTTTTTAAAATTCTAAATAATTGAAGCGTTTTATGTTCTTTATCCAAATCATAGATAGCGCAACGAAAAATTTGTTCATGCAAATACCCAATTTTTAAATAATTCAAAGAAGTTAGTTCGATTTTCTACTTTAAAATCGCTGTGATTAACAACAATAAGAATTGCCAAATTACGGTAATAATTTTTTCTGAAAATAATCAATATTAATTTTTTTCATGTTCACTTTACTGCATTTAAAAGAGGTTTTGGTAATTACTAAATGTTTCTTTAGAAATGAACGCTTATATATAAATTCTAATATTCAAAATAGGCAATCCCGACTGAGGCGAACGAAAAGAAAACGCTGTAAACAAAGGCTCTTGGCTTTTCGGACTTGTCCTTTTAGGTTCTTCTTTTTCTCACGGATTTTTTTCCAGGATTGGCCGAACCGAGCTAAACATTGCACACATACGATTTTCTACGTACTAACGCAGTTACCGAGAGGCGAGTAGCATGTTTTAAAAAAGTGTGGCGTTTGGTGGAAAGCTTTAAACAACTAATCGACTTACAAAGGATTTGGGAAAAAAACATTTCTAATGCGCTAATAATATCCTTATTTAACAGTACATAATATCTAATTTTATATGACCCACACTTACTCTACTAAACTTACAGATAACACTGAGCTCATTAACACATTAGAAAACTTACAATTGTATATAATCATGTATAAATAAGTAGATAACTCATTATACGCTATATATTTAATATTAAACTTTGGCATGAAATTTTCAATCAATTAAACATATTTTATAACATGCATAATAAATAGCTATTATAATAAATTAGTCCCTGCTGTAAATTCGCATATAAAATACAAGATTTTTATTTGGTGAGAAAAATTTAAACCGAAGTGTAATACCTATAATATACTAATCTTTCTTACATTATTTAAAACATGATTTAATAAATGAAAATGTTAAATGGTTATAAAACAATAAATTTTAGATCCTCAAAGTTAATTAATACGAAATTTTGCTTACGTCTTATATAATATATAAATTTAAAAAAATATTTTCAATTATTACATCGTACTTGTACAGACATTGAAATATGAATTATTCCATGCTAAATACCTTTAATCCTTATTTACAAAAACTTATTTTACATTATGCATTACATATACTTAAATAATAGTATAGGTTTGGAATAAATCATATTGATGGAAGTTAATATTGAGTATTACTAAAATTTTGAGCTTTTTTGTGACATAATAATATTTTTATATAAATTATATTTTTAAAATTGACAACTTTAATTAATATCCGGCGACTCTTTTTCATTTTAGATTACTCCAAAGACTACAGCAAGACAATGGTCTCAACTGTATCTATTGCCATGAATTCCGTGAGGGACGTCCATCGCGACGATGATCTTTAACGAGGAGAGAAAATAACGCAATTAAAAGGAACAAGGGACCAAGAAGAATGAATGCTCGTAAATTAGTTAGGTGCGCATAATGTGTATCAAAGCGATGAAAGGACGCGAAACTCGCGTGAATCTTCCAATGACGACTAAGTTATTTATTTAATCTTGTTGACTGTTATCGCTAAGAAAAGGGCTTTCTATAGTATACGAATTACGAATGAGAATGCTTTTCTACGTTCCGCGGTAATTGAGAACGGATCTGTTTTATTTTTGTAGATATGTAGAAATTCTGATGATTGCTGACTGATCGTCAGGATTGTTATTTTATACACGTACGCGTTATATGTACAAAACTCATGATTATACGACCAAAGAGCGCGAACGAATTTTTATTTGTAAATAAAATATATGTATAGGACGGCGCATACTATGGCTGCTATTTATATATAATTCCATAGACAATAAACACAAATTATTATCGAAGCTTATATACGCAAGTTAAAGATGTAGTAGACGGCGAAGAAAAGTATGTACTATGCATTTAAGAGTACGCCCACGTTAAAAATTGTATAATAATGATTAACGATATGATATTGAAATAATTGTTGAAATCGTTAAAAAGCAATAAAGTTCGTTATAATTTACAGTATAAACCATTGTTTACAAGTTATTGTACAAAAATACGAAAAAAACAATTTATAAAAATAACAAAATTTCATAACTTCTATCAAGATTTACAACAAGTTTGCTTATCTCGAAGCAATGGAGTATCACGCAACTTGATCGATTCTCGTATTTCGTCGTTGATTTTTGACTTGAGAACGTTTGCTACTAAATATTGCATCGCTTCATCTGAAACATAATAATAGATGTAATTAATTTTTATTTTTATAATAATTAAGACTAATTTTATTCAAGTTCAGAATGTCGTAATTTAAATGATCATAAGTTTGCATACTCTGTAAATCTGGAAGAGTGATTTTTTCACTCTTTTAAAGAGTTACAAGCTAAATCACTCAACTTCGAGTGACTTTTCTGTATACTTCACTCGAATGGAGTGATACTTTTCACTCGAACAAAACGAGTGGTGCAAATCACTCGGTTTATTGCGAGTGAATTAGTAGCTGCTACTGAAATCACTCTTCAGAGAGTGAAAGTTGTTTTGGGAGGTTTTGAGATTAGGAATGTGCACTATCCCGTTAATTAATTCATCTGCTTTTTTGCAAGTATTAAAAAGTTAATAAACTATATTAATTCATTTAGTTTAAAGTAATATCCTTAATTGTCTAAACTTATACAGAAAACTTTGTTTTTATACTCCAAGGTCTGATTGGTCTAGTGGATTAAGAGCTAGTATAATAACCTGAGGAATCTAGATCAATTCCCAACATAGTTGAATTTTTCTTTTTCTTTCTTTCTTTTTTCATTTTTATTAAACTTATTTAATGTTTTTAAAGTATTTAGAAAAAGATAGTAATACAAAAGTACAATTAGTTACACAAATTATGCTTTATAATGATATTTTCTTTCACTCCAACATAAGTGATAAATCACTCTTAGCGAAGAGTGAAAATATTGCTCTTTTGAAAAGTGGTGAATCATGCGAAGCAGACTGGCTCACTTATCACTTTGCCAAAGAGTAAAAAATCACTCTTCCAGTTTTAGAGAGTAATTACACAAACTAAACTGTGCTATATGAACGTAAGTTTTATTTTCAAATTGCAATATCCCTCTTTCTCAATTTACTTTATTACTCAGATCAGATGATTTATGCAAGAGTGCAAAACACAATATTTACCAATATTTAAGTTTTCCTTCGCCGACGTTACAAACCACGAACCGATATCGTTCTCCTTACAAAATTTTATGATTTGTTCATTTGGAATTGCAGCTTGATTGATATCTCCCTTGTTAGCCAGCAAAACAATTGGAATTTTCGATCCGTCGGGCAGCGTGACTTTTTCTCGAAGATCGCTCAACCATTTCTTAACCGACTGGAATGTTGCGACTCTTGATATATCGAATACCAAGGCTGCAGCGACTCTAGAAGAATTTCACATTTTTTATCAGGGCTAATGAAAGTGTAGTTTATCTTTAATAAATCGTACAGTTAAAATTTTGTTCATATTTACGCGTATTTGTAGTACACCCTGGTCATGTAACCAAACCTCTCGTGCCCGGCAATGTCCCTAAAATTGTAATTCTGTTAGAATACTTTATAATTTAGTATTTAGATAATATAGCTGAACTTTCATTTTTACCATAATTGAAGATTAATTTTTGTGTGAGCATCCCAATCGAGTGTTTTTATCGCAAAATCGGCTCCAATAGTAATTTTGTAATTAGAAGAAAATTTTCCTAAATGGTTTTATGAAGTATTATTATCACAGAAGGATTTATTTTTATATAAAGCAGTAAGTCGACATACCTTCAGTATATCGTCTGACAATAGCAGTTTTTCCTGAAAGAAAATCGTAAAATAAATCGTTATGTTAATTAATATTGCTTTCTAAAATAGATATAGAAGAGTCGCACAACATGAACAGACATGCGAACAGTATGAAAAATCATGTTTTTTGGCTTCCATTGCTATATGACAACCTTTTATCTAATTAATTATGTATATATTGGCGGCTAGTGTTTAAAACTTACTGCTAAAAGTTATCGTACAAATAAGCAAAAAGTTGATTTTTCGTGTGTCAAACCTTATTTTTTTTAAACTGACTTCTTTCTGTCTAAGTAACCCGTGGTGGGTTCATTATATAAAAAAAAATATATCGACAATATTGTGCGGGCGAGATCCCTGATAAGTAAATTAACTTTTTAAAGTGCTAAAAATGATGGTATAGCTCATACTGTACGACATTTCTTATAAAGTCCAAATTCGTAACTTTTGTAAGTTCAAAGCTAATCAATTTTGCTAAATGAATTTGAGTATTTACTGTTTTTCCAAAATGGACAAAAGAGCCATTCAAGGACCAAATCGCTTTTTGGAATTTTAATTTTGGTCAATTCAATCAAAAGTTACAGACAAAATAGCTCTGGCTGTTCATTCTGTACGATCTCCCCTTTCTACAAACAAAATCGAACATCAAAAAGCTGTATAAATTAGTTACGCGGGTCATGTATATAATTTAATCTGTAGACAGGTGTTAGTGAGTGTTTGCTTTTCGCTTGTTTCACTATATGTTATGATAATATCCCGCACGTTGAATACGTTTGATAACATTTGCTGATATTCTTAATATATAAGCCGCCAGTTGTTTCAGTAAAAATCCTCTTGAAATATATACCATGCATTAAAAAAAACGTTACATCAACAGACTCCAGTGTATGCTTTACTCTCCAACCAAGTTACTGCAACGAATATCGGCTTCTTATCTCGGCGCTTATCTCTACTTTTCTCTCCCTTCGCATTTTTTTCGTTCTGTCATCAATACTCACCGACTCCGTAATCGCCGATGACGAGAATTTTGAAGAGCAGCTCCTTCTGTCCAAAGTGCGAGAAAGCAGCGTCTGAATCTCTTCGTACGACTTTTCTCCCAGCCATCTTTCACGCAATTGCCGATTGCGCCGGCTTAATTTCAACGGAATCAATATTGATTCTCGATTAAAGCTCGATACGATTAGATCGCTAGCTTATCGAGATCTTTAACATCCAGCGTGTCATTCTCTTCTATTTCTAAACGCGATAAAATCTATTTGAAATTACATTTTAAAGTTACATTTTTATCTCTTACGCTATTTATTAACTAATAATAATATAAAAATTAAATCAACGTTCACTTCAATAACACTCACCTTTATAGTGCTTGATATTTTTACAATTCTTGGACGATATTCGGCTTCGAAGCTTCAAAAGGAACAACCACACAGACTTAATTTAAAGTTTAACAACTTTGAATTTTGAAACCATGGCAAGCACGTGTAATGACTTAAAAATGAGAAAACTTATTGGCTTATCGCTAGTGTAGCACAGTAATACTGTCGAAACGTCGTATAATGTTGTTGAACACTCACGATTATACCGCGATCGGGAAACACGAGACTTTTAATGAGCTATTACATGCGAGAGGGCTGATAAACGCACGCGGGAAACCCTCAAGACTTTGAGATTTCCTGAAGCAGCTGCCGCCATCTGTCGAACAGCGAAGGAAATCTCTTGGGTTACCCCATTTCTCTACAGAGTATCTACCGTAGATAAATTATTGTAGGAATCTTTAACAAATTATCATTTTCTTTTACAAAAAAATTTGCATAATATAATTCCCTTTCAATTTATAAATAGACGCGTATAACTACGTCAACCACCGCATATTAATCATAAACAAATACTTACTTACACAGTAAACAGCACATAAAATTGTGTATTTAAAATCTTTTCTACGATAACTTTACTGCCCCTCTCTATTTCCCAACCCAAAGCACGCATAAAAATCATCGAACTGAAATCTCGCGCATTCGCATTGTGTGCGCGATGCGCTTCTTTATTAACCCTTTGTGGCTGAGTGGCTATTATAATAGCCACCTCTTTCGGCTAAGATTTTTATGTATAAAAATCTTATTTATAGGTGTATATAAATGATTTTACATTCTTCTATTAGCTAAGAGGTTTCTCTATAATACTAATTAACAAAAATTGATATTTTATTTATTGTTAAATAGTTATAAATAAACAAGTAACGAAAAAGCTGTTTTTTAAAGAAAAAAATATAGGTCACAAAGGGTTAACACAGGCCAGGCTCACAGTTCTCCTCTCGCAGATAAAACGCACGCAGGTAATACCACGTGACGGATACGTCTTGCTCAGCGTTATCTTATCGCCCCGATCTGTCAGAGCTTTACAGTCAGTCCGCGTTCCAATACTACGCAAGTATAGCCATAGGCATCTCCATTAAGAGAACGTCGGAGCTAAAATCGTATTTTTTCTTTTAGTGATTACTTTTGAAGAATAGAATGCATGGGAAAATCAAAAGGAGAGCCGCGTAGTGCTCTGTATAATAAAGCTTTTGCATGCAAGATAAAGTCGATCTGTTAAGTTATTTTTCTAATTAATTTGAAATACGATAGGTTGTTTACACATGGAAACCTAACCTCAAAATTTTAATCCCACCAAACTTTTGCAAATAACTTTTTATAACGTTACTTTACAGTAAAATTCGGAGCAGACCCGTGTAGTGCTTACTATAATTAACCGACCTGTACAAGACAAAGCTAATCAGACTTGTAGTTTTTACATATGATTAGAAATACAAAATAGGTCGGACAGAAAAGAGGGGGGGGGGGGGGGCTCCGACATCCCTTGAATCGGCTTTAATCACGAGAAAATTCCTATAGGTGCCTAAATCAGCTGGCGAAGTTGCGCTGGGCCTGGAGCTTATCAGCTGATAAGCGCGGCGCGCGCGCTTGCGGCCGCTGCGGCACATCCGCAGCACTGCACACACCAGGTAAGCCACTGCACGTAGGTAGTACATATCCCCTCCATCGTATCAAGCTCGTGCATGCGGCAAAGAGAGAAGAGCGATCGATATCCTCTCTGGTTGCTCCGCATAGATAAGCAGATAACGCTGTAACATCGCGCCGCTACGGGGGAACGTCGCCGACTCTTGTGTACCTGTTAGCTGCACTGTACCGTGTACTCGGTGCTGTGGATTTTTGAAGCGCAAGTGTAAATGACCGCCGGCAGCGGCGACGTATTCCGACGACAAGTGCACGCGACGATCGGCGCCGGCTGGGAAGGTCTTATCGCGTTATCGCGGACGGACGTCCAGTTCCGCGTGATTCTTCTCGCTCCGGACGCGTAAGTTTGTCTGAAAGTGGGAAAAAAAAGTGATGCACGAGTTCGTTTCTCGGGGTTTACGCGTTTGACGGAGAATAAGCAATTTGCATGCGAAAGGAATGAACATTAACGTTTTATTGTTCGTTTATTACTTCCTTTTCTCGTATCTAGGTTATATTGCTAATTAAGTTTTTTACTTTCAATTCTTAATATTTTGTACTTTTAATTGACAAAGGAACGTTGTTAATTTTATGAAATAATCAAATATAGTAATCTATAATACCCGCATTCACAATCTTTGGTCTCGATTATATATTATTTTGATACAGGCAAGATATAATGAAATGCTGTCTTTGCATAGATTATTTTTGTAATAATTTCCTTTCTTCGCATGAAATTCTTTTTTATAACTATGATTATATTTGCAAGATAATTTTAGACTTTTAATTATACGTTGTTTCTAAAATTTAATTCGAATCAATCGGCGTGCGTAATACTTTTATGCGAGAACACTGCAAACGCGAATTATACGTACCTACTTATTTCTGCGAATTAATACCTCGCTTAAGTGATTAAACTACTAAATTTATACAGTTGTATAACATTCTTAGACTTCATGCATTTTAAAAGTGCTTTTTTTATAATTTGCTGTCTCGTTTTATAGCACTGAAACATGTGATCTGTTCATTAATTAAGACCATGATGTTACTTTAAAATAATTATTTTAAATTGTATATTGAAAACTGTACTATATGCATAGATTAAGCGCATGTTTTATATCATTATTATAATTAAACTAAGCATATTAAATTTATCACCCTGACGGAAGAAGTAAAGATTTTTAGTTTTATAAAAAATGCTCATTTCTTGCGCAAACATGTGTAATGCTAAAAAGAACTTACGATAATAAACGTTTATTACCGAGCACTTTTTTAAATAAAATAATTTATAGTTTTGCAGTGTTAAAACTCTATGTTAATTAGTGGATAATTGTTAGACAAGTACATTATTATTCGAATATAAATGCTTGGATAATTGTTTTTATAATTGAGGGGCTGCATGGAATGTGTGCCTATTCTTGAAATATAGTAATATCGTACCAGGAAGTCATAAGTTATTTATATATGTGGTATGTACGCTCATTTGGATATCTTTTTGTGGAAGAAAACGGTATTATGATTTATAAAATAGGGGCCCAACTTGCGTTAGGCTATTATTAACACGATTGAAGTAACTAATATTAGAGTCAAGCTACGATTAAAAACTTAGGTTCTTATTCAATGCAGCCCCTCAGTGAACAGCATATCTTTTATTAGCAAAAGGCTATTGTCAAGTATTTGCCAGGCAAATAATATTTGAAACAAAAATTAACACAAGCTGCTCATATCGATTCTACTCCCAGGACTGCATTTCTGTGATGAGAAGGCATATCGACTTAAGTCCATCTTTGGAAATTTCGAAATATTAAGATTTGAATTTTTAAATTGCCATTTTAATTTATGTATAAGAAAAACACCAATTATGAGAAAAGGAAAGTATTAAATGAACTATTGCAGTTTTTACTTTCTTATGTGAAAATAGATAGATTAGATAGATTAAGATTTATTTTGCACAAGTCAAAAATACATAAACTTTGTAACATTATAAATTTGTACTTATCGTCGTATCACATGTTCATAGTAAGATTTCATCGTAAGTTTCTTAACAAAATATTCCATGCATATAGGTACCAAAATCACTAAAAATTCTGAAAAATTGAATTTTAAAAAAGTGCAGAGTAGTGCAGGGGCTAAGTTTAAGTTGTACAAGTTGAATATTTTTAAACGAATGCCTTGTGAAAGTATATTTTAAAAATATGTGTCGGTTGGAACTGTTAGTCAAACCTAGAAGCACATGTTTAAATTATAATTATTGCGCCATTTTACAAGTTACATTAATTATAAAATATTCAACGTGTACCACTTAGCCCCCGCTACGAGTTGAGCTCGCTCTCCCCTACTTAAGTTGTCACGTCTCAAAGTTACAGCTATAAGTACATAAAAATCGATCATCAAACTATATTCCGAACCTAAATTTCTCTCTCTAAAAGAAAAGAAAAGCAATTAAAAACAAACAAGCTTATCGAATTCATTATCGGCCATTCATTGTCTCTCTCTGGAATCTCGAGCCAGCTCCCAGCTCCCAATCTAATCACCGCGAATCTCCAGCTATAGATTCCACGCAGCGGGACAAAATACACATCCAGCCAGGCACAAAAGGAAAAGCAAGCAGGACTCTAAAGTGAATTTGGCGCGCCGAGCGGCAGCCTCGGCGTAATAGTGCAGTAGCCAGCCGCAGCAGGTAGCGTTCCGCACAGCTGGCGGTGGGGGAAGAAGAGAAGCGAAGAGAAGAGGGCTCGGCTTGCGCACACTCGCCAGCAGCAGGCAGGCAAAGGTCCGAGAGTCGGGTATACGCTTGGCGGCGTTGTCGGCATGTCGCCGTCATCGTGGCAGCATGATGGCGTACGCTAGCGGCGGCTTCGGCGGCGCAGGCAAGAGCGGCGACGAGGTCCGACTACTGAGGATGAGGGAGAACGTCGGCCTGGCGCGCAGCATCGAGCACGGCTCAACCTCCAACATGGTGTACAAGACCGGCCGCTGCTTCAGGCCACTCTACCTCATGTGCCTCAGCAGGACGATCCTCGTTCTCGGCTTCCTCTTCGTCATCTGGCAGAGCTACAACAGTGAGTACACACAGGCGCAGCGTGCCTATTATACACTTACCCCTTCGATTTTTACCCAACCCCTTGCTCTGTCTCTCTCGCTCGCGCTCGCGCTCGCGCGTTCGTGTATCGGGGCTCGTTGTCGTTTCTCGTGCGGAGCTAAATTGAAGCGCGCGAGGCGCTATAAGTGGACGCTTCTGCTCGGCTGTACGGCGACTCTCGCTCTTTTCAATTATTTTCATTCGCGCACTTTCTCTATCTCTCTCTGCACTTGTGTGTACCTATACATAAAACACAGCGTAGGATAGTGAGTGGCGCAAGAGGCGCGTCTGCTCCGAAACGAATCTAAGATACAGATGCAGTTGTATCGTTCTCGTGCCCGTCGTCTTGGCCTTTCCAATTATGAACCTTTACCTTTTTTCCTCATTTTTTTCCTGCCTCGTTTATTATGCTTACTCGAGGCGATCTTGCGAAAGAATCGGTCTAAAGGATACTACTTCAGAGAGAAAAACTTACGTTTGCAGTGATTCATTACTTGGAAATTGCTTAGGCTACATGTTATTCAACGATTTCCTGCCGTTCTTTTTTACGGTCCTGCTATTTTTTTTATTGCAATCAAATCAATTTAGAGGTTGGACGAAACATGACTGGTTGTTTGTATAATACTTTTGTCACATGATCAACAATGCTCAATAATTGACTGCTGTCTTCAAATTCAAGTTTTTAAACTGGAGCAAATAACGGAATTTTTTTAAAATAACATTTTTCTTTAACTAAAAGAAATATTTATAATGTACGCAATCTCATACTTGTTAGGATTTAAAGAATTCACTTTCACTTTTTATTTTACTCATATATCAATGCCCTTGAGCATTCTATCTAAGTATGTAGTTAAATTCAAGTGTTTTTATTCCATCAGGGATCATCTTAAAATGAGTCATAGAATTATTGTGCTATGATGTCACTAATCTTGTAGTTTAAATTTAAATAGAAAATGAATATTATTATCACCTAATTTTGTATTTCAGATTGTAAAGCTCAAGAAGAATTATGCAAAATGACCAGAGACTCTTTAGAAGTAATAAGGGCAGCATCTGTAGCATGCAAAAATATAAATGAACCTGTGCACATGCCAATGCCCACAAGTGCAAAAATATGTGATGCTGTGACGGAGTACAACGAAATAGGAAAGCCAAGCGATGGCCCTATTATCTATGCAATAACACCCACATTTACAAGGCCTGTACAGAAAGCTGAACTTACAAGATTATCACAAACTTTTCTGCTTGTACCAAATTTCCATTGGATAGTCGTAGAGGATTCTATTAAAAAGACTCCATTAGTAACTAATTTGCTTGCTTCGAGCGGCCTTACTTATACACACATTAATGCACCAACGCCACCTCACTACAAGCTTGGTAAAAATGATCCCAACTGGAAGAAACCTAGAGGAGTAGAGCAGAGAAATGCTGCTCTCAACTGGATAAGGAATAATCTTAATGAAAGCCATAATGGTGTTATTTACTTTGCTGATGATGATAACACGTATTCTCGATTTTTATTCAAAGAGGTAAGAAAAACAAATACAAGTTTTAATTATTTGTATTTTCAAATGAAATAAATGATTTTAACATGCAAATTGTAGATATCAAAAGTGAAAAGAGTTGGTGTTTGGCCAGTGGGTCTTGTTGGTGGCCTAATGGTTGAAAGACCTATCTGCGACAAAGCAACAGGTAAAGTGACAGGCTTCAACGCAGTGTGGAAACCGGACAGGCCATTTCCCATTGACATGGCTGGTTTTGGAATTAATTTAAAAGTTATTTTGGAGAAGAAGGATGCTTTATTTGCATATGAAATTCAAAGTGGCTTTCAGGAGAGTGAAATTCTCAAGCAAGTCACATTCAGAGACGAATTGGAAGGTTTGGCTGATGGTTGTTCAAAGGTAAACCTAATGTTTATTTTAATAATAATTATTTTTATAGGAATTATTGCGTTTAGATAAAAATATTTGAGTTTTTAAAAAAATAGCTAAAATTCATTTACTTATGACCTTCAGTTGGTACAGTAGATCTCTAGTAATGTTTACTTAGCCTAAAGGCCCGGACACTTTAAAAGGAACAGAGATAGAACACAAGAATAACATTGGCTACTATATCTATAGACATGAGGAACAAGACGTTATTCCTTATGTTTTTTGCTATATAGATATAGTAGCTAATGTTATTCTTGTGTTTTTCTGTTCCCTTTTTAAGTGTCCGGGCCTTAAGAATACGACGAGTAACGTTTTGAAATTATTTTATTATGCATTGGTTTTAAAAAAAATTTGATATACACATAAAAATACAAAAGAATTTTCAAAAATATTTGTGTCTACTTAATTATTTAACTTTTAAAATATTATTAGAATTTCTCATAGTTTCTAGTTAATTCTTTGTACTCCCAAATTTGATATTTATATAAATTTAAGCTTTGGAAATATTTCGCAACTGTTATTCATCAATTGTAATGTCAAGTATTTATTTCTATGGATTCTCAGAAAAACAACTAGTTCATTTTTCGTGTTCGAGATACTTTGATTTTAAAGTTTGCACTGATATACTAAATCAAAACATAAGAGATAACAAGTTTAGTAAAATTATTATACTTTCTGTATAACGTATCAAATATAATATTAAGTAGTTTATCAAAATCAGACAGTACTTGCTTTTTATTCGAGAAAACAAACCAAATTATGAACCGATGTGGACCTAAGTTGTTAGTTTATATGTACTTAACATTACTTGAGTATATTTATTAGTTTAAATTGATTTTAAAATTAGCATAAAAATAGTAATATATAAAGAGAATAATTAGAAAATTAATTTTTTCATGTATTAGTCGAAGTCTAAAATCGTCATTAGCTTTTTGGGTATATATGAAAATGGACAAGTTATGTTAACAATTACAAAAATATAAAATAGAGACTATTATGAGCCATTTTCAAATGCATAGTACTATTTGTAATGATGTCGAAGTCTCTAGTTTTATTTCTCCTATTTTTATATGAAAGAGGCCTATTTACAAATTAGTCTTAAATCATTTTTCCTTTGATTTATTTGTTATAATTACAGATTAATTAATTTCTATTTTTAATTTCAGGTATACGTTTGGCATACACGAACACAACCTCCCGTCATGAATACCGAACAACTTTTGAATAAAAGGGGAAAATCGTCCAATGTAGGAATCGAAGTGTGATAAAAGTAATTCCGTCCCGATTCATTTGCGATGGAATTAACTACACAATTAAGCGTTTGTGTCTTTGAGATTTGCCATATCATATTTAGTAGGTTACACGCAGTGCCAGTGTTACTTTTAAATCTCTTTTTCCCAAAGCACATTCGCCAGAATAATACCACGCTTTTTCAAGACTCGTGCTGCTTTTTACGTCGACGTTAAATCAAAGCTCCGAGCATGAACTGTTCTTGAAGAAAGATGCACGTTTTGACGCGACCCGACAAGTGTATAAATAAAGTGCCGCCCTATATAGGGGCAAATGAACAATGGACTTTTATCGAGGCTGGGTTTAAGTGTGCAAGTACTCGCCTTACGCGTGTATGGTATTAATCGTAATGACGTTGACAAGTCCTAAAGTGGGAGTACGACAGGTTCGTGCTTCCTTCATCAGTTCTGCACACCTATACCATATTACGCGTAAGGCTCTGTTGTATCTATTTAATAAAAAGTTAAGAGGAAAATTGAAGGAAATTAATTGGTCTGTTTTTTGGTGGTTTTAACCTTTGACAATGTCTTTTTCCTTTATTGAAACTTCTTTTGTCATCGTGGCGTACAGAAAAAGCATACATAAAAAATATGCCTTAATCCTAATTGGCTTACGGCTAATCGTAAGGTTTTGGAAAAACTGGAAGATGCGAGTTAATACTTTTTTGTGGAAAGCGACATCTTTTTTTCTTTTGTTTTAGCTGAGCCGGCGTTTCTTCTGCACAAGTGAATGTTTGGCATTCTTATATTTATCGTTAATGACAGATGAGGCGAGTGCAGGAAACGCAAAACTCGTTCTTTACTACTTTCTGGCGCGGTTGAAAAATAAAAAAGAGTTAATATCCATTAACTATTTGATCATATTTAAACTCTTTTTTCAGTTTTCAACTGGTTACAGTTTTCCTTGACCAATTTACAGCAACGATTTTCGCAAATCAACACTTTTTACCGACTTAATTAGCTAGTAAGTACTATATTCTATATTTGGCAAAAATCCTTCGTATCTCATTTTTTTCGTGTAAAAAAGCTACGTTCGTGGAGAGATCGATCACGAAAATGGTGATCGGTCTTTCCTCGGCGCGAATACAACACTATTCTGCGGGCCTCGTATGAGACTACGTCGTTCTATACCATTACTTCTTTCCAGGTTTTCGTCAAACATTTTTAAGACTAGGGAATAACGTTTACAAGCATTTACAAAAGACTTATCACAATTTTAACTGTTTTTTTTTCTTTTTTTTTCTGCAGAAAGCATTCTTACATTCTAGAGGTCAGTGACATACTTTAACCAATTTTTTCTGAATTCCTCTATTACTTATCAAAATTGACTCCCGAAGGAAACGCCACTGTTTAAGGTTACAGGTAAAACACACATACACACATGCGCACATAATAGAGGTCTTTTCTTGTCATAGAAATCTATGAATATGCGCTTTTTTAAAAAATACAAATCTTACAAGTAAAACAAACAAATGGCATATAAGCAACAGTTATGTTTAACGTAAATAAGTCAAGACAATGTCTATGGATTGGCTCATTTTTCTGTAGTATAAAAAAATTATCGACAACGATATAAATTTCGATGTCATGGGGTCTTCAAGGAATGAACATAAATTTTGTCCAAAGCTCGATTGTCGTAAAAAATGCACGTTAACTTTTAAAGTACCGATCGATTAAATTCAAAAGTATTATCATAGAGAGGACTCAGTCTTCGATAAAGTATAATTGAATACACATGTACGGAATTTTTTGTTCGATTGAACGCTCGCGCAGCGCCTGAACACCGGAACACAAATCACTTCGAAGCGCGTTTCTTTGTTTAAGTCATCCTCAAAAAGGAAATCGGACTCTGTTTTCTTTGCTTTGTAACGGCGAACAGTGATTTTCCTCCCGTACGCGGGAAATCTTAGGAGTAAGGTAAGAGGGCGATAGATAATACAATATAATACTATTTAAGAAAAAACGTATTTACACGAAGGTGAATAGGAATAAATGGGAATAATAGGAGATCGGATCCAAGCCGACGTACTAGATTGCGATTGCGTTGGGTTGGGATCTCTGTCTTCTCCAAGCATGTGGACACACCCGCAACACGGCAACGCAACTCAACCGATGCGCTCGTCGAACGAATCTCTGCACGCGTTCCGTCAATTTTGTACAAGCTCTGTCGCTCCTTTCGCCGCGCGCGCGCAAGTCGTCAGAGCAGAAAAGGCGCTTTAACAAACTCAAAAGTTCATCCCTTTCATTTAGATATTGTCATCGTTCGGAAGCCGGACACATCGGGGGGCCGCCCGGTGCGCTTCTGTTCGCAAAATTACCCTTTTTTTCTTTGTAACGCTGACTGCTGTAATAAGCTCGTGCTAGTTTCGGTTCGCGCGCATCGCGATTCTCCTCGAAGCTGCACCGACTCGGAACGACGGGAGCGGTGCTTTAATGAGAGATACACTGAGACTAGGGATGCTCTGCTCGTTTCTTTTTTTTTCGTACTCTAGGATGCAAGGGATGGTGAGCGTCGTTTCCGAGACTCGGCGTTTTTTGCATTTCCTTTCGTATCGTGAGCTTCTGCGAGGGCGTGTGTGTTACAATCGGACAGCTCTATCCACGGCAGTTTGTTGGTTCTTTGTGCTTGGCATGTGTACATCTTAGTCGTCTATTGTATGTGTCCAGCATCACACACACACGCACGCGTATTCGCCTGTCAGAAAGTCAGCAGTGTGCGCGCGCGTTATAGACTCGTTCTCGGAGGAAGAGAGATTTACAATCTAGTACGCCGGAAGAATATCTAGACGGCCGAGTCCTTGCCGACGAAGCCGGTCTTCGAGATGGACCTCTTGCCGTCGAAGGTCACCGATGACTCTCGTCGCAGGCCCGAGTCGATTATCGGCGTGATCTTCTTCTCCTCCTTCAGCGGCTCCTTCTCGTCTCTGTGCGACAAAGCAAACTCGTTAGATTAAGGGGATTCTCGTTTCTCACATTTGGTACGACTAGAGTATGTTTCTTTTTCTAGGACATCAACACCAACAACACTGTTTAAACATGCCGATGCTGATGGTGAATATCAGCATCGATTTTTATGTACATTATTTTGTTCACTGAAAAGTGTATCGAATTCGAACGAATATTTATTTTCATCGAGGAATTGTGTGTATTGAAAGGTAATCTGGTATAAATATTCATTTGAATCTAATCATTTTTTTTCAGTGTTGTTGAAAGACAATAAGTTCTAAACTAGGAGAGAAGATTGACTAATGCCTCTTGCAGACCTACGCTTGGAGCTCGCTTTAACTTTAAATGTTGAATAACACTTATATGACATTAGTAAATTCATTTTTCACACTTCCAATAAATATACAGAATATTATTCTTCGTCCGTAAATACCTATCAAATTTCATTTATGTAAACAGAATTAATGTCATTAATCATTAAACATTAAAGTGTTTAGAACGTTGAAGCGTAGGTCTAGAAACGGCATAAGCGTATGTAGTGTGTAGTATAAAACGTGCAACATGGCCAAAGCTTGATGCGAGTGGTATATGTAACAATGATATGATTGATGATGAAGGACATGACGGAAATGGAATTGAAGCGGAAGTGTCAATTATGTGTTGAATACTAAAACTTATATCACATTTCTAAATTTGTCAGAGACAACTATTTACTCCGTATAGCGAATTGCTAATCACATATTTTGAACACTTGATCACTCTAAAATAACGGAAGAATGCACTAATGTCTTTTTAACAGTTGAAAAGACTAAGATATTTATAAACTCTGTAATATGTACAAATGACTAATTTAATATTTACAAAATCATGTTATTGTTGAATAAAAAATTGATCAAGTTTGTCGGTACACTAAATTATTCACACAATGGTTCGAAAAAGTTCTATTCTAATGCTACCTATTTTGAAAAACCAATGAAAAGGGATATAAAGGGTGCATCTGGATATAAAATAATGTATAATGAATGACTAAAGACGACACAGATACAGAAGCTTTGTTAGCTCTTCGGACACAAAGTTTTCTCTCCGAGCACGTGTGGCGATGCGGGACGAAGTCTGTCTTTCACACGTCGCGCGCGACGTGGGACAGAAGTCGTCGCGCGTGCCGCTGAGAATGACTTCGAGGCGTAAGAATGAAATAAAAAGAAAAAGAAAAAAGAGAGAGAAAAAGTGGTTGGCGGAGGGGGGATTTTTCTGCACAATAGGCGGCAGGGGAGCGGAAGAAAAAACTCGCCGCATGCTCTGTCTCGAGCTTTCTCTTCGTCTCCGTTTTACCCTCGACGAGGATCGGGGCCCCGACGCTACTATTACTTTGTTCATTATCACTTTTGCGTTGATACTACCGTCGAGGAGAGCCAATACAGCTGCGACTCGGTGACAAGAGAGTGAGACACGCAAAAATACAGTTACAGACAGAACAGAAAAAGAAAGACAATTGTAAGAAAAAAAACGCCATGCCAAACGAAAATTTGGAAAGCCACGTCGAAAATTCGGCACTGCCTCATGCTCTTTTTTCTTTTGATCCAATTTTGTCTAAATTTGTTTTTTGTAATTTTATTTTACAAGCCGTAAACTCGTTTTTTATTCTTACATGGCAGTGTGCTTGACAAGTGTAATGGTACTTTTTCCACTACCCGAGTCTTGGATGGCCGTCACCCCGGCGACATTGGCCATTTTTTGGTCGCAATACGGCAATGGGAACCGCCAACCGTAAAGACTATGCACGGTGAGAAAACAGAACGTCAGTACAAGATTTTACAAAATTATATTCTTCAAAATTTCACACTGTCATAGCGTTTCGCAAATTTCTTAAATGTTCATTTATATCAACATTTATAACAAAACCATTCACTTTTACGTCTTACATACGAAAGATTGCGAAGTGTAATTTCTGAAACACATGCTCAAGTATGACGAGCATTTGTATCTAATTTATGAAATGAATGAAAGTGACTCGAAGGAATGTTTTTGGTGACGTTGATGCATGTTTAGATGAGCGGTGAGGGAATGAAAAAAATGCAGAGTCAATGTACGAGGCAACGAACGATCCGCGCGCGATCGGTGCAGGATCCGTGAAATTCGATGACACGACAGTGCCAAACTTGCCAAAGCACAGAATGTGTCGAGCTCGAATGAATAACATTATTTGAGTAAATGTGTGTGTGTGTGTGTGTATGTATGCGTGCATGTATTTATTTGCGTTTGAGTGTGTGTGCGTGCGTGACGTGTTTTAGTATATGGTTTGCATGTATGATAATGTGTACGTCGTGTCATGACTATTAAAATGTTTATATATCGATGTACATTTAAATATTGAAAGAAGAAGAAACAAATAGAGAACAATGCGCATCTCTTATAAATCGTCTGATTAAGGTGAAAAAAGAATGTTTTTGTTTACGCATACCTTCCTAATTTTGCATCTTCCTCGTCCACGGGTTTCCTTCTCGATCTTTCGCACATGTAGTATATGATACCTGCACATAATCAACAGATGGCATAATTAATTTTTTGATTGCACCTTTCATGATATATCTAAATTATATTTCTTCGCATTATTAAGGTACTTTGCACAATAGTAATTAATCAAAGTTACAACGCTAGAAATACCTCTGTTATCAAATTATATTTATCTTTACAAGCTGATGTTGCAAGAGCCTACAATCTGATAAAATCGTACGCACGTCGTCGTACGTGGATACGTACCTGACTTATTGGTGCAGCAGAGAATAGCGTCCGTAATCAGCATAATTATAATGAGAACGGCAATAACGATGCCGATTATCGCCGCGCTGGAGATTATCGAGCCCTGATGTTGCAGCACGGATGCGTTGCTCATGTTTCCTAGAAAGAACGTGAAAATCCCACCATTAGTATCCAGACCGTCGAAAATCCATTAAAACAATGTTAGTGCAAAAGCTGAAAAAACGGAACGATGCTTGGTGATGGAGTGAGAAGAGAACTGAGACTCGACGGTCGTTAACGACAAATTGTGCCCTACGGTTGTAAAAAAAAAAGAAGCATCAGCGTATGATGTCTCAATGGGACTCGCAAAAAGTGCTCGTTAAGTCTTATCAATTGATCGATCAAAGAAAGTCGGGTGCAGCCCTCTTGACGCGTGAATGAAGCCGTGGAGTCAAGATAAATTTATATAAGGGACCCACATCGAACGAAAAACCTCAAGAGTCGAAAAATAAAGGAGAACACCTACTGGGCAGTCTCCTTTCAGATTCAAAGGACGACGTCTGATATAAATTAAAACGTACTGGTACTACTTCTCTGTGCTGTAGGAGCAAATGTATTGAGTTGAATGAACCGATGCGATAGTTTATCTTTATCTCTTTTTTTTTCTAATGAAAATGACTTAGCGCAACATCACCAAACACGTACCGCGAGCGCGTTAATGCATCTCCAGACATATTGTACATAATCATTTGAGAGGTGGAGAACCAAAGACAATAGAGTTAAAGTATACAATAGATGTTGCGACAATCCGTTTTTATCGAGTCCATCGATTAAAAAGTATACAAGATCTTAAGCCTATGTTATAAAAATATACAGATGAGCACGTCTAAACGATTTAAAATAAGTGATTATTGTTTTTATCTTATTATATATTTTACCAGCATGTTTTAAGCAATATTGTACTTATTTAAAAGAGAAATGAAAGACAAATTAAAATTTGATACTGTTAATTTATAAACAATTAGGAATATAAGTTGTCCATTAAAAAAGAATTGCAAAGAGCTGAATTTATAAAAATGTTAATTAAAAAATGAATTCTACTTATCAATAAATCTATGCAAGTATTCAAGTATTAGCATTCATCTGTTTGCCTCGATGTAATGCAAATAGAAACTCGAGTTCCCAAGTAATTTTAAACGTGCCAATCTTTGATGTATAAGAGCAGAATAGATGAATGAGGGTACACGAATAAATGAGTGAATGAGACACAGATGGGAAAAAAGGGAAATACGCAAGCGTTAAAACGTAGAAGCAATAGTTGCGCGAGAGCCTGAAAAGCTGTTCAGCGATTACACCAGAGACGAGAGAGAGAAAGAGAGCGAGGGAGTGATAGAACATTGGAGCGGGAAGATGCAGTCGACGATAAAGCGAGGAGGGAAAGAGAGAGAGAGTTGATTTTTCTTTTTGCACGAAGAAGACAGGCGGTAGGTAGTACAGCGCGAAAAAGAGGCGAAAAGGACGCAGTAAAAGTAAATAGCGTAAAAGAGTAAAAATCCACGCGCCAAGAAGCCCCAAGGAAGTAAAGCCCATTTTGCTCTCGAATAGCACGCGCGCCGGCCGGACCGGTGTATGTGTGCGCGCGCGCGCGTGTGTGTGTGTGTGTTAGTCTACGTGTCTACTCGCTCGACTACTCTACGTAATTACACTTTAGCCCAGCACCAAGCACCAGCAGCCCAGTAGCGGCAGAAGCAGCGGAGCAGCCACAACGCTCGCTACTTTGCGATTTTTAATGCTAAATAAAAAGAAAGGAAACACACAAGACAACAGCGTGCCGCCCGTACACCTTGGTTAAAAAAAGAGCGTTTTGTTATTTTTATGACAATAATGCTGGCTATTTCTTTATAATTACCATTCGATTTTTTGCCCTCTCTACTTCTGCTTTGCTAGACGCGGAATTTGCGTGGATTTCAATTGGTGGAAATTTTTCGGTAGCGGTTTTTATGTATTGTGTTGTCAAATAAAAAATGCGGACGCGCCGAGGAAGCCAACGCCAATTTTCTCGCGTCGCTTGTCGAATAGAGTCTGCAGCATCGCTGTTTAACTTTCTCGATGTTAACTAAACAGTTAACCTAGCGAGAAATGCATTTGAAAGGAAAAATACCAACGCGGAGCGTTTGGAATTGACTTCGCCGACGGCCCTTTCAAGTGCGTTCGTTTTCCATCAGGATATTCTATATATTTTTCAATATTTCTCGTATCTCTATGTATAAGTGTGTGTTATTTACAGTAATAAATGCTTCGCAGAAAAGAAAATTGTATACGTATATATACTGGCTCAAGCCAAAGACACAGACATCTATATATACGCTCGTATACGACCGCTCTATATGATATACGTGTACGGAAGGGTATTCCTTGCCTAGAACGAGGTTCTACACTAGTTTTTAATGTTTTCATTCCGTTGCATTAACGGTGCGCGCGTGTGTGCCTGCTTCACGCCTCGAAAAATACGAGAAAGATTGCGTTACACGTACATTACGAAACTGTTATCATAAAACTTGGCTTAGCCAATCATAAATAACTAATAATAATAATGGTCGATACTCTAAAATTATACAACATTTTCTTTTATTTGATACACGAAATCATAGACTCAAGTATATATAAGACTAAAGAAAATCCGCTGGACGACCTCTCGCGGTTTTTCTTTTTTCTTTCCTTCCAGTCATTACTACATCGCGCCTATCGCTAACATAACAGTACAATTGAACGGCGCAATTGTCGACGTACAGTGCACCTTAGACGCACGCGCGCGAGAGGGAAGTTCCTTCGGTTCGCGATGCATGTGGTACGCGCGCAAAGCTTTCGATTCTATTTGCGGAAACGAGCTCGAGTCCCGTAAAACTGGCTACCGTTAACCAAGAAAGAGAGAGAGACTCCTCTCGATCGTTATTCGCGTCGAATCACGCCTCGGCGACACGGAAATCGAGCCACCGCTTGTCGCCGTCTCGCTCCAAAGGAACTTCACTTTCATTCACACCGTTAAAGAGCTTATTTCCCTTTACGAACCTCGAGCTCGTACAAAAGCTCTCCCGCCAATTAATAGGACCGATACTATTCTAGTACAAAGTTTCTTCTTTTTTGCTTCTTAAATTGACTTTATAGTTTCGATAATAAATACTAGAACAAAGTTTCTTTTCTATTTTTTTAAACATAAAGAAAGTAAATAAATTTTTCTTAAGAACAAAATAAAACTGGGAGTGAAGTCAGTGTTTCATCATGTAATTTCTACTGCGATAGACAACTGCAAATGTAATAAAAAAAATTAATTTTAAAGTTTCTGATACGACGTTTAAATTTGAACGACAGAATTAAAGGTTAAAAACGACTTCGCTCCCTAAAAAATTAAGTAAATCAAACAAATTTAACTTCTCTTGAAGTCACTAAAAGAAATGTCCATCCGTCGTCTTCTCGTAAAAATCGATCGGCGCTAGAAAGCAGGCAAACGACGCTAATTAAAACAGCAGCGTGCGGAATGCGTGCGCCGTAGGTATACGCAAAAAAAGGAAGAGCAAGCAAGCGCATGCCATGCATCGCGTCGGCCGTGGAGGGCCGACGGCGTCGATTTTCGCGGCAAAAATGGAAACGACGTCGCGACGCGATTCACTTTTAGAGCATCGAGAGATTCCCAGACATAGGTATAGCTGCCGTTTGTGTCTTGCTTTTGTTTTGCTTATCGAACGAGTTGAAAGCGCGCGAGGCACTCGAAGAAAAAAAAGAGTGCTAAAGTTTGAACGAACAAAATTTTGCGAATGCTGCGCACAAGCGTACACCATTTGGGTAACCTCGTTTTGCGTCCTAATTATCAACACTATTAATTTTGGCTTTCACGGGAAAATTAAATTATCGGCGCTTCGCGGACCGCGTCGATAACTAGGACACTGCTTTTAGGCTGCGGCAAATGATGACACGCTCCCTTTAGTACTAGTAATGATCAAATATTTATGAAATTTGTCTTATTATGACGATAACTATTAATAAAAATATTGAAGATATCTAAGACTTATGACATACACAATAATATTAACTTTAATGCAATGACATTTGTGATCACCATATAGAGCAGTAAAATATAATCCTAGTATTCTAACAAAAAAAAAATAATTCACAGATCATGCGCTCTAAAAACGCGGCTCGACGGACAAATATTTCTAGACAAGCAGACAACTAGTGACTGATAAGATCAAAAAGAAGAAAAAACATAAGAAAAAAAGGAAAAGAAAAAAAAATATTTTTAATATTGACAGAAAGAACAATAAAAAGATAAATTACACAAAAGGATTAAAAATTTGTAGCTTTGTTAGACACATGAGTTTGTAAAGTGTGATCTTTCTTCTTTTCGAAACAATATAATATTATGTTTGCATTGATTTAAGATCTTGGATTTTTTTACATTTGCTCTCGGTAAAATCGGATTTTTGTTTTGAGAGCGGTATTATAAACAATGATTAGAGACAAAAAATGTAAAGTGTATTCCGTACGTTGATTTGCTTTTTATAATGGATACTTTTAATTTGCTTTAAAAATATTAAAGAAAGTCAATTTAGTCTCTACTAAGCTCGCTAAGGTAAATTTCACAAAGATTAATTAAAAGTACCCAAATTTTCAAATGTAAATAGAACTCCTACAGTTTTAATCTCAAAACTATGTAAAGATTTTCTAAAAATACGACTCGAGCCTCCGGGAAGTTCTCTCGCCTATGAGAAACTATTAGTAAACACTAGGCATTTGGCAATGTAAGGCATCTTAATTTTTATTTCTTTCTTTAATTATAGGCTCATCGGTATTAATCGTACCGATTATGCGCTTGCATGTAATGCGCGCGAGAGTAAAACGAGATTGCAAAAGGACAAAAGAGATGTCTCATTCGTGAGTATAACGCGCAAAGTAAATAAGAAACGTACCAGTACGTTTTTAACAATGAGCATTCAACACGAATATCATAAATACACGCTTGGTTTACCGTCGAATATCGACGGTTTTGAACCTTCTTTACTCTCTCATAATCTTTGAAACGGATTTATCGTTTTCTCATTTTTTCTCTACTTTTTCTCTTCGCATCGGAATGTATATACCATGAATCTCCAACGTGACCCTATGCCAATGTAATCGGTGAATGGTAATTGAGTTTGCGTTCGCCGCGCACTTATCTCGCGTACAGTCAACGAGAGAATATAAAACAACTAGACGCGACTCTCCTCTACATTTGTTTTTTGCGCCCTCCGCATTTCCAGCGGCACGTCGACTCTCTTTACTTTTCGAAGAAAAGGAGATTTTTCTACGGAATCCGCTGTTAGCGGACAGAAAGTAGCATAATACGAAACTAAAAGATTCGTTCGGAAAGATCGATAAAGTTGTTTTGCATTTACGAGTAAAAGAAAAGGGCGTTGATTCCTTATACCCCTTATACAGTTATTTATCGAGTGTTGTGATAAATAGTTCTTTTTTTGCATTGTGTTTTTTGGAGCGTGAACTTTTGTCGCTCCGTTGAGTGACGAGATTCGGGTTACGTTTTGTTTCTTTTGATTGTTATTTTAAACTCCTGTTGATGCTTTTCTTTAAATGGCTAGAGATAAGATCATTAGTGTTGCGGCAACGATGTTCACGGCGAGCTGGATAGCGACTCCGCCAGATGTAATCTTTTCGTCCACTACAAAGCCCTCAGATTCTGGATAATAAAAAGCTTGTGTTGAAAGGGTGGACAAGAAACGAGTGATACGTCGGTTGGCTTGACTTTAATTTTGTTCAAGTACACCCATCCCACATACCCCTATACTCGGAATTCGTAATCAAAGCACTGACATCTGACATCGATTATTCTTTCTGGTACTTTAAATTTCTCACAGTGTGTAGTTTCAGTTATGTATGTTTGTATTTTACAAAATAATTAAAACAAGTAATATACAAGTACAGATGTAAAAGAATAAGACAAAGTTAAAAAAAATCATAATCACAAAAAAATAGTATTTCAAATCACTGTTGTTTAAATATTTACTAAATAAATGAAAAAAGAGTTCTAGTTTTGAAGATAAATGAATGAAAGAAAGCATTGTAAAACTTACCTCTGGTGGTTTTAATAGTGACGTTCGATGGTGCTCCCAGTCCCAGGATATTGTGACCCCTGACCTCGATCTTGTAGTACGTGTCCGGATAGAGCTCCGAGATCCAGGTCTCCTGCTTGATTTCGGTCTTGGACGTGCAGGTGCTGTCCTGCGTCTCCCACTGGTCGCCGCTGTACTTCTTCGTCTCGCACCACTTGATCTCGTAGTAGTCGATGCGCTCGCCGTTGTCCGGCGCCGCGGACCACTTGAGATTGTATCTGTCGTGGAAGCGGGACTTGATGTACTGGCCCTCGGGTGCCGGCAGGAAGTGCACCAGACCGGGCACGTTGCGCATCGTCGTCGAGAACATCTTGTGCAGGCCCCAGTTGCCTCGGCCGGCTTCGTTCGAGGCCGCGAAGCGGAATTCGTAGTTCGTCTGCGGATCCAGGTTTTCGACGACGTAGGCGTGGGAACCTTCGAAAGCAATTCAAGTTTTCTTTTATATTACACATCGATACGCAGGGTGAGCGAGTAAACTATTGTGCTCTGCACTGATTACTCGCGATATTTCAATTTAAAAAATTATAACATATACTCAAGAGATAGTACTTTATATTAAAATGTACTATATACAGGCAGTGATCTTGTAAATACCGTAAGACTTTTACTTATTATGGTCAATGAACAATTAAAGGGACGCCGGATATCTCCATCCTTGTCTAATCGAGTTTTCATTCATAATTTTAAGAGAAATAATTTTTCTGAAAAAATAATAGTTGTCCCCGCTTCGTTTTATAGTAATCTAAATATATATCCAAACTGTTTTCATATGATTGTTTTGCTTTCGAGAAAACTTAGTATGTAAAGGTTAATCTCCACGTAGTTGGCCCTCATAGTGTGTCAAAGTTCTCTCGAAAACAAAACAATCATATGAACCCAGCTTGGACATATATGTAGATTACTATAAAACGAAGCGGAGATAACTATTATTTTTTCAAAAAAATGATTTCTCTTAAAATTATGAATGAAAACTCAATTAGACAAGGACAGAAATATCGGGAGTCCCTTTGATATAATTCTCTGTCGTTGAAATTTGCAAAAAAAAAATTTTGCAACAGTTTTGTTTAAATACATTATTGAAACAAATTAAATTAGTCAAATTTGGCGAAACAATGAAACACAGCACTTACAAAAGTTTTAGAATTGTAATTTATGACAGCATGTAAAACTATGTAAAAATAATTTAATCTTATGACTTTGTAAAAAATTACTTCCACATTAAAGTTTTAAAAAATAAGGACTCGCAAAACTTAGATAAGACTCCAAGCAGAATCGGGATAAGACTCCAAGCAATCAGAGCATCGTGATCACCACATCCGATTGGACGCATCGGGGTCTTATTTCACTGTGCTTCTACACTGAGAAAACCATGGTTGAAAATAACCCCCACGGTTCAAGATTGCATATTATACATTATGCGTGGTGTGAAATTAGCCCCACAACTGGTGATGTTTGTTTACGGCCACACGTGGCAGCAAAAGTCGCTCACCGTGGTGTGCAATTGGCCACACAATCGCCAGTTGTGGGGCGAATTTAATACCACAGCGAGCGATTTTCGCTGCCCACGCGTGATCGTAAACATGCGTTGTTATTTCGTGGGGAAGATTTTGCACCACAAGTGGGAGTTATTAATGCCCACCCCTAGTGTGAGAAATCTATTAAATCCTATTAATTCCTTTTTTGAAATATGAAAAGATCCTATTTGCGAATAGGATGTATATGCAATTTTTATACTGGTGAATAGGATTTAATAGATTTCTCACACTAGGGATGGTTTTCTCAGTGTATCCGGCAAAAGTTTGCTAGATTGCCATCCACTCCTCATGAATGTAGTATTCGAGCGATAATTTTCCAACTCACCAACAGCCCAGGTTCGATTGAGGGCCGAGTCCCAGGCGGTGTCCTGCTTCTTGTACTGCACGGATATCGTCCTAATGGGCAGATCGGCGGGCGCGACCGGCGGCACGATGTTGAAGGTTATGGTCGTGGCCGTGGTCTCGATCATGGACACCTGGGGTATGTCCGCGGGCTTGGGCGCCTCCCTCAGCTCCATCACGTGGGCCGCCTCGCCGTACTTGTTCTTTGCCATGCACGTGTACTGCGTGTAGTACCTGCGGTCGAGCGGCTTAACGCTGAGGGTGGAGATCGGGCCGTTGTCGTAGATCCTGATTTGGGGATCGAGCTCGGCCTTCTGCTCGCCGTGGTACGTCCAGTGGATCGTCGCGTTGGGTATGCTCTCGGCGATGCAGGTCAGGTTGACCTGGCGCATGTCCCAGGACCAGATGGTGCGGTTGCTCATCGAGGCGAACGACGGTGGGAACTCGACGGTCAGGTGGCCGTTCTTGAAGGCCATGCCGCCCTGGTTGTTGGCGATGCACTCGTACATGCCGTCGTTGGATCTGAAGGACAAATTTTCATCGTTCGATTGATTGTATTGCAGGATCTTAAGAGAATACTTAGTAACTTTCACGGCGTAAGATCTTTATAAAATCAGTTGAATTCGTATGTGTATAATAAATAATCTTACATACTAACTATGAACAAATATCTTTGAACAAATGAATGTAAATTATAATTTTGACTGTCTTATAATAACTTTGTCATCCTTAAAATTAGTGGCAAAATTAACTTTAAATGAGATACAATGTCTTTCATCGTAACACGTAATATAAGTAGTATTTTTATACACTAATCTCTGTATACAAATTAATAGAGTATATATATATTATATATACACACACGAGACAAACGAGACACATTTTCACGGTTAAATTGAAATCACACACGATAGCTATATTAAAATATTTGTTAGCATGTAAGTAATTAAGAGTTAAGTTTTACTATTGTTTACTATATTCTTTATTTAATTTATAATCGAAGATTGTTAGATCTTGTTAGGGTGTAGAAGTTATATGGGAATTACGCGTACGTTTCTGTATGATTATGTGTACATGCATTGTAAATTATGTAGATAATTCTGGTTTAAATTAAATCAATTTAACTTTTGCTCATTGAATGAGGCTTATCCTATCTATAGAAAGAAAACTTCACCTCGGCTAGACCTACGCTTTAATAGAGTCTCTATTTAACTTTAATCATTGAATAACATCGAGCCTATTTCTGTAAATAAATACTGTGCAGTATGTAAAAATACAGAAAATTATTCTCTATCCATTAGACTTTTCCAAATGTATCTAACTGTGATTGTATTAGTTTTATTGCACTTTCGAAGTCAAATAGAGGTTATTATAGAGACAACTACTATTTTTTCAAAAACATTATTTCTCTTAAAAATATGAATGAAAACTCAATTAGACAAGGACAGAGATATCCGGCGTCCCCTTAAAAATGTCAACGAAAAAAAAAGCGCGAGAGAAATGTCTCACCTGAGTGTCTCATCGACGGTAAGCTCCCCGACGGTCTCGCCGAGCTGGTCGTCGACGCGGTTCGCCAGGACGATCCTGTCGTCCTCGGCCTGCTGTCCCATCGTGTAGGGCTTCTCGGCCGTATGCTTGCGGAAGGTGATGATGGGCGGGGGCCTGCCGAAGGCCTTGCAGGCCATCGTCACCTTGTGGCCCTGGGCGATAGTCTGGTTCTGGAACTCCATGATCTTGGGCTTGACGATGACGTTGACCTGGATGTTCATGGTGGCGGTGCCGGCGGCGTTGCTCGCCGTGCACTGGTACTCGCCGCTGTCCTCGCGCCTCACGCTCGTGATCGTCAGGACGCCCGTGTCCTCGTTCACGCCGAAGCGATTGGCCGTGGCGAGGTTCTCCTTGGTCAGGGTCTTGATCCAGCTGAACTTGGGGGGCGGCTTGCCCGTGCCCTTGCACAGGATGTTCGCGTCCTCGCCCTCCGTCACCTCGATCATGGGGTTCGCGGCTTCGACGATGCTCGGCCTCGTGTGCACCTGTTGGCAAAGCAAACGAATCGCCCGTTACATTTCTTCGTTCCTACTTTGCTTATTCAGCTGATGCTAAACCCACTCGTCACGGACAATTACGAGGAGCTACTGTTTTCATTTACTTTCCAATTTTGTGTAAATATCTCGCTGGAACGTTGCTGTCTTAACCAAAAACTACAACCTTTCATGGAGATATTTTCTCAAAATTGAGAATTTAATGAGAAAAGTGCTTCCCCATTTTGTCGATGACAAGAGGGATTAGCATCACCTTAACCTATCGTGCTAATCTCAATTGACCTTTTGCCCCTTTTGCCCCTTTTGCCCCTTTTGCCCCTTTTGCCTAGGACATTTTAAGAATCGATCACATTAAGAGAGGTCCATATCTTCTATCCTTGTCTAATCATCACGTTTTTGCTATTTATTCAAATTTTAGTTTGTTAATTGAGAAAATAAAACTTGGCCCCAATTGGTATTAAAATAAGGAATATTTTGAGACCTTAAAAAGTATCTAACATTATTTAATTTTCGAGAAAACTTCGGAACGGAAAAGCTAACCTCAATTTTTGCGTTCTGAAGTTTTTTCGAAAAAGAAATAATGTTAGATACTATTCCTTATTTTAATACCAATTGGGGACAACTTATAGTTTTCAATTATCAAACTACAATTTGAATAAATAGCAAAAACGAGATTAGACAAGAAAAAGACTTGTTCTTTACGATTCTGGAATAAGGTTTACCAAATTTTTCAACCGAATTTAATTTTGCACTGATAACTAAACATGATAGTAGAAGAGCAAAATTGAGTTCCCCGGCTGAAAATGATTTACAAGGATTTATACCCGTGCACGACGACGGTTGTGTTTTATTGCTTGTTTGAACTATTTTACATCGTTTCTACGTGATAGATAAGCATTCGGGAATCAGAAGACTTACTTCGACGCGAATATTATGCTCCTGGAGTTCACCGGTCTGTTCGACGGAGGCGCGGCAGGTGTAGACGCCGTCGTCCGACTCCTTGACATTCTTGATCCTGAGCGCGTGGGTTTCGATGACGTAGTGATCGGTCGTCCTGATCACCTCGCCGTTGAAGAGCCAGTCGACCTTCGGGGACGGTCTTGCGCGAACGTGGCACTTTATTGCGAAATCCTCGCCGAGGATGGGAAACTGGTTCAGCGGCGCGTCGACCCACGTGATGGCAACTGCACACGGATAATTCGATTATAAGAAGCAGCTGATATTGGTTTTTCTATTGCGTAACTGAAAAGGCTTCAAGATATTGTCGTAGTGTCATTGATATGGAAAATATTTAATAAGAAAATTGTAAGAAATGCAGAGAGAGAATTTTCAGATAGAAATTATTGTAAAAATCATAAGTAAACGTTCGGGATTATCTTACTTCACGAAAACAATTACTTTGATTCACGGTAAAATGTATCATAATGAATGGTGAAAATTAAAATAAATAACGTTATTTTTTACCGATCATCACGGTAATTTTAATTTCAAGACAGGATGTTCCAGGTTCGGTACTAGCTGTGTTATTGTTACTATTGTTTAAGGTGATGTTAAATGCTCTGTTACCGGAAAATACGGGGAATCACTTTCTTCATTCAGTTTTCAATTTTCAGAAAATATCTCTCTGTAAAGTTGTTGTTTTTGATGAAGACAACAACGTTCCAGAGATATTTACTAAAAATTGAAAATGACATAAGAAAAGTGGATCTTCGTATTTGACGGTGGCAGGTGACTTTAGCATCACCTTAACCCATTTCTTCCCAAGCGGCCATTTTATAGTCGATTGATTTTTTGCCTAAAACCGCCATTTTGAAATTTTCCAACGGAAATTTCAAAATTCTGACTTCAGAATCAGAAAGAGCGGACAATTTTACTTCAGAAAAGTGCTATTGGTTATTATTATTTTTTTTCGACAATTTTTTAGGCAAAAAAACAATCGACTACTTAATGAAGATAGACCATAATTATTGTGTTTTATATTCATGTAGAACTTGCCGATAGTTTCGATGACCACAAATTTGGTAAGTAGCTCAGTGTTGGCGTATTGGGCCTTGCAGATGTATCTTCCAGCCTGCTCCTCCTTCAAGGAATTGAAGAAGAGGGA
Organism: Gastracanthus pulcherrimus; assembly: GCA_949152435.1. Classification (NCBI taxonomy): domain Eukaryota; kingdom Metazoa; phylum Arthropoda; class Insecta; order Hymenoptera; family Pteromalidae; genus Gastracanthus; species Gastracanthus pulcherrimus. The sequence goes on along the minus strand of OX424572.1, from coordinate 215,540,758 downwards.
CAAACTGTTGTCCTGACTGTGCAGTTCCGTGTACATCGAGGGCTTCGAGTAACCGGGAGAATTGCTGTAGAAAACAAATTGTTAATAAAATCGTCTTACTTGAAGTGACAGTCTACAGGATTGAATACAAATAAAATAATAGCTAATACGAAGAGCTATATGTGAACGAATTTTTAATGAAAACGATGCAAAAAATTTTGATGGTATAATAGATAATTAAAAAAATGTTGACAATAATTTTGACAAAAAACGGCATTTATCGTGTTTGAAACACAAATGTCACGAGAGCGAAGGAAAATAATTGCAAATGACGGGGCGGGCGGGTCGGACTCAGTCGCGACGATGAATAGGGAGAGACAGAAACTGAGAGAGGGAGGACCGTTGTGTTGAGCGTTTTAATGAAATAAACTGCGAATGCGTAATTGTAGGCCAGACCAGAAATAATTAATTGTCCTTTCAAATTGAATGATCTAAAACGAGAAATGAGAGAGGAGGCTGAAAACACACTAGTCGACCATAAGACCGTGAATTGCTCTAAAGGGATGCAAATTTACGCAACAAAACATCTCGTAAAAAGCTAAAGTGCATTCAAATTCAAATTATACATAAATAAATTATCAGTCAATATGTACAGTAATGCAAAATTAATAAACTTTAGAAGCAGGGGAAATATAATTAAATTACGCCAAGCAATGTGTACTTTCTGGGACTGTAACTACGAAAATTATATACAACACGTTATAAATATTTATATAGCATTCCATGGAATATATTTTACTAAAATAATTGGATAAACAAACCCGGAGTACAAAATTAAATGCTGAATGTATAAAACAGGTGGAGGGCGAAACGTGTACAGTGTAAAAATCGATAAAACGAAAACAATGTCAAACCAGAGGAAGGAAGAAAAAAAGAGAGGAACACGCAGGAGAAGAAAATGACACATCCCAGCTTGAGGGATTACTACGTGTAGAACGGGCAGTCATTTTACGGGGACTTTTTAAAAAAAAAAATACAAGGGACACAGAACCAACTCTCGCTGTGTGAGCTGTGTGCGACAACCTCACTTGTCAACGATTGCTTGCGTGTTAGTCGATGGTAGTAATACTCGCCTGTCGAGCGGCAAGACGACCAGTCTGTGTGCAAAAAAAGAAGCCAGAAATACGTTCGATTAGTGCCCTGTCGTGTGTCAGTGTGGCTGTTATTATTTATCATAATCATTCTTTTATTTTCATCTATGTATATATCTTTTTAAAGCTACATGCGTGTGTGTATGTTAATCACCGTGGAGAAAAAAACAATCACAAAGTGAACATTGAGTTCGTCTCTCAAGGACGTCACACAGTATATTACAAAAGAAATAGATAAAGACATTATTTATTTAGTACGTTAACGTTGTGTATTTACACAAAGGCACACACGGTGTCTCTTGAGCATCGCAATGCTTCGGCTAGACCTAGGGTTTAACTGAGCACTGCTGTAGACGGTAAAAATTCACTAAAGTTCGATACGAAGTCAGCTACTACAGTTAACGTCGCTGAATTCGCTGTCGTGTTACCAACTTGTGAATATGTTTGTACTCTGAAAAAAAATTCTTAAATCTAAGTAAACGTTTCCTTGAATCGTACTCAGAAAATATTTATTTGAAAATACTAAATATTTCTTAAATTAATATATATTTATTGAAATTTAGTAAATATTTATTGAATTGATGAATACCAGTCTAAACATAATTAAATATTTACTATTTTCAAATAAATATTTTTTGAGTACGATTCAAGGAAACGTTTACTTAGATTTAAGAATTTTTGTTTTCAGTGTATGAGTGCGAGTGAGAGTGTCGTTTTGAAAAAAAGGGTGTCGCTCTCTTCACCCCCGCTGCTTTCTTCACTCCGAGGGTCGAAGCCTGACGGCCAGAACTCGAGCAGGTATTTTCTTATTTTGACTATAAATTGACAAAAAAAAGGTCTTATTTTAAATTTGTATTTAGCCATCGAATATTCGTAGTTAAAAAAAGAGTGAAGAAGAATTCGAGACCGGCCGTGCTTTTACTGTCGTACAAACTTTTCTGTAGTGTAGCTGGCCCACACTTTACTACGTCAGTTTAAGAGCCTCTCAGTTAAACCCTAGGTCTAGCCGAGGCACAAGAGAGAAAGACCAGAGGAGCTCAGAGCGCCGGATAAAGGTACTCACTTGAGACTCTCGATGTTCCGATTCTGCGGGTCGATCCACTGGATGTCCGAGATGAGCTTGGTGTCGGCCACTCTGGGCTTGCAGGTCATGAGGATGCTGGAGCCGACCGGCTTCGTCTGGACCTCGCCGTTCGGCAGGATCTCCAGCGCCGACTTGTCCTGCGCATCTGCTTGACCTGGAAAGAAAAATACCACGGCGTTGTTTATCATCTGCAGAAGTGAGATTTTAACGAAATATTTCAGTAATTAACTGGTACAAGGGAACATAACATTTTTCTGTAATACCAAAACTTCGTTCGCTACTCGATGTAAATCTTGAATAAGTGAAAAACACTATTATAATGAGTCATATTCACTTATTTTAACTAATTGTTATTTATTCGGATTTAAATTTAGAGCTAAAATAGCGAATTTTCGAGCCGTTCCAACTTATCGTTCTATAAATCAGGTAAATCAGTCAAATTATTTTTAAAAATAGCTGAAGCAGCAGCTCGCATAAATAAGTCCACATGTTGACGAAACTTCTAATCAGTCTACGAAAGGCTTATCTTCTCTCGCCACCACCAGCAGCACTAACCCAAACAAAGCAGGAGCAAAAAGCCTACATCTCCCCGGCACGGCACAACTGACCACGCCAACAGTCTCGTAAAAAATAATTCCTCCCCGATTGTCAACAATGAAAGTTAAGTCTCCCGGCGCGGCGACGACGGAGGTATCGCATTACCCGGCGATAAATCAAAACTTGGTCGCAGCAGTGACTGCAGCGGTTAAAGTGCAATTTCCGGCCAGAAGCAGCAGTGCTTTATCACGCCGGAGAAGGATACATTCTGCTAGCCATAATAGCTGCACTCCGTAGCAGCTTTGCTCTCTCGTATCGAATTTCCCGCTCCTTTGAAACGCCAGCTAAGCCAGACCCGAGGGGGCACGCGTGAGAAAATTGGGAAATCCCGGAGCCGTGTGTGTGCGCGCGCGCGCGGCGCGTGGAATAATTAAGCAAAAGGTCGGGAGAGAGAAAGAGCGCGAGTTCAACAGGTAGCGCGCGCAGGTATATAGGCGCCTGTGCGGAAATGCACCGGAACGCAACACGTGTGCGCCGTGCAGCGAGGCCGGGGAAATCGTGCGGCTTTCGCGCTCCGTTTCTTCACACTGCTGCTGCTGCTACACTGAGAGAATGGTTCAGTTAGGCTTTCCGAAGTCGCATTGCTAAGTTTGCGGAGGCCATAGTCTGTCGTTCTTACCGAGGAGTTCGGTAAAACCTGCGGAACAGTTCGGCTGTTTTGGAGGATGAGTATTAAAAGTGATGTGTGGTGTTGCGCTTTATTGTAGCCTCATGATCACGTTTGTGATAAGGTAAAACAGAAGTAAGGTTAAAGTAGAACATCGAAAATGTTACTTAGACTAACTAATCATATATAAAAAGGTTAGAGTGACAAAAAAATAAGAAATTCATTAAAATATTCATTATTTGTGAAAAAGTGAGGTTAGGGAGACTCAGCTGCCGAACTTGTTCCGCTATTCTTGCCGTATACATATTACCGAACTCACTTCGGTCAAAACTACCGAACAGTTGAGCAAGTCTGATCGATGTATTCTCTCAGTGTAAGGAGACAGGATAGCGGTGTGGCGTTAGGAATTGACTGCCCCGATGGGAAATGGCTCTTGATGCTTATTTTTACCGAGGCTGCTTGCGCACGGCTCGATCCGGGCTTTTAGCTTGATAAATTATGAACGAACTGCGCGGAGATTGCGAGTCTAGTCGTGTGTTTTATTGGGTGCAATAAAATTATATTGAACTTTGAGATTCATAATGTAGTTAGCGAATAATTTAACGTTATGGAAGAGAGAGATCTTAAAATTATGATTGGATGCTGAATAGGGTGGTTCAAAATTGCCATAAATTTTCAAATATCAAAAGTGAGCCTTTAAAAAGTAGGTATTTGTCAAAAAAAGAAGTTTCCTACAAGCTGTGTGCTTTACGTTAACATTTAGAGGTGGTTGCCTTGAGTTTAAGGTTGTTTAAAGAGCACTTATGCAATTTTTCCGCAAAATCGCGAATAAAATAACTAGATTTTAATTATTCATGCTAAAAGAAGTTTTGGCAATTAATTATATACTATTAGAATTGAAAATGAGTTGCATTATAATCGACAAAAAATTTTGTCTTCGAGATAACAGTCGTATAAGTAAAATTTTTACTTAAAACCTGCGGGATGGACTTTTTTAATAACCACAATCTATATGAGGATTGTTCAAAAACATAAATTATTTTGAATCTTTGTTCCAAATAATATCAACAAAAAAATTGGTACATATAGAATATCAAAATATGGAAGTTACAGCAGTCTCTGTAATGCATCGCTTTACTAACATTTTAAATGGGATCTCTTATCGTTTGATGTAATTTACTTCAGGTAATATACTTGTACGCAATTTTGTGTGAAGGCTGACATAAAAACCTTTAATCTTTAACCTTTTAACAGAAGTTATGATCAATTGAAATTTATAAAAAAAATTAGGTGGTAAATGGGAGACTGCAAATACGAGCCGAACTTTCTCCAATATTTTGCAATCTCCCACTTACCACCTAATTATTATTATAAATTTCAATTGAGCATAACTTTTGATCAGAATGTTCTTAGAAGTGCTGTGCCAACTCAAATTAAAGGTTTTCATCTCAGCCATCACACAAAATTGCGTACAAGTACCTATGACGTATATTACCTAAATTACATCAAACTTTAAGAGATCCCATTTAAAATGTTAGTAAAGCAATGCATTACAGAGTCTGCTATAACTTCCATAATTTGATATCTTCTGGTGTGCCAATTTCTCTGTTGATACTATTTGGAGCAAAGATTCAAAATAATTTTGGTTTTTGAACAATCATCAAAAATTGAGGTTATCAACAATATCCAAAAACAGCCGGTTTAAAGTCAGAATATTGCCTTATACAACTGTTATCTCGAAAAAAAATTTTTTATGCCGGTTAGGACGCAACTGATTTTTAATTCTAGTAATATAATCAACTGCCAACATTTTTTAAAATGGATAATTAAGTTTTAGTTATTTTATTCGCGATTTTACGAAAGAATTGCATAAATGCTCTTTAAAAAACGTTAAATTCGAGGGGGACACCTTTAAATGTTAACGTTAAGCACATAGCTTGCAGGAAGCTTATTATTTTGACAAATACTTTTTATATTTGAAAACTTTTGGTAATTTTGAACCACCCTGGTGCTGAATCATTGAAGTATGGATATTCAAAGCACGTTATTGCACGGAAGACCGAATTTCCTTTTAGTTCTATAAAGTCAGAAGAGTATAGACGTGCGCTCGAAAACTTTTGCTAGGTAATTATGAACTTCATTAAACTATCAAATTTGTAAGAAAAAATCTCTATCACAATAATGCTTTTGAAATTGCAATTCACTTGTATCTTTAGCGCATACTAAGATTCAAGACAGTGTGTACTCATTTGAAACTTATTAATTAAGTTAAGAAATAAGAAAGTATTGAAAGTGGATCGATTATATTATTACTCGTCGTAGATTATGAAAATAGAAATTATGAACCAACAGGTAAAATTTATTTGCTTAGAGCTAAAACAAATTATTTTGCATATAATTTACAATTTGAAAGCAGAGAATAGAAATCGCAAAAATACCAATGAATTTGTATTTTTCCAATTTGTATAACTCTTATCCTAGTAAGTGCACACAACCAGACGTCCGTATACTAATGAATTAATCCGAAATAAATTCTGCTCAAGGCGATCCATCGATAGCGTCCAACTCCGCAAAAAGAGCTTACAGTTTCCCACCAATCCAATACATATCCACTCCCCAATCCCTCAACTTCCAACTCAGAAAAGAAGAATTACACCCAATCCATCCCGTCTTCCCGTCCACATTTATTCTCGTCCAGGTTCAGTGCACCCGTGCGCGTTCTCGCGCAATAGATGTAAAAATCGCCTCGTAAAAAACCCCGCGCACAGCTCCAGCAGTGCAGAAAAGAAATAAATTCCTTACTCGGAACAGCAGCAGCAGCAGGCGGCTTCGGGGTCGCCGCCCCGAACACGTAAACGCAGAGAAACGAGATGCAGAGCGTCCCGTCGCCTCCGGCAAGGCTACTCGCCTGCGTCGCCTGCTGCATCTCGGCGTCTCCTGGCAGTCGGTTGCAGGCGCCGGGCAACAAGCGCAGCGCTGACTAAGTATCGGAATGTCGCGCGCGCGCGGAGAAAAAGGAAACAATGCCGCAGCGGTGATGATGCATCGGACTGGCGATCCGTGGAGCACGAGGAGGGAGGGAGAGAAGCGGCCGGAAGCGCGAATTAAGCGCGCGGTTATTAATTGAATTGCGCGCGGAGAGAGCGTTGAACGTAGTCGCCTAGGAGGGAGAGAGGAACTATAACGCGAGTAAGAGAGAGAGAGAGAGAGAGTCAGTCGCACGTCCAATTAAGGAGCGTAATTGTTTGCGAACTGCGAGCCGCGAGTGGGTATGCATATGTATGTATGCGCGCGGGCATGATGCTGGAGGGACGAGTAGTTTGCCGCTAGTCTACCCTGATGCTGCTGCTGGTGTCGCCGCTATTGCACTTCCGCGTGTAGATACGTGGGAAAGCGACGACGCGGGGAGTATACTCTTTTTTAGCTCCTCCTTTCGCAGCCTTTTGTTCGCACGCAGTTTGACACTTTGGCGAGAGCCTGGGTGAGAGTGCACAGTGAACAAGCGGAAAGAGCGGAGAGCTTCTTACGGGGTTAGCGCGGCTGCTTCTGCTGACTTGCTTGTTTTTACTTTTAAAAGCTTTTCAATGTCAAGTTTAGACGTTTTGCCTTTTATCGGGCTGCGCGCTGCGACTGAGTTTTCAAGGCTAATGAAATTAATGACTTTGTTTCACTTATTTAAGGGGTATAGCTACAGTAGAATTTTCAAAATATCGAAATTTTTTTTGGTTGTTTTTGATACTTTATTATCATAGAAATAAGTTACCATTCGAGTTATAGCCTGAAAATATTTTTATTTTTTTCCAGGTCCAAAATTACGCATGTAATTTTGCATGCAGAATAGCTTAAAGAAAAGAAGGTGCTGCCGGAAACGCGCTATCAGTGGCTATTTTCTTTTTTGAAAAATTAAAAAAAAAATTTTTTGATACTTCAAGACATGTATTTAATATACCATTGTTTACTTTTATTAATAAACTTTTTTTTCATATTAAAAAAAAAGTTGAATATGCACATGATTTTATGCCTGCTACTGTGGCATACCCCTTAAGAATGACAATAAAAAGTATTCAGTATAAATAATTGTAATACTTATTGACCTAAATATATGTTATATGTAGTATATATAAAGAATAATAACACGCATATATATGCATAGAAGAATTACCTCATTTGAACTATTAATTAATTATTTTCTATATTTAGCTGACAACCGGGGATTTTAGTTGAAAAAAGTAGAATCTGTAGTTCAAATTATAATAACTAATGGAGGTAGGATATTTTTTTTTTCTTGTTAATGATGGATTTTGAAAAAACGACGGAGCCATTATCTAAATAGATGTCAAACACAAGTTTGATATTTCTTTTTAATGTATCTTTTTCTTGGGTTAAAATAAACATCGATAAATTAAGTTGTCGCTCGAGTTAATACATCACGCATAGGAAAATAATTGCGCGCAATCAAAAAGAACCGGAAGAGGAGAGAACGGTATTACGCACCGTAGCGCTATAAATAACTTAGCACTCGCAGCTGAAATAACCGCGTATCCTTTTCATCCTTGGCCAATTACCATCGAGCGTGACAGACCGCTGATTTATGCGCTTACCTTAGAGCCTCCATGCTCCATACACACAAACATAAAGCGAGAGGCGAAAATGTTGACTCGTCATAATCAATAAATTTCTAGCAGCGCGAAAGAGAGCCGAAAATCAAGAGTGAAGGGGGGACCACTACAACACTCTATTGCAGGAGGGGTCACTGCCTTATGAAGTGAAACATGATTGAGGGATTTTCGGCAAATAATGGTGACTATCTCTCTCTCTCTCGCTTCTCTTGTCGTCCACTGGAGCTCGTGTGGCCGAAAGTGCGAGTTCACTTGCGGGGCACAAAAGACTCGCGGGATAATGGAGAGAAGCCGAGGGCGCGCGGGTACGCGTACACACGCGTCGCGAGCGTATAAAAGATTGGAAGGGACGCGAAGCGGAGTATAAAGCACGAAGGACCGAAAAGCTGCGCGCACGGGGGCTGAGGCTCGCTTCGCAATATCGGAATTCGCCGCGAACCGGCACCGCGCGCCTGGAGTCTATATAGGCAAAGCCGATTTGAGCGCCTTAATTGGTGGATTCCGCGGTACTTCCGATACGTCGAATATGTTGCTGGTTGTGCAGGCACTTGAGGGCTGGCTATTGTTGGGGAGGAGCTTTTGTGCGCGTCGCGAAATTCGATGTACACTGGTTGGGCTAAGAACTTGTAGAAGCTTGCTCACAAAACTTTATCGATATTTTCTTAAATTTATTTATCTATTAACGTGCACTCTTTTGAACTAAATATTCTTAAAGATCGAAAACGAACATTACTCAAAGTTTAAATATTTCCTTTTTCTAATTTGTACTTTGTAATTTACACTATGTAAGTTTGAAACTTAGACAGTTATAGTAAGATTTGAAATTTGCATTACTCCATAATCTAATATATGAGGGTTAAAAATGTGATTTTCAGCATAATTCTGTAAACTTACGATTAAAACACAGCTTGCGCCTTTAAATAGTCTTCTTTTATGTGTTCTAGAAATAACTAACTATACTTTTATGACAATAGGAATATTGGAATTATAGTAGTCTCAAATAAATGATTAAAGTTAAAAAACTACACGATGTGCTCTGTCAGCAATTCAAAAATCAGCCTATTTAACCCATTTTTTCCCAAGCGGTCATTTTATAGTCGATTGGTTTTTTGCCTAAAAAATTGTCGAAAAAATTTTCCAATGGTAATTTAAAAATTCTGATTTTAGAAAAGTGCTATTGGTTATTATTATTTTTTTTCCACAATTTTTTAGGCTAAAAACCAATCGACTATAAAATGGCCGCTTGGGAAGAAATGGGTTAAATGTGTATTTTTAAGCCCATATAAAGTTCTAAAAAGTCACTCGTTTCCAAAAATGTTGAAAAGCACAGCTCTACCAAAATCCCCCGATAAACAGCAGCAGCAGCAGCAGCCCGTAGATCCTCGTATTCATCAGCACTAGGGCGCGCAGAAAGGGAAAAGAGTGCACAGGCATTCGCTCGTCGAAACGCGGAATCCCCTGCAGTGAATTAGGAATGCGCGCTGCCGATAAAATGCGGTCGAAGCCCCCGCGCTCGCGCCCGTTTCTCTCTTTATTTATCGGGATGGTACATACCCCCTTCTCTCGCTCTCACGATACGCTATGTCTGGGCTTTCCACCCGCGCGCGGGACCTTGGGGCAGATGTGCGTATACGCGCAACGCGGCAAACCCTTTTACCGAAATTACCCTGGGATCGTCTTTTCGCGAAGCTTGTTTCTCTTTTTTCGCGAAACAGATACACACAGAGCGGAGCGGAAGAGTAACGATATGAATAACACGCGAGAGAGAGAGAGAGAGATAGCAGAGCTGCTCTCGGGGGAGAGAGAGAGAGAAAGCAATTTAACGACACCGCGATACGTGACTTTTTCTTCCGCGATATATATACACACACACGCGTACGGGTGTACTTACACACCGAGGAGAGAGGGTGAGAGTGAGAGAGGGAAGATGGAGGGGGTGGTTTGTATGCCCGAGCTAGGCAAAGCCCCCCCGTCTTGCCGTACGAAAAAAAAGCTCGTTCTCGTATCGCTTTTATTTTCTTGTTACTTTTATGACTCGGGGCTTGATTGCCTTTGGGTAAAGGTGGGAGCCGCTGTGTTTATGAGTTTTATTTTAAGGGAGGCTGGCCTTGTTTTTACGATGCTAGATATTTCTCCTCCACCTCCCCTTAGTGCGAGTTCTACATTTCTAGCCTTTTTGTTCTTAATAGAAATTAGAAAAGTTCCGGGGAAAAGCAGGGCAGTGAACAGGATCAGGGAGGAATTTTTCCGTTTACGAGCCTTTTCACGACAGTCCAACAAGTGGAAAACTGTATTAGTGGTACCAAACGAAAGCTCGCTTTACAACTGTGCTAAAATTACATCGCGAGCTCAATAATACAAACACTCTACGAAATCTAATTTTATAAATTAAATATTTAAAGTATTCGGGGGTCCAAGCAAAGTAGTCCCCACCTAGTGGTTGGATTTAGAATTATTGAAAGTTATAAGAAAACAGAGGTCTCATAACCTCAATTAAACGTTAGTGGAAAACTATTTTAAAGTTAAAGAGTTTGATCTGATAAAGTGGAATTATAATCAATTCAAATGCTTCCAAAATGATATGAGACCCTTTACTATATATATTCTTCATGTTTAAATTTGCCTCTACGAATCACGTGACTTATTATAACTTCCCGAATCTTTTCATTTCAGCCACCGCGCGATTCAATTTCGAAAAATAGGTACATGTATCACAGAAGCGGAGTTTCGAAAGAGTTCCTTAAAAGCCGGCGCGCAATCACGAGTGTAACAAAAGTTTACTTCGCGCAGATAAGTTTAAAGCCTCGCAGCTGTATACTATTTTCCTTCAATTACCTATAGAGGAGTTCGCCCGATTTCTCTCTTCTCCTCTGTTCGCAATTTTTTTGCCGTTCCACGCCACGCACTCCTCGCGTCTCCTATTTTCCCGGCGCAGATGCACAGCCGCACTACACTACCGCACACAGTCCGGGAGGAGAATTTACGATCGCGGCTTTCGAGAGCTGCTCCGCGCGACAGGGTCCCCGATGTTTAATTACTCAGAAGGAGGCATCCAGCCGCGCGCTAATGGCACGAGAGAGCTTTTCCCACTGTACCGTCGGCCCGTACACAGCTGCCGCCGCTCTGTACCGTACGTATAGTTGCAGCGCGACGCGCGGCGACCGCAGGAGTGGAGAAAATCGCGGCGAGCTCCGCGGAATAGGTGTCTTACGTTTTACCGGCGAGAAGCGCAATGTTTTTCCAGAAGAGCCGCTCTTTGATTCCCACCGCCGCGTTAATGGGCTTACGCACTTCATTGCCGCGCGCTTTCTCGAGTCTCCGCGGGGCTGCTGCACGGGTCTTTTGCGATTTACAGAGAGAGAGAGAGAGAGAGAGAGAGAGAGCGAGCCTTTGTTTCGTAACGCGAGCACACAGCGCTAGTCAAAGAAGACCTGATTTCGTTGCGTTCTTTGATGGTTTGTTTTATGTATGTAGCGCGGCGGAGGGGAATTAAGTGCAAGTCACCGGTGGGATTATTTCGACCTCGATTGTATGCGGCGGTTCGTAAATGTTTGTCTCGGGGAATTTTTACGTAACGATCTTGACTGTTTAATGTAGCGTTAAGAGGAAAAGGTGAGAATTTAGAACAGTTTATATACTCTCGCAATTTTACATCCTAATATATAAATCATATATAGATTTAAGGGGGTGTCAAACCATTCAAATTTCCCGCCGAAATTCCTAACCTCAAATTCTTTAATAATTGATTACAATTAATAAGTAAACTAAATTATGAAAAACCAAGACATCATTGCCCTCTATAATACAATTATCTACCACTGTGCGAAGTATCAAACAAAAACTTCAAAATCTCTACAAATATGCCATTCGAACAAAATTTATATTAGTCTTATTAGTCTAGACTCGAACCTTCAAATTTCGTTCGAAAGCCATTCGTAGTGGTTTTGAAGTTTTTGTTTGAAACTTCGTACAGTGATAGATAATTGTATTACGGAGGGCAATGACCTCTTAGTTTTTCATAATTATACTTATTCTTTTAATTAAAGCCAATATTTTATAATTCTCGGGTCGGTAAGATAGGAAGGATAAAAATTGACATTGACACCCCCTTAATTATACATGTCCCATCACTTCGCAATTCTCGATTCTTTTTTCTTCTTCATTTTTTCACGGACCTACGACGTCTCGTAATATAAACGCGGAGAACGATCGAATCGACAGAACGGATAATAAACGGTGCGAGGCGAGCGCGCGTAATAGATCGGCGTGTTTATTCGAAGGCATTAAACACACGTGTGGCCAAGGCGGCGACGAGTATCTGTCAAGTATCCGGCCTTTGATGATGCCGCTGCTGCAGCGCCGCGGAGTAAATGAATCCTCGGCTCGTGTGTTATTGAACACCTTTCGAATCGATTGGAAACATTATTTTACGGTGCTGAAAGAGAGCACCTTTTTTTTCAGGCGACCGTGACAGACGTTATTTAAGGGCTGGGTCGAATCTTTTTCCGATTGCTTTTCTTTTCATAATAGAGGTGTATCTGTTTTCCACTTTAAAGTTCTTTTGTATTATACAGCTTTATTGAACGTAAACGTTCAGATTTATGAAAGTAAAAGAAGAACGATAAAAAGTTTGAAAAATTTTCCAGTTAAAAATTCAGCAGGCTATTATATGATCGTTTATCTTCAAGGAATCCTGATGAGACTTGTTTATCTTTTGTTTATAAATGGCTATCATTTTTATTTCATACACACCTGAAACTGAATACTTAAACAGGAAGTTGATTGAGACTTATCTTTATATAGTACACACCAAAAACGTATCGTATTCTCTGTCAGCGAATAATATTCACGACGTTATCAATAAAATATTCGCTCCAGACATTTCTGGCTCAAAATAAAAAGAGACGATATCTGCAAAAAGCCATCGAGTAGGGTAAATAATAGTCTATTGCATCGCTCGAGAAGCCTGAACTTAAGCATGGAAATTGGTAAAATATTGACAAATAACGCAGAGAACTCTCGAGAACTATAAATATCCTCAAATCTGATTCAAAGCGCGAGGGGATTTTCGGCGGGTCAGTAACGGCGATCGGCCCGTGTATATTTTTTCATTTCCGTAAATCGCGTCCGAAAGCCGGCGTCTTATCCAGAGAGCCCCGACGTCTCGGAAACGCCATCTTAGAGAAGAAGCGAGTAATACGCACGAGGGAAGAGATCGAGAGCGACATTTTCATACCCGTTTATTTGCATCGTCACGAACGCGCGCACAGACATACATTGTATATACCTATAACGTGGTCGCAATATCTCGAGCGTCATCTCCCCCGACGTACAATTTTTTTTTCGTAGGTTCCTATACACCGATTCTTCATGCCTTATTGTGAACGGGGCACAAAAGAGGCACAGGAGAGAGAGAGAGAGAGAGAGGGAGGGAGAGAGCAAAAGTTCGGGGATCGAGAGACAGGAGTCACGAGACATTTATCTGCCATTTAATTAGGGGGGATTCTTATCTTATCTGCAGACAATAAAGCGGGTTTCTCTGCTCCTTATTTGTGGAAAATAACGTTTCCCGGCCCTACATTCGTACCTATTCTCTCTCTCTCTCTCTCTCTCTTCGTCATAAATTCGTTGCGCGTATCTCGCGCGCACTTCCTCGGCGCCTTCCTTCGTCTGCTAATTTCATTATATCAGAAAATTAACCGAGGCACGCAGAGTATAATGATTTCTTCCAAAACATACATTCACGAGGAAGAAAATGTTGTAAATTCCTTCAAGAACAGTTACTAATATTAATGGTATACAAAGAAAACTAGCTTCATTATAATTTAATTAATTTAAAAATATTTAATTAAATTAAATAAAGCTCGTCATATCTTCTCATCAAGCATTATTATTTGATGTAATGCGAATATTCTGTCGACTCACGGATTTAGAATAACAGTATTCGTTTTAATCCTCGCCTTTTTCAGATTATATTTCAATTTCTCGCCGTAAAGCTTCGCACGCATCTATCGCTACTGCGCGGCTTAAAACACCCAAGATTTATAGCTCATTCCGAAATGCTTATCGATTTTTCAAGAGGATTTAACTCCTAAGTCACGCGTATAATCTACCCGAAGAAATATAACCCAGTGTGCGTGCCGGCGCTTACTCCCTTTAAGAACCTCTCGACAATAAATCGAAATATAGCCCCTTCGCGGGCGCGTAATCTTTTTTGAAAAAGTGAGCGCCGCCCGCGCGCTGAGTGCAATAAATATATTTCGGCCTCCTTTTTTTATCAGCTTCCGCGCAAGGCGCGCGAGGTCTTGCGCTGCCTTATCCAATAAACGCGACGGCAAACTTCTCCCGGAGCTGCCAAAGCTTCTCCGATTTTTACCCACTTCAGCATCAGCCAGCCGCGCGCCTCTCTGACAACAATTCGGATATCGGGATTCGATCAAATTCTCCCGGGGTCTCTCTCTCTCTCTTGCTCTTCTACTCGCCCTCGCGCGTCTCTGCATTTGTATTCGACGCGCACGCCGCGAGAGAGAGAAAGCCGTGTCGCGCGTATACGGCCTTGTTCCATTCCCCTCTTCTTCGTTTTCCATTGTCTCGGGGGCGCGCGAGAGGAAAAGTTGGCTCTTTTCGCCGTCGCAGTCTGCTACGCCGAATGAGGAAGTACGCGTAGCGACTACTTTGGAGTTTCCTCGCTGCGTGCACACGCGCGTGTGAAATGAAATGTAAAACGAGAGAGAGAAGAGGGGAGTGGAGGATTCTCTTTCTTCGGTATATATCTAGGCGCGGCACTGGATGAGGGTTACCCTTTCGGGATTGGGACATTTATTTCCCGCGGAGGGGCGGAGGAAGAAGCTCCGTGACGAGAAAGCGCGGGGAGCACGCTTGATTTCCTCCGAGTTGGCAATTTTTCCGCGTATGCCGTAGCGTGCCTCGAGCTGCGAGCTTTTGCGCACTGGAGAGAAAAATTTCGCATCGAGAGAACTATACTTCACTCGAACGGTCTTTGCTTCCCGCGATGCTTCGATAATTCTTTCCGAGAATTTTAAACTAGCTGCCGGTACATACACTATATTTTAAAGTACAAGTCGTACTGGTCTGAGCTGAAGTTTTTTATTCGGTTGAACATTTTCCTTTTTGCATAAATATCGTCTGTGATATGTATATATGTATTGTTAACACAAATATTATAATGACATGATTGTAACTATCTATCTATCTATCTATCTATCATCTCGATGTGTATGTAAATATATACTATTATTTTATACTTGGAAATACTATTTTTAGTATTTAAATGCAGTTTCTTCTGAAAAATAATTAATCTTTATTTTTAAAAACGTTTATTTTATGTATAAAAATATTCCACGTAATAAAGTTTAATTTCCTCGAATTCAATACAATTTTGAGAGTACTTTAGTTTATTATTTTATTTTATTTAGAAAAAGGAAACTCATCAAGCGCAATTATAAAGTATTAAGCATAGCCTTTATGCAATAAATTTAGTTTTTTTAATTAAAACGTTGATTTACGACAACAATTACAAATGTTCTAAGCGTATAAGCAATAGTAACAACGAATTTGTCCGTTTAATGAAATAAAATCAAAATTGACAAAAAACTCGTTCGGTTATAGAAGCAATTCTAAAATTTAATCCTTGCAGAAGAAAAAGTTACGAGTAGAAAAAGCAAAGCAGTAGAGCTTCACGTATTCCAACGTTATTAATAAAATACGACAAAAAGTGCAAAATAGCACAAGCCAGCGAGAACTCCCACTTACAAGTAAACCAGCCAAAGTGAACCGCAGAAAGAAGAAGGAACAGTCTCAGGTATCTGAACTTCACCGCTTCCGCGCGCGCGTGCGAAATTACACGGAAGCTCGTGTTGTGCGAGCTTTACTTCCTCGCGGCACAAGATCCGGCAGCAGCCGTCATCCTCCCTGCAGCCTGTTTACTTTTACTCCCGTCTCGGCTCCGGCTACGTGAAATGCATAAGTGCCGCGCCGCCGCCGCGGAAACTTCTTAATTGAGGGATCGCTTATCGTCCCGGGCATCTTGCGAGGCACGCGCGTAATCGAGAAACTTTCCCGAAATTCTCTCGCCGTGGGTAGCGGAAAAGCAGCGAGGGCCTCCCTCGAGACGCAGTCGCGAGGTCCTCCTCCATCCGGCCAATTCGGCTATCGGAATTTCATCAAATCCTGCGAGTCTCCTCCTCGGACCCCAGGCGGATCGAATTCTTCCAGCCCGAGTGACACGTCGCCAAGTTTACTCGGCTTCTTCCCGAGTATCATCTCTCTCTTGCTCTGTGTACACTGAGTACACAGTAAGCTCTCGCCATCTCTCTTTTCGTGCTTTCTTTCGCTCTCGCTCTCGACGAGGTGCATTGTGCGGGAAATCCGGGCGTGCGCGCGCGCGCGCGAGGCAAAAACTAATATCTTTCCGTGTGATTGATTGATTTTATGATTCATGGGCAGCGGGGAATTTGATTTCCCCGGTAATTCCGTTACGTTTATATATTGATTTTGCGCGTGTCTGCGTGTACGCGCGCGGGACAAATCGAGTTAAAACTTCCTCGCTGGCGTTCTCCTGTGATCAATAGATGTCCGCTCGTGCTCGATAAATGTATCGAGTTCGTGAAATAAAATTTTACTTGTGCGTTAAAACGGAACTGCGAGGATAAAACGTAGGAGAAAATGGTAATTCCGCGATTAAAACAAGCGGCTGTAGGCGATTTTTCATTACGGCGCAGTGGGCCGCGATCGCCGGGCTGTCGAGAATTTTTGTCAATTAAGCAGAGAGAAAATCCTCGAGGAGATTCGAGGAGGAGGAAGATGAAGCAATAGAAGCCGTCGGCGCGCGCGAATATCCGTCGAGAATTCATAACAGTCGGCTGATTCGCATTCCGAGATGAAATAGAGCCGCGCGCGCTGAAACACTTTGCGGCGCAAACGAGCCGGATAAATTAACGAGGAAAGTGAAAGACTCGTCCCGTCCAATATGTACGTATAGCTTCGGCTGGCGTTCGGCCTTATGGCTCGATTTACCTCCAGCGAGAAGCTTGCTTTATGCATTGTCGACGCAGACGGCCGTAGGAGAGAGAGAGGAAGAGAGAGACCGAGAGCTTCGAGCGTGTTTCAGTTGAAAGGGAAGGTCCTAACGCACTACACGGGCGAGGGGCGATTTTGGGGCTTGGCAGTGCCAACAAAGCCTAACTAACGTAAATAAGATGTCGGGCGAAGGTTGCGGCACGAGGGAGAGATAGGTATAGACAGGACGACGAAGAAGGAAAGCCAGCGCGGCGTAAGAATTATTTTAACTAGCCGAAAGTTGTGCAATGTAGTTGAGCAAAATAATTAAGCGCTATAATTGACTTATCGGAAAAAAAAGGGAAAAAGAAAAACAATATTTTTATTACTGAGCCGCAATTATGGTAAACTATTTTCGAAAAAATAAATTACACACACTGAAAAAATAACATTCGTAAATCTTAGTAAACGTTTCCTTGAATCGTACTCAGAAAATATTTATTTGAAAATAGTAAATTTTTTTTTATATTAAAAAGTATTTATTGAAATTTAGTAAATATTTATTGAAATATTTATATTTGATGAATACCAGTCTAAACACAATTAAATATTTACTATTTTCAAATAAATATTTTCTGAGTACGTCTATTAAAATTTAAGAATTTTTTTTAGTACAGCATACGTAATTAACAAAATGCTCGAGTGACTCAGTAGTAACAGTCGTGCAGTGCACGACGAAAATGAATTGAAAAAACAATTACGTTTAAATGACTCGAGAAAGTAAGCGCTTCCCTCATAGATTGCCCAGTCCAATTAATTGTCAATCTAAATCAGAGCCACACTCGTATCTAAATGATTCGGTAGGCGGGCTAGGTGGCCAACAACAGCAGCAGCAGCAGCCGGAAAAGTCAGTCTAACCCCCCCTCGGCCAATTACAGCTCCACCGAAGGCAGCAGCAGCGGCGGCAGCGATCTCCCGAGGAGATGACGCTCGCTTCTTTTCCCTTTTCTTACGGTCCCTTATGTTGGCTGAGCGCTGGCCCCTTTCTCTCTCTCACACCATGCCGCGCAGAAGCGATGAATTTGCGAGTTTTTTCGCTCCCTCGACACCGGAAAGAGAGGAGAAGAAGGCAAAGGGGACGCGCTCGCAAGAGACTGAGCAGCGGCGCTAAATGAGAGCGAGAGTCTTAAAAATCTTTTATCGCGCGAAGGCGAGGGCGACGAGGGCTTTACTTAATTTTCTTGCTGCTGCTTCTTATCTTTGACGTTCGAGAGCTGTGAGTAAGGGGCAGGAGACACACCTGACGCTGGTGTCGCTGCTTGCCGGGGAGTGTTATAACCGAGGGTGACGGATTTCGATCGGGCTCGTTTCAGTATTTTTATTCTCTGAAGAAACATTACGTGAAAAAGTTCAGAAGTGTTTAATAAATGAAATGCTGATGAGGTATTGTATGAGATATAAAGTGAGAACAATTTTAAAAATTGTAATAAGCTCAATTAGAATATTACCGATCTCCTTTACTTGTTGTTTCATGTGTTAAAACAAGAGTATACAATTTTTTATTTGTTGCAATTTCAACATTTGCTAAGTTCAAATAAATTAGCATTCCAAAAACTATAAATCCTTGAGTGATGAAACATTAAAAAAATTATACATATACAAAACCAAAATCTGTCATAATGTCCATTGTCCATTGCGACATTAAATGAGTCTCGCTTTAACTTTCAATGTTAAAAATTATTTATGCTGTAGCAATCAGGCTATTTCGAACAAGTGCAATCGGTAGAGTATATTTTTCTTTATTTTTTACACCTTAACAAATTTTGTTTACATGAATAGAATAAATATTATTCAACGAGAAGGTAAATACGATAAGGGAAAACAGATGAAAATTGGATATATATAACATATATATATATTATTGATCAAAACCGCCAGACATGGACATTTTTTAAGCCTCGATATCTTTCTCTTTATGAGACATTAATTATTTCTACTTACTTCATCATATAATTTAATTTTAACCGTGCCGTTACCAATCAGTTATCTTAATATTTCTTATTAAAAAATATCATAACTGAGACTTAGCAAAGTTTGTACTCTGACGCCTCAAATACTGTCTATTACTTCTAATATACAGTAACTGTATTAAATTATTATTAAAAAAGTTAAACTCGAAATAAAGAAGTTACCAATAATTGAAGAGGAAAGGATTCCAATTGCAAACGGTATTACTTTTCGCGTGCATCCCACCCCGGATTTTCCCGTCGATTTGACAGGCAAATTGGTAGGGCAACGCAGATATAATTCAATACGCATATATCCGCGTATCCGGCATAAATCTCCTTACAGTCCCCCGATTTTCCCTCGGCTGTGCGCGCGCGCTCATCGCCCGATAAGTCCTTAATGAGGAATCGACGAATATGCCCTCAATCCCCTGCGAGCCTCGAATATAATACAGCCTTTATCTCCGATCTCGATCCGCTCCATCCAAAATATTCTTTCTCTCTATCTCTCTCTCGCTCTTTACTTACAGACTCTCTCGGAGAATGCGAAGCACTTCTCGCCATTGCCTCTCGATGGCTCGTCGCGAGTAATAAAAATCCTTGCTTCTTCCTTCGGCAAATACCGAAAACGACTGCCGCTGCTCTCGGTCCCGATACGCGATGAAATTGAGCAATTTGCATGAATTACACCCCCCGCGCTGCTGCTGCTTTCTTTCTTTATCCTTCCTGCTCGGTGCTCGCTGTACGTGAGAAAAATTACGTCTCTCTGTACTTCCGAGTATAACCGCGCTCTTTTCTCCTGTACTTTCCGCGCGCGCTTCCTTCTTTTTTTGATCGAAAACCGTGCAGGATAAATACTACCCGAGAGTGCACGCGGAAGTACGAACGTTTGCTCGGGCGAAATTCAGAAAATTGTCGGATATTATAGGAATATGGGAGGAAAGTAGATTTTATTGAATGGCAGGCCGTTACCTTTTTCTCTGTCGTTGTTTTGCTGGGTTAATTTGATTTCAAGTACGAGAATTACGTAAGATTCTTATTGAATCTGATAAGTTCTTCAATATTATCATTGGAAATTGATTTTATTAATACTTTATTTAGAGTTAAAGTCAACAGTCGATAGACGCTTAAAGGCAGTTTTACAGGCGAAATAAGTAAAAATTGCTTGTAAAGGAAAATCTACATTGCAAAATCGTGAAATTATTCGAAGAACGAAGCAGCAATAACACCCGATTAATAAAAATCAAATATACCACGGTATATCGAGTAAATACGAAGTCGCTCGGTGGAATCACGAAAATATCATCGGGCGAGCAAATAAACCGAGTCGGAGCTCGAGATAGGCCGTTTTATTGGGTTTAATCAAGGTCGGATGGCTCGTTCGTATCCCGTCAGCGGGAAAACTCGCGAAAATGGCAATTTTCTTCCCCGAAAACTCGAGCCAGCGTGTGTACGAGCAGAAGCAGCGGAGAGGCATTCGTTCGCGCAGAGAAGGCAAAAGCAAGTGGGTAGGGAGGAGGCAAAGCCATCTAATCGAGCCCGAAGGAAATCGCGCTTCGACGAGTTCGCAAGCAATTAGGCAAGTTTCGGGGCGGCAGCGAACTCGCTCGCGCATGTACACACGTATATACCCTCTCTCTAGCTTCGCTTTCGCTCGGCGGAGCCTGGGCGACAAGCCGGAAACCTGCTGTTTATGAATTTCGAGCGCACGGGGATATCGCCTCTGTATAAACGCGAGAGCGTTTAAGGTCGAAGAGAGTGTACTTGCTAACAACTGGAGGCCAAGGTGAATCAAAGTTGTTTGCGAGGGAAACGAGCGCAGGGGCGGACTGTTGCGCGCCAGCCGCGAGATTATAATTTGCTGCTGGATGCTGTTAACTGGACCGCCAGGCTTCGCGGGCGGGAAAGTCTTCGTTAATTGGCGAGGAGATTCCGAGGAGTTTGGAATTTTTTGTATACGCGCTGGAAAGTTCAGGAAGCTGAGGAAGTCTTTGCAATGAGGTGAAGTTTTGCAGTGAATGTACTACGTGCGTGTATTCTTAACCGCACGCTCGGAGAGATTCAGATGGATTTTATTAGCGTTATCTTGTGTATATTATGGCATGATGATGGCGTATATAGATAACGCGTAATAAAGAGGAAAGAGTTTGGAGAAATAAAACAATTCTTTTTCTGTAATGAGGTTACTTAACGTTAAAAATTTCATCATCTTTTAAGGTAAGACAGCTTTAACTTTTTACGAACTCTTATACTATTGACCTAAATATCTATTTCAAAATTTTTCAGAGTGTTGTAAACGAATTAAATTATAAATAAAAATTATTATTTTTTGTTGGCCTACATTCCATTGTAATCTCATAAAAATGAGCAACTATAGTTAGTTATACTGAATATATTTTGTAGGGTATTTTGAAGAACATATCCCGAAAATTTTAGTAAATTTCATAGGTATGCGGTTGCATACCTTTTTAAGTTGAAAAAAGTCGGTTTCGGAAAAACGTATTTAAAATTTTAATTTTGCATTAAATATATAAATTTTCTTAAATAAATAAATCAATTAATTATTTCAGTTAACAGCTCTATTCGTTCATATCACAATCTTATTCGACGAAAATCGGAATTTCAATACAAAGAAAGTAAACGATTCTCATTTTAAATTTCACGTCAAATCTAAAATATATCTATTCTACAATTTAATTTCACACTTCAGCTATATATATTCTTGGTTATTCTTTCAATACCGTAATTGCATCTGCGACCTTATACTTTCTTCCATAAGCCCCGATGACGTGTTTCTACAGTCACTATAGGCGCATTTACTTTGGGACAATTTACGACGTGCAAATTCAACATCAATTCGCCCTAGAGCCACCCGCTGTCACTCCACACACACACGCACACACACGCATGCAGGGGAAGCGTCGCACAAAATGCCTTTCTATCTCTAAGCTCGTCGCGCGAGCGCGCGTTTCCCTGACGACAAGCTCTTGCGGTGCGAGAGGAAGAGCAAAAACATATCAAATTTTGTCCTCGCCCCCCACGCAATTCGATTGGCCCCTTTTCTCGCAAAAAAAAGAAAACATCTATCGTCTATACTCTTCGCGCGCGCGCGTGTACGCATGCAGAACTCGAGTAACAAGACGCAGGTCAATACCCAGTGGAAATCGAGACTTTCCTACGCGACTTTCGCATTTCTTCGGGTGTATTATAATGTAGAGGGTGGCTCGCGCGCGTATATAAAACGTCGTGGCGTCAAGGGGAAGGGAGGAGGAAATTTTCCGCCTCCCCGAGTCTTTTTGTTTCGTCGCGATGCCACAAATAACGAAGAGCCAGCGAAACGACGAAGGGGATTCCACGCGGAGTGTAAATTCTCGAAAATAAATTTCAGTGGGCGCGCTGCCTCGAGATAGTTTACTTCCTGTATAGGGGCGGATTTTGTTGGAGTCTCGGGAGAAGAACTATGCCTTTGGCTCGTGAATTTATACGAAGCAAAAAATATCTCTTAAGAAATTGAATAACTACTTTCCTCGGAGTCGGAGAATTTCGTCGGGAATTTATGCATACCGTGTTCCGCCAAAATTTGAATTCCTTTAGGTGTAATATTTTCGAAGCCTCGAACAAACCACCGGATTCTAAATCAAATTAGATGAAATTTTTGGTTCTGTGTACGTCGTTCGGCGAGAAAAAAGTTTCGTCTCGATCGCCACTTTAGCCTTTGGAGAAAATGGACCTTTAAAACCAAAGTTTAAAGTCCCTCGCCTGGAAGAATTCCCCCTCCAAAAAAAAGTCCCCCAACTGCAATATTTCCCAGTACCAAACCTAGTTAACCGGGCAAAGTTTCGAAAACTACGGCCGATAGAACAAATTGGCCGGGCGATATCTTATTTCGTCGATAAGTGCTCTCTGTCTCTCTGGAAACTTTTTCCCACGCGCGCAGCCATGCATAGAGCCGAAGACATAATTCAAGGAATACGTTTTCGCCGAGTGCAGGGGCTCGAGCAAGAAAGAAAGAGAGCAAAGGCAGGTTAAACGGCGCGCAGGACTCGGCCATCGAGCAAAATAAGAAGAGCGAACTGGAAAGCGAAGAGAGAGAGAGAGAGAGAGAGAGAGAGAGACGATAGGAAGCGTAGCCGCAGCGAAAAGAGAGCAACCACGACGTGGCGGTGCAGCAGCAGCCCTTCATACAGTAAACGAGCCTCGAGGGTAAGAAGGCATATAGGAAGCTGCGTAAATCGAGCGCGGGCACAAACTCAATTCCAGACCGGTAATGCGGCCTTCCGCTTTAAAGGGGACTCGCAATTCTCTCGCGCTTTTAGCTCGGGGTATATCTATATACGCGTGTGTGTATATATACGTGTACAACGTATACCGACCGAGAGCTTGCTATTTTATACTCGCAAGCGAGCGAGATGTACGCGAGCGGTAATTTTTGAGCATTCGTTTTTCCGAGAGGCAGAACAGCAGTCCGTGTACCGTCGGGAAATCGAACGGGGAAAAACACGGGGGGTCAGAGCGTATATATAGTTGTTACACGCCCGTAGCTATGCGAGCGAAATTTCAGCGCTTCGCTCAATCGAGAGCCAAGTATTCGTTCTCTCTCGCTGTTGTTGTCGTGTGTGGCTATAATTTACCGATGGAATGCAACTGTTTTTTGCTGCGAACTGAGGCATTTTAGATGTGTAGAGCAGTTGCACTGCGGCTGTTATTGCGAAGTATGCGAGGCCTGGGTTTCTTATATTGTTCGCGGTTTTACATTTAAAATGCCGAAAGTATCATTATTATGTGAAAGGTAAAAGCTGTTGTTCAAATCGCGATGGATTCTTGCAGGGGTTTTGAATTTTTAACGAGGATTGCGATTCGCGGTAGAACATGCAGTTTTTTGACTATAATTATTTTTCCGTCGAATATTAAAGCGCACGTTACGCTCGTTATTTAGCTTAAAAAACTGAAAAATGAAATCCAACACTTTTTCAAATAAATCAAATAAAATCCCATATTTATAACAATAAAATATGAATATTACTGAAAATGTATTTTCACCGTCATTTATATACTTTATACGTTTACACAGAGAGAATTAAAATTCATGCGTTATTATTGCAAAATACATTTCCCAATGAGATTCATTTTCGAGCTGCGCCGCTTGAAATTCAATTCCATTTTCAGCAAAAGCTACAACGATACATTATTCAATTCTGATATATGATACGGATAACAACTCGCATCATATTTTATTCTAGATTTCTTCTCACAAGGAATATTCACCTCTTACAATACAAATGAAAACTTTCCTCGACACGCTGCATAATTTTCTCCTCAGCGTATATCCTTTAATACACATCAACATATACCTATTTTTAATTTGACATTTTTTCATGTCGACAGAGTAATACATGGGTAGTTATTTATTTATTTATTGATTTATTTATTTGTTTATTTATTAATTGTATCTTTTTATTTTCTTTCTTTTAATTTATCCGTTCTCCCGTGTTTTGTATTCTTAGTCGTGAAATATGTTGTAATGTACAAAATATAAAGAGTATATTTTAATAAAGAGTGAGTAAATTTATCTGCGTGTGTGATGAGTGTACGTATCTGCTGAATTGTAATTATTTTTAAATTGTGACGTGATGGATGTACGTGTATGCAAGAATGAGTAAACTTTCAGAAATTGTTATGAAACTGTGATATTAGATAATGACAAATTGTGCAACAATTTTTCTTGTATTTATATACTGACGACCTGTGATAGTGATCAAAGACTTTAATGTAATGACAAAATAACAATTTTTATGTCATGTATTTTTGCCAAAAATGACAAATAAATCGTATATATATCTATCTATCCATCCACACGCCCAAAATCCGGCGCGCGAATTGCAAAGCAACATGCGCGAAAGTGGCTTTTGCGCGTCGCACACTTTATCCGCAGCCGAAGGCGTGATAGCGACGCGCGCGGTCGCGGCTGCGGCAGCGGCAGCAGCTTGCGGACGCCGTATAACCATACACGCGCGCGCGCGACGACAGTTACACCCAAACCCGCTCCTGCTCTCGGACTACTGTACGGTACGGGATACAACACGGGGGTATACACCGCGCGCACAGCCGTTTAGAGCGCGAGCTTGCGAGCCGTCGAAGCGGAAGGCCAATTCGCTTGGCGAAATTTCGGCTGCCGCTGTCGCTCGGTGGGGTGACTGGCTGGCGCGTGGAGTGCCTGAAACCGGCACGAAATTAACTGTCAATCTCAATTTCTCCCCCGCTTCAAGGTCTCGCTCTCGCTCCCTCCGGCTGCCAACTTTACGCATCGGCCTCGCGTCCATCGGAACGCGAGAGCGAGTTGCACGACTAGCGCGGGAGAAGCGAAGCGAAGGGGATGCCAATTAGGCATAAATCAGAGCGCGCGCAGCGAGCGAGGCGTCGCGATGTAACTCCTAATCGGCGCGACTGCGAAGTTGCAGTAAGAGACCGATCTGTGGCTGGCGAAACACGCGCTGAATCCAATATAAACGTCATGCCCTTCGTCTTTTGCTTAGAGTTTTCAGAGGTTGAGCGACGCTTTTTAGCTGTCTTTTACTTTGCGAGCTTTAACGAAACGGCGCTTCACGAGCGTGTTGAGAGCTGTCTGTCGCTCGTCGAGGGTTACTCGCTCTTTTTAAGGCTTTAAAGATATTAAAGGGAGATCGCGATGTAATACTTTTTTATACGTTTGGTTTGTAATATTCGTTATAAGGATTTATGTACGAATTGTTAATACAATCTGTACGGGTTATGATTTCAGAGTAGCGCATTATATTATGTATGCGATAGGTACTTTTAATTTCGTGCAGACTCGATGTATTTAAATATTAATTGTTATTTAACACGGCATAAATCGGTATTGAATTCATCACTTATAAAAACATAATGAGCTTTCCATTATTATGATTGAATGTTCATATTAAATGATATTCTTTCCCTTTTTGAAAAATTCTCGCATCCACTTTAATATCCGAAAAATAATTCAATTGAAAATGATAAATTCACTTCAATATACAAGCCGGGCAGAAATTGAACGACCTCCATCCCATGCAAGAAGATTCTAATGGCCCAATATTGGCCGAGTACTTTTTTTCAGATATTCAGTACTATCAGATATTACTGTTCTAATGCTGAGGCAATACTGAAATGATAACAATACAATAATTGCAATTTGAGTGCCAAATATAACAAAAAATATATCATTTACGGCAGACTTTTACCGGTTCACTAAAATTACTATGCATAGATTATAATCGCATGATTCCGCTAAGCAGTAGCATTTGTTTTATATAATTGGCAAATATATTTTAAAATAACATTTTGCAAAAATTAGAGGTTAAAAAGTAGGTTATGACAAATCCGCGATACTTTTGTTTTTCAATCTGACGTGCTGAATTTTCAAGTCCGGCTGAGTACTGGCATTACAGTAAAATTAGACATTTATAATAAAAATTTCATTACTGGCCCGTTGTTATCATACCAGTAAAATAAAGTGCCGGAGCGATGCAGGCGTCGAATTAATTGTTTAACAGTAAATAGCCAGCAGTGGCCCGTATTGTCAGTAATGGCAATTCTTACATGGGATACCGCGGTACATTCCGTCAAGCTCAAGGCACCTCGGAAAGGAAGGAAAACTCGCGCGCATCCAATACTTTACAAAGCACCCCAGCCCCGAGGAAAAATTCCAAAATGCAGAGACGACCTCGAGCCCCCATACAATGCATCTAGTCGGGCGCGACAGCCACCTCCGCAACTCCTCTCCCGCTTAAATGATGCACAAAAAAAAGAGCGAAACGCGATCCATCACTCGAGCGGCGGACGCGTACATGTACGCGTCGACAGAGAAGAGGCGCGCGGATCTTCTACACGCTTTTCACGTTCTCCCGGCTATATAATACGTGGCCGGTGCAAGGGTGGCTGCTGCAGTTCAAGTGCGTCCCGTTCGTCGCGACTGCTAACGAGTGCAGAGAGCGGAGGAACAACGCGACGAGCGCCGATCCATCATTTTTTTTGTATCCTTGATGCGAAGCGGGCTTCCGCTTCCTAGTTCACTACGCGACGCGCGTACGCCATGGTCCACACCCTATGAGTATCGGCCTGAAATTGTTTCTCAGGAGCGATGGGTTTTTAATTATAGCAGGAGAATGCTCGATTTTACATTCGGATTCAATTAGATTTTAAGTGAAAAGTTTACAAAGAAGAATTGTGTATAGTGTGTTATAGTACCCGTGTAAAAAAATTAGTCTGTCACTAGTCTGGGATTAATCTGGCTTAACAAGTCTTGCAAAAGTCTGGTAGAAGTCTGGCTTAGGACAGTATGCAAGACTTTTTTTGGAATTATGTCAAGAAAACTCATTTTTCACAAGTAAATAATTAGAGTAATACATTAATTATTAGTATCGACTAGAATAGTGAAAATACGTACTTTTCGATAAAATAGGAGAAAAGTTTTTTTACATATTGCAATCTTGTTTAAAATATGAATATTTGTAAAAAAGAGACAAAAATTTAGGTTACTCGCAATTTGACATGACTCGATGCTTTTGTTTTGCACATTTTGTCTAAAGTCTGGCATTCTGCCGGGCTTCTGCAAGACTTTCGCCAGACTAATTTTTTTACACGGGCGTACTATCAACAATCTAAGTTACATTACTTCTCAATATTGGTTAAATTACAAATATAGAAACCAATTTGTTACGTTCAACATGGGTTTACAACCCGACCGACGCTGAACAAACTGAATACACTACATATTTACTCGTTCCTTTTTTGTAAACTTTTCATTTCAATTCTAATTGATATCAGAATGCAATATCGAGCATTCCAATTGTAATTAAAAACATATCGGTTCTGAGAAACAATTTCAAGCAAGAGAAGAATCAGATATGTAGTGAACCAGGCGTGCACGTTAAACAACAAATAATAGACAATCATTTACATTTAAAAAGTTGTGAATTCTAATTTTCCATCCTATAATTATTTCCAATCCACTGCAAAATCAACGAGAAAACTTGAGATAGCCGCGTGTCTGATGACATTCTTGTCGCATCTATGAGAAGCACTACCTAAATCAAACCTAGCAAAAAGCCCATTACGTCTAAGAGTAAGAAAGTCAGTGTTACCACCTAACGGTGATTCATACCATCGCCACACCCCCTAACGCTCGTAATAAAATTGTCCCCACCGTCCTAACGCTGGGTATTTAATTCCGGCACTTTTCCGCCGTCCATTCTCGGCGTAACGCGAGTCTCCGCAAGCGTCGTCCACTCCGTCCTCTGCTGCCGGCAGGGAAATGGCCGAGCGAGAGAGAGATCCCGATGATCGCGCAGGGCCGGCAATACGTCACAATAAACAGCGAAGCAGCTCGCCGCGAGGATATACGGGATAATGCGTAATCCGCGTGCTGTCGCTGGTGCGGCTTTACGAGCGACCGAGCGACGAAGCGCCGCGACGTATAACCGGCTAACGAGCGCTCGCCCGGGGACGTGTACAGGACTGGAGTGGAGTGGAGTAGAGCTACCGGGCGCCAAGGCGTTATTAAGGAGGAAGATGCTTCCCCTTGGCCTTTTCTTCCTTTTTACCTCGTGTCGGCTTTTTTATACCTACAAATGGGATTCTTTTGTATGCAATTACGGCATCGTGGGTGGAATAACAGCTGGATGATATGGAGAGATGTGTGTATGTGTATATTTATGGACGTGCTGCATCTGGACTTTATTCGGATTCTATTAAGCTGAGCCTTATTAGGGACGAATATTGTTTTCATGCGGAACTCGTTAGTTGAAATATGTAACAATAATGTGATGACAAATGTGTATTCTCATTGATAACATTTCTTCCTCCGTGCTGTTTTAATTATTAATTATTAATGACAAACAGATTTCTTGTAATTATATACAAAGAAGATGTACTCAGTAAAAATGAAACAATGAAATGTATGTCAAACCTGCTGACATAGAATCGATGGATATTTACATTTTCACTGCAAACTAGTGAAATATCCACTAATTCAGCAGTGAATGTAAATTCACTTATTCAGTGACACACTCTCTTAATTTGAAATAGTAAAACCTCGGAAATTTCACTGTAAAGCAGTGAAACCTCACTATTTCGCAGTGAGATCTCAGCAAGTAATTCATGTAGTGGCTGAGTTTTCACTGCGAAACAGTGAATTTTCACTATTTCAAAATAAGCGGGCAGGCATACCGCTAACTGTTTTATTCGTGGACAGTACATATCTTGACAAATGAGATATTAACCAGACTGTCGGCACACATCCTCCCCCTTCGTCAATTCGGCTGTCGAATAAAAGAAACGTAAAAGTGCGAGGGACAAAGAGCAACCGCGCGAGCGCCAAAAAGAAATATGTCATGCACATATTCACGCCTTCTGAATATCCCCGCGCTTAATGCGCTCCGCATAAACTCGACTGCCGCTGCTGCTGCCTCGGCCCCATACATTTTCATGAACGATCGACGTCATTCGTTTTCCTTTCAAAATCTAGACTTTTGCCCTCTCTCTCTCTCTTTCTCTCCTGCCGCGACGTGTCTACGCGTATACAGACGAGATACAAACGATCACGAAATGCGACCGCAAAAGCAGCGGCCGGCAAAGGGAAAATCCCGGTGAATCCTCTTTACGGAAAATGCCGCTGCTGAGCTGTGCGGCCAGAAGCTGCTCGCGTAAAGCTTTCATTCGAAAGAAGAGAAAAAAAAATGCACACGAGCAGTGTGCAGAGCGTCGAGAGGACGGTGAAATCTTTAGTGCACAATCGATTTAATGCTTATAGGCGGATCAACTGGCAAAAAGTTTGGGAGAATGAGCGATTGCTTTCACGTGTCGTGCGCGCCTTTGTTCCTTCTGTATTTTTTTGCGATGGAGGATGGAAATACTGCTTTCGAGATGTATCTCACGTACGCAACCTTTCAGAAATCAATTAAGCTTATGCAAGAAAAAAGAAACATGATCCGATTGGAAAAATAAACATTTACAAGAATTATTACTTTTACCTACTGTTACAAAAAATGTTTTTAAATTTAAGAAATAATTATTATACCATCTGTGAAACTGTGTATATCAAGTTTAGAAATGGTAGGACAGGAGTTTATCAAGGATATTATACGTATACTCTTAGCTTATCAGAAATCGGGTTCAAGGCATCATAAATATAATAGTATTCGAAAAAGCATACCGTGATTCCCCTTTAAATCCCCATCACACAAGTATCGTTAATTTTGTCTACAACGATACAAATCGCAATACAATATTTCCAGCCCCTTAAAAATCCCACATTCAAACGCCCCTCCCAATCAAAAAATCATTAAAGATAATAAAATCCACAACAATAGCAGGCACATATTTAGATAACCCAGCGCGCTCCTCGATCAGACAATAAAATCCCACACACAGAGAACAGATTTCCTCCCGCACGCCGCTGGATTCGACATCGAGGAAGGGCGCGCACACACGGGGCTGAAGTGGAAAAGCAGATACGTCACGCGAGAGTACGCGTCGCGCTTTAATTCCGGCTCGCAACTGCAGGATTCGGGACATAGGACGCGCATCCATTTTCCTAGCCCGGGGCTCTTTTCATTATCTCCCGGCCAAAGCTCGTCCGTGTGTGTGCGCGCGTGTGCGCGTGCGACAGATTGCGATAAGCGGGAAAATCGTGACGAATCGCCGGTTCCTCGGATTTTCCGACGGGGTGCGCCGAAGGGGGAAGAGCAGCCGGATGCGGGGTGGAAAGAGAGGGACTTTATGCACTTTGCCAGCCACGCGCCGCCGAGTTAATATTCTATGGGGAATCGGGCAAAAATGTCGACGAGGACGAGTGATTCCGGCAGAGAGTCGCAAGCGGGGTAAGCTCGCGGAGTCACGCCGCGTAAAAGTCAAAAGTTTCGGGGATATAAAAGTTCGTGTATAGGTGCGCGAATTTTAGCGGTGGCGGCTCAAAGAAGGCACGTATAGCGGATTTTTTCCAGCTGGAAAATCTACCCGCGAGCTGGATGAAAAAGAGAACGACGTCTATAAATTCAGGATTTTTTTTCCCCCGCGTCCTCCGCTCCTTCCCCCGCCGTTAAAATTCAATGCAGCGCAATTTTACAGCGCGCTCCACGCGTCACGAACTTCTGCGACCCCCTTTGTTAAGTGCACGCGCGGGTGTGGCGGCACTTACGTGTACATTCTTTATATTCTCGAAAGCATGTAACTTCAGTGATTTATATTATCACGCGATAGGTATTACCCGTTAATTGTTACCGCATTACGTTTTTCATATTCCTCGCCTGCGGACTTGAGTTTTGCGAGTCGGCGGAGGTTACGTAGTGCGCTCCCTTAAACGAGGTTATAATACCTTTATCGCAACTTTTTCCCGGTAAGACATTATGAGGAATTGCTAAATCGCGTGTGCTCGTGCAGCAGCTGCCACCGGCGCATTTTCAATACGCATAGCGTAAACAGCGCAATAGCGAAAGCGCGGCGAATTTCCTCGGATAATTCTTGAGTGCACCGCGCAGTGTAGAGTATATTTTAAATAAATTAAGGTAAAGTACCCAGTAGCAGGACAAAGTGAAAATTGAGAACAGTACTGGGACAGTAGCAAAACACTTCAGTTACTATTAAATCTGATAAAAGTATCGATGTATTAGCGTTGTTTATGATGTTATCTTTGTAGTCAAGACGATATTTTGTTAATTTAGAGCTTAAAATTATTATAAAACAAAATACAAATCTTTTGAGGTTACGTTTCTGAAGCGTGTATAGAAGAATTTTAGTCCCACTTCACATGCGTCTCAATTTGCATAACCTAGTAGTGGGACACGTCTAATAATATATGTCCCACTACTGCATCCAAACGATGTCCTAGTACTGCGTCCAGGTCGATGTAGCTTAATAGGTACAAAAAAACGCGAATATCGTGCTTGTGTTACAAAAATTATTTTTCGGTGCTGACTCAATAAAGGGATTATATCGTTTTGATAAGAATGGGCCAGTGAAATGAATCGACGTTGGCCCGAAAAACGTCTCAGAGTAGGTGTTGAAAGAAAACAAAACAACGCTGAATCGTCAAGTATAACTTAACCTACTTTTTAGGCTAGTTTTTAACAAAATATTAATTTAATGTACGATTATTAAGCTTACGTGAAATTTTCGGCCGCCCGATAGTAATCTGTAGTAATGATTATTACACTAAACTATGAGTGAAGTGTCTCGCGTGTGCCTAAAAATGTATATTTCTAGTACAATTTTGAATATATCAAGAAGAAAAGTGTTGTACCGGCCTGTTCTTATCATCCCCGTTACATCTCAGTGTTGGACCTCTAACGTTTGCAAGTACCGGTAGTGTCGGCAACTAATACTCGAGCAGTATTCTGCCGAGAGTAAATTCTTCCATGGGATAGCCTATTTCTCCGGCGGAAAACTTTGCGCTTCGAAATCTCGCGATACGCGACTGATATTTGTTGCTTTTTATTCCACTCCGTCGCAGTGAATTGCAGGACTAAATCCCTTGGGCGCGCGCGTGTTCGCGCATTTTGGAAGGGGAGTTTATATACACGGCTGGGCGGCGCTTTAAAATCTCGTTAGCGCGGCGATCCAGTCGATTATGCGTTATTTTCGATGACCGCTGGCCGCGCCGCTCGTCCCGTTACGTCGAAAAACCGAGCGCACCGACGCTCCCGGCGATGTGCGATTAACAACGTTTCCGACCAGTATATATACGAGCTTTTTCATTTGATCGCTGCATTTGCGTTGATGCACAGAGTGCGCAGTTGAAAAAGCGGCAGCAGGAGACAAAGAGCGCATGCACGCTTGTTGCGCAGTTGGCGCACGCCGAGCGATGATAATTCAGTGAATTTCCCGATGATTATTTACTCGGGGATTTTCTTCCGTTTTTTTTTCAATTATAGCTACGCTTGAAAACTGTTATCGAGGTCTGTGGAGTTTTAATTGATTATCCGATGATAGCTGATGTGCGCGTGCGTTGATTATTTTATTCTGCTGGAATATGGCTATGCTTTAGCATACGTATGTGCGTAGCTGTAGTTATACACTACTACATGCTTGTACAAAAATGAATCGACTTACTAAGAGATGTCCCAAAGACATAAACTGAAATGCGAGATATAGAAAAGAGTGGGGAACTATATGCGTCAGCCCCGATATTCTC
Organism: Gastracanthus pulcherrimus; assembly: GCA_949152435.1. Classification (NCBI taxonomy): domain Eukaryota; kingdom Metazoa; phylum Arthropoda; class Insecta; order Hymenoptera; family Pteromalidae; genus Gastracanthus; species Gastracanthus pulcherrimus. The sequence goes on along the minus strand of OX424572.1, from coordinate 215,507,512 downwards.
TTATGCTCTTTTGTCAAGTGTTTTTAGTCGTACTAGAGCATTTAGCTAGAGCAGTCGCACATTACTAACGATATTCCTTCCTTGTGCGAGTTTGAATAAACGAAAGTTATTTTATTTGAAATATACATTGTGTATCATCATTTACTTAACATCCAGTTCCAATAAATTCTGAATAAGGTAAAGTACCCAGTACTGGGACAGTTTTTAATGTGATTCACGAGCAGACAACGATTTTAGAACCAACAAGCAAAATTGTTCAAAACATTTAAATCTAACCATTAATTTGCCATCAATTTGACCTATTTATACACATACAAACACATTAAAATGCTTTTTTATATTAAAAAGTATGTTTGAAAAAATGTACACAAGGATACAGAAGTGGGACAAAAAGTAATTTTTGCGCCGCTAAAATTTTTCGGAAAATTGCTATTATATATATTTAACCCCGTTTAATATGCCAGAAAAACGCAAAAATCAATGCATGCGTTACAAAAAATATGGTGTGCACCAAGGGCAAAGTGGACTCTTTCACCTCGTGTAATTGCAGTACTCGGACTAAAAAAGCCCACTTTGCGCCCTAGGTACACAATATACCATTACTGGCACACAATATTCAGCCAGAATCGGCCTGAACTATCACTGCTAGTAAATTCTTCGTCGAGACGAGTGCGCGCGCGCGCGCGCAAAGGAGACAAAGCCGAGCGCCGCGGGCTTGAAAAAGTCGAACGGTCACGTGCATTCCCTCGATTCCCCATTAGGCTGTGCTGTTCCTCCTCCTCCGTGGAGCTGAAATTGCTGGAGGGCTGCAGCGGCGCGCACGCACGCCGAAGGCTCGAAGGGACAGAGAGCTAGACACGGCTGCAGACACAGAGGAGGGCTGCAACAGCACATCCCGACGGAGCAATATTATCGGGAAAACTCCCCCTCGCAACGAGAACGTAACTCTCTCCCTCTCACTCTGTATAGTTCGGGCTTGGCTATATACGCGCGCAGTGCGTCGATATATCAAAATTACTCGTTCGCGCGAGCGATATCGGGCCCAACGAGCGAGAGAGAGAGAGAGAGAGGGAGAGAGAGAAGAGCACCCTCCATTAAATCCGAAGCCAGGAATTACCGGACACGCTCTGGAAGGGTCGCGTTTAACGCAGTGCGCGAGAGAGCTGGTCAACGGACGGGAACGGGGGCCTATCTGCGCGCGTATCCGGCCTCGAAAATTAGTCGACGGCCGATCTTTTCCGCTCGCCCGCAACCGTCTACACACTCCACTGCTCCAGCACTTTATGCAGCTCCGTATAGTGCAGAGCACGGAAAGGTAAATTTCCCTCTTCGCTGCACTCGCGCGGTGTTTACCGAAGAATATCGTTTTTCCGGCCGCTCGCCCCGTCGCCCTTGTGCGCCGATCGATCGCTCGCGTGCGTGCCGAAATACACACGGAGAGTCGGCGACGTTATTTGTCCAACTATCGGGTATCTCGCGTCGTGGATCTCCGCGCCGTGTGCGTACGGGGCGGGATTTTGCTTTTTCCTCGAAGCTTTTGTTGCGGGGGCGCGCGAAAAACAAAGCTTCGAAATGACGGGGGGGGGGCGGCGCGGCGTGTTTGTACGAGGCACGCGCTCGTTTTGTGTGCGCTTCGTCTGGCGGCGGCAATCTTTGGGCGTGACAAAGCGAGAGAGAGAGAGTATCGGCAAATCCGCATTTCGAGCCGCTGCTGTATTAATCGATCGATGCTTGGATTATTCTTCCGCGGGCTAAGCGATTTGACGCGCCTTGTGCAAGCGTTGACGACTTAATCAGTGACGGGCTTTTTGGAGCTTGAGAGGTGTCTCCGGTGTTCCTTGATGGATGACGAGGGCATTATTGGAATAAGGTTAATATGAATTTTGTGAACGATGAGTTGGGGGGAAAGTTGTTGGAATAATAGCGACGCGATTATAAATAGAATATTTGTTTGTGCACACTGGATAAATATTATTTGCATAAATAAGACGGAACGCGATGCGAAGCTCCAAGTTAACAAGCAAGAGGAAGTTTAAGTTTCGCTGCAGACAATAAAGGCATAAATTTTCGCGGATCAAGTGTACACTTGGTGTATTTTAGTTACGAAATTGTTTCCAGTTTGAAAACCGTACACGCCGAGAAGTTTGCAGATAGCGCTATGCACAATATTTGAGGTTTCACTTCCTTCGACAGTGAAACACTGTTATGAACAAAATATATACGTATATTAGCTTATACGTTGTTATAGTACAAAAGAATTAACAATTCCAAATAACCGGTGTATATATCAACGTTCATTGTTTTAAAAAATACCCCACACATTCAGCTAAGCCGAGAAAATATTTTCTCATCCGAGCAAAAGTAACAGATTGCGATAGCCGGCGCGCGATATCTGACGCATAGCCGGGCTTCTCCTCCATAAAGAACACTGTCTAGGTGCAAAAGTACAAGACGAAAAAAGAGCTACAAAGTGGAAAAAGATTGATGGTCGGGTGCAGAGAGCGAAAGTTTCGCGTGGAGCAAATGTCGGCGCTGAGCGATAAGTAATTTCATGACTAATTGAGAAATTTAATAAATTTCAGAGCATGCCTCGTCTGTAACGAGGGGAAAATTAATCGAGACTCGGCTAAAACTTAGCCAGAAGGAGCGAGTACTCTTCGCTCATTCTTTTGCTCCTTGTACTCTCTTCTACCCGAGTTAACTCGCGAGTGCGTATAATTCTTGCGCGAGAGCCGCGTAAATCACGGGGGAAAAATTAAGATAGCGACAGGAGCATTATCGAGGGCCCGGGGCTCGTGAATCAAAAACTTTTTCTCTTTGTGCCGCTAAACAGGCATCGACTTCCTCGTCTATGTTAATTTACTCGACTCGTGCAGCATGCCAACGTATACACATCTAAAAAGTCAGTGCAAAAAATTCCAAGCTCTGTCCGTACGTTATTTATCCTTACGAATTACCGAAAGTTTCTTTACTACCTAGAGCTTGATTTACGCAGCAGTCAGCAAAAAGCTTGCACGTTGCACATTATAAGCACACAGCATTGAAAGATAGAGCTGGAGATCCCCGTGTAATACTCTGAGAGAATACATCGGTCAGACTTGCTGAACTGTTGGGTAGTTTTGACCGAAGTGAGTTCGGTAGTATGTATGCGGCAAGAATAGCGGAACACGTTCCGCAGCTGAGTCTCCCTAACCTCACTTTTTCACAAATAATCAATATTTTAATGAATTTCTTATTTTTTTGTTACCGTAACCTTTTTATATATGATTAGTTAGTCTAAGTTACATTTTCGATGTTCTACTTTAACCTTACTTCTGTTTTGCCTCATCACAAACGTGATAATGAGGCTACAATAACGCGCAAAACCACTCATCAATTTTAATACACATCCGGCAAAACAGCCGAACTGTTCCGCAGTTTTTACCGAACTCCTCAGTAAGAACGACAGACTATGGCCTCCGCAAACTTAGCAATGCGACTTCGGCAAGCCTAACTGAACCATTCTCGCAGTGTAGAAGAATAGCAAATAGCCAGCGTGGAAACTACCGAAATACAGTACCGCCGAGACTATATATTCCGCGCAGCGGCTCACGTAAGACGAGGCAGTCCTGATTTATCGTCCAATACACGCGCGCATCTGCCTATATCTTCTCCCCGCGTTCTCATTTTCCGAGCGTGTACACCTTGGCTACGGCTACGCGTCCCTCGAAGAAAATTAGTCCCCGCTGCGCCCCGAGTAAACCACGCCCTTGCGTACACGAAATAATTGCGGGGGCGCGTCGATATACGCGCGCGTCTTGTACCTTACTCGCAGGAGGGGTCGCGAGAGGCTTTATCGCCCCGCGACAAAACGACCTTGTATATACTTTGCAGTGTGCCGCGCGCGTGTCCTTGCCCCGAGATATGAGAAACGTTCGGGGGGATGCGCGCGAGAATTATGTACATATACAATGTGTCCCGGACCAAACCGTTGATAGGCGAAGTGTAGGTGGAAAAAATTTACCCGGGAAAAATCATAGTGTTTAATCGTATTTTACAACCCATAATGAGGAGAGGATAATCCGTGGAGGAAAGGAAACAACCTTTCCATAGATGAAAAAAATACAAAAATGATAGAGACCATTTTAATGAACAAAAAATGCCGATTAAAATGAAATTTAAATGACGAAAATTGGACAAGATTTTTTGATAAATCAATGTCATCCGCATTTATCATTCAAAATTTGTTGGCATCGGACATTTTTGCGTAAACAGATTTATTTATTAATAATAAACAATATTTTTTAATTAGTTAAGTTGACACCATCTTGTACGCTCATTATTGAAAACTAGCTTTGGCCGAGACCTCGCCCGTCATAAAAACAAATTTGCCGAAATTTATTTATAAATAAATATGTTACGCAAAAATGTCCGCTGCCAACAAATTTCGAATGATAAACATCAGATAACATTTGCTTCATCAACAAAGTGATCCACGTAATATCTGACTATTTTAGTATTGTAAAAGCATTGTGTAAATCTTCGTCATTCAAATTTGATTTTAATCGGCCTTTTTGTAGACTAAAATTTTTTCTACCATTTTTGTATTTACTTGTTTATACAAAATTTTAGTCAAGTCTTTTTTTTCATCGATGGAAAGGTTGTTTCTCTTTACGGGTAGCCTCAACTCCGACCTTTCTTCCACGGATTATCCTCCCCTCATTATGGGTTGTAAAATACGAAGACAGTCTCCAAATTTTTTCATTATTCCCGGGTAAATTTTTTCCACCTACACTTCGACGATCGACGGTTTGGTCTGGGACACATGGTATACACCAGGTTGCGCTGGCCTTTTATCAGACGTGCCTTGCGGGGGATAAGACGGAGAAGCAAGTTTTCCTTTGTCTGTGCAAACATGCGGAGCCGTGGTTTTCTTCGACATTTGGATCGTGTTCTTACAAGCTTCTCCAATTAAGCTATCACTTTTCAAGTAAACAACGCGATATTGGAGAGAATTATGTAACTAATGAAGTGAGATTGTACGAAAATTGCTGTTTTGTAGTGGAATAATGCAACGCATTGCGCAACTTGATCCGTCATTTTTTTTCCATCGAGCGTGAAATTAAACCGGATTCCAAGGCCGGAGTCAATTTGCCGACTCGAGGAGTCGAGCGAAACTCGGGGCCAAACACCACGCCGAGCGTAAAATTCTCGCGTGGCGCGCGGAGAGTCCCCCCAATTAATTAGGCGCAAGGGTTGCTCTACAGCGATTCTTAGTAGGCTGCTGCTGTTTCACGCAAGAAGCGGAGAGCCGAGTTTTATTAGAGTCCCCGCGTTAATTCAGCAGAGCCGAGCAGCTCCTAAATAACGATTAATGGTAATCGAGACTTATTATAAGCTCGGGCGAGGTGCGGTCCCTCGTTCCCTTTTGCCTCCGCCACCGGCGACTCATGAATAATCCTCTTCCAGAAGTTCCGAGTGCCTGACATAGTTTCGAGCATAATTCTTCAGCCGACGCTGCTGCGTGCCATACTTGTACTCGAATGCAGGAGTCGGCCACTGCGCGCAGTTTATCAGGAAGCGCGCGAGGGGAAGCTTCCGTTGTCGTCGTCCTCGTCGTCTTCTACTTCTTATACACTGAGACAATACATCGGTCAGACTTGCTGAACTGTTCGGTAGTTTTGACCGAAGTGAGTTCGGTAGTATGTATACGGCAAGAATAGCGGAACAAGTTCGGCAGCTGAGTCTCCTAACCTCACTTTTTCACAAATAATGAATATTTTAATGAATTTCTTATTTTTTTCTTACTCTAACCTTTTTATATATGATTAGTTAGTCTAAGTTACATTTTCGATGTTCTACTGTAACCTTACTTCTGTTTTACCTTATCACAAACGTGGTAATGAGGCTACAATAAAGCGCAACACCACACATCACTTTTAAGGGGAGGTCGGAGCTATCCTGATTGGTGCAGATTTTACCTAACCTCAAAAATTAATATCATAAAAATAAAAATTTGTGGTCATTTATGGTACAAAAATGCGGTTGTTCGGTGTTCTTGTCATAATAATAAATGTTTATAAAGCTTCAAGCGTACATAATTTGCGTACAATTTCGTAAAATAATGAAAAATACGGCGCGAGGTGAAGCTATCAGAAAGGCTAAGAAACGGTAAGATGACCATCACTTTTACCGTTTTCCATTCGTCAATTGTAACAATATTTCATAATAAAAAACTTTTGAGGCTACTAATAAACAAAATTGCTGTTGTTCGGTGTTCTTTACATAATAACAAACTATTATCAACCTCGATTTTGATGTTACTATGTGAATTTTAGACGTATAATGAAAAATACGGCGCGAGGTGGAGGTCACAATGGTAAAGTTCGTTCCGATCACCCCTTAATATACATCCACCAAAACAGCAGAACTGTTCCGCAGTTTTTACCAAACTCCTCAGTAAGAACGACAGACTATGGCCTCCGCAAACTTAGCAATGCGACTTCGGCAAGCCTAACTGAACCATTCTCTCAGTGTAGAGAGATGCTGCACGAAGAAATAAGATTCGGCCTGGCCGTGCCGTTAGGACGACGGTACTGTAGTTTTTCTCGGCAGCCCGCTCGCACGAGTCCCAAGAGTCTTTCCTTTTCTCGGTCTCCCTCTTGGTGAGTATTCCCGCGAGCTCGGCGCTGCAAATGATGCGCACGACGATAATTAAGGGAATGACGATGATCGCGCGCAAGGAGAGAGATGCTCTACCGTTGAAACGGAAGAGAGAGAGAGAGAGAGAGAGAGAGAGAGAGAGAGAAAAGTTTCGAAGGTTGTGGTGGCCGAACGTTAATATCCGTATCATCTAGGTCATTTGTAAGGGAAGGGATGGGATGGAGGGAAGGAGTAGGCGAAGAAAAAGAGACAAAGGAGATAAGCCGCCGATGAGAAAGAAGAACAAACATTGCGGGGATTCGAGACGATGATTGCGGCTGAGAGAACGACTTTTTCTCGACTTTCTTTTGTATACATTGGTCAAGGATTACCAAAAAGTTTTTTCGTTTAGTGTTTTTTTTGCAGTTCAAATAAAAAGTTCTGACTACGCAATGATGGTTAATGTTACGAAAACGACGTAACCCTGATACTTCTATTGAAGAGGATCTATGCACATTTTTGATAAATTGTATAAATTATCATAAATATCAACTTTTTTCGATTTATATCGTTAAATATACTTATTTAATACATAATAAAATGTTTTTTTCATTTAAAATAAGTTTGAAGACTATTGATACACCCTGGTAATGGTTTTATCGAATCCCTTACTTTGAACATGAAATGCATGACTAATTGATTAATTCAGCTAAAATATTATTACAAGGACTTATATTATTACAAAAATATTATGTATCTTTGTTAAAAAACTATATTATTATTAACTTTATTTATTGACAGCTTCTTCTTACAAAATATCATAAGTGTTCGAGGAAAAATTTAAGCGGATTCGTGAATTTCTCGGGGTCCATTTTATCTTACTTTTGACTGAATATAATAAACTCACAAATAAATGACTAATGGATAGGAGTTTGATGCAAAATTTTCTTTCAATATGTCGAAATATATTTTATTTGTATGTTTTTGATCGCAAGAAAAGAATATATTACTAAAGTATGGGGCACATATTTACTCCTTAACAAAATAGAATGTTCCCATTACAAATACACTTACATTTGATAAATTTCTTACTTGATTCCAGCAAGTTCCACTCCAGAAACTGCAGTAAATAGCAGTTTTTACCGCAAACACACAAGTCGGGAGAGCGCATCAGAGAGACGATTCAAAAATCTCGACGACACAATGGAGCGTCGCAAAAAGCCTGTCGCCGCGCAGCTCGCAACTTACGACAATGGCATTTGGAGCAAATGTCCTCAAAGAAAAGCGGTTACCCGTGATTTGTCGCGTTGTTCTCGACGTGTGCGAGATTCGGGCCGTCGACCCGACCTCCATATCGGCGGGCATTGTATACCGCGTGGTCGACCACCACCACCGGCGTCTCGTAATGCAGGGGTGCATTTTCGCGCGGTAAGAAAAGTAGCTTCAAAGGAGAAGAGAAGGACGCGTGTCTCTCAATTTCACTTTCAATCACTGGGAAATAAGGCCGATGCTTTCTAATCTTATTGAACCGGGACTAATACTCTTCTTTGCCAACTTTTTATAACAGGAAAGTTTCAAAGAAACTTCAACCAGATGTATAATATAATTTCTTCGTATATATAGAAGTGAAAAGTACCTTTATATTACTCGAGCGAAGTTCACTCCTTTTAACCCCACGGACGCAGAGAGCAAATAGCATTATGAAAGCTCATTTTTTTCCTCTCTCAAAGCACATAAATCTAAATTCAGAAGCAATTCGAGAAGCTGCTGCTCAGTTGAGCTGCGAAGGGAATTAAAGGCGGAGAGAGCCACGGCGATGCAGCACGCGCGCAGAGATAGCATTTTCGCAGGGTGAAAATAAACCGGCGAGAGAAATTTGTACGGTTGCCTGGGCTCACGCGGAGCCCCTCGGCGGCGTCCGGGTCGGCGTCCGCCCGATCGAAGACGCCGGAATTAAGGAGGCCATCGTGTGAGAGGCGAGAAGAAAAAAAAGGTTATTTCCCCCCTTCACCCTCTGCAACTCCACTCTGCGAGTCCGCACTATGTTTTCCGAGAGAGAATCCGGCGATTCCTCCTTCGCCGAGGAATTTCTCAGAGGAGAAGAAAGAAGGAGAGACAGAGAGGGAATGGTCGTAAAGTACGTTCGACGAACGCGAGGTAGTATATACAGGGAGCTATTTTGAATTCAGTAGTAACGCTCGACGGTTCTCCTTGTTGGAATATTGCTGGCGATGATAAAGTATCGATCGACTCCCACAGGTCTTTATTATGGGGGGGAGCAAATATACAGAGTCGATCTGCGGAATTCGTCTTTGCAATTTTCATGGGAGACGTAATTTTCGAATAAAATGTCATAAATAAGAGATTTGTTTTAGAACTATACCTTGTACCAGTCGGTAAGTGCGATGTTTGACATTGGAAAAGTGTTGAGTACATACCTGGAACAAAAAGAAAATATCATTAGCCCTTTTACAATGATTAGCATTAATTAGTCCTTAATCTCTAAGTAACCTAACGACACCGACCTTCAACTTTTTAATATATCAACGCTATATTCCATTTCTCGCTTCATTAGCAAACCAGCCCTAATTGAAATACAAATTAAGACAGCCCATTTAAATCATCCGAAAAATAATAATCTCTCTATAAAAATCTTGTCCCTGGCCAACTTCCACCTCGTCTAAAAGCTAAGCCCGGTGCAATTAATTCGGTCGCTTAATTAAAGGGCCACGGGCCGGCGAGAAATCCTTCCCAAATAATCTCCGACTTTCGAGCTTGCTTGCACGTAAAAGATATTCGGAAAGGAGAGGCTCTATATACGCCGGGGGCACCAGATTGGACGTTTGCGTAGAAATTAAGCGGTTTCACGGGCTTCTTCTGGCGTCGCGCGCGCCGGCCTGTCGCAAGGCGTTAACTCGACTGGAGTAACGGTCAAAGCGTACTTTAATTAAGAACTAACCGCGTCAGGCCGGAGGGGGCAGCCGTAACGAGGTTAGCCGTCCTGAAAATTAAAGACAAAAAAGAGGAGGCGACGGGCGTAAAAAAGACGGGATTTTCAGGGCGACAACACGAGAGGACGCGGAAAGCGCAGACGGGTGAGAAGAGAGAGAGAGAGAGGCTCTTCTGCAGGTTGTCTCGCGTCCTACGGCGCGTAACCGCGCGCAGCCTTCGTTGCGGAACGGCGACCTAACGCGATTTGCCGAGTACCCGGTTTGAATTTGATTCCCGCGAGCAGAGGAGTCGACGGCGATGGCTATGCGCCTTTGACGAAGTCGCGCTCACGAGATTTTCTTCGCTGATCTAGGGCGTCTTGCACGTGTATCGGTTAGCAAGTATTTTTTGCGAGGAGAGATTATTTTTGGTACGAAAATTTTCAGCGGCTTCTTTATAAGATTATGGTTAAGAAAATTAATATACTTTGTTTCTTACAGTGTACTAAGAAATAATGCACACATGGTATGTTATTTTAAGAAACAAAGTGCAAATGAATGTTTATTGATATTTCAACAAATGGTGTATGCAACTAAATTAATGTTAGGAAAATAAAGTCAAAATTGATTGAAATTCTCTGTATGAAACAAATTTAGAAGAATATGGCAATTTCCGATAATTTACTAGGATTTTGTGGCGATCGAATATTTAACACATATTTTATTAATCATTGAAAGTTATGAGGAATACAAATGAAATATTAGATCACTGAATATTAATTTTAAAAAGTAATTATATACAAGGTTGTACGGAAAAATCACATTACATACAAATTTGCACATGAAATTATATGAGGGAAGTTTATAGTATAAAAACCAACTAAGTTTTAACTCAGCTTATAGTGGAAATTTGATACAACTAATTTGTCTTGTTAAGCTGACTATTTCACTTAGTAGGGTCAATATTACTAATACTATATATAATATTAATATTGACTAAGCTTACTGTCGAACTTCCATAGTTCATCAAAGTTAGAACTTTAACCTCACATTTGAAAGCAGTAGCCGTGTCAACAGAACGCGATCGATTATGAAATAGTCAAATGAATTATGTTAGTTAGTAGAGCTCCTGACTACTTTCATTTTGTAGCAAGAACCATATTTTAGTAAAAGAAACAATAAAAATAGTTAGAATAACTAAAGTTTTGCTTACAAAGTTAGAATGTAACGAAACATTACTTCTCTTATTGTATATAAAATATTTTATGTTTTATCTTTAACGGCAATTTCCATACAATTAAATGAATTACACGTTTTAATAATGTTTTGAAGTAATAGAAGTATTATTTGTATCAACACAAGAAGTATATATTTGCCGATCAAGTCGCCCACATATTTCGGCTATTAATACACAAAAGCTATATTTAATGTGTTTTTATATTATTAATTTTACGCACTTGATTTTATAGAAAATGTGAATCAAAATTATTCAAAGTACCCATATAACTGAAATCGCAGTAGACTTCTAGGACTAGAATTATAATAACGACTAAGTGCTGACGCAACGGCGGATTATAACGATAATAATTTTATGAGGCTTTTCCCGCAGTGACAAAATCATTTCCTCCTGCTGTTATCATAAATTATGTCAGAGAACATTATACAGAATTCAGTGGGTGTCACTTTAGCGAACGAACATTTTAAGCGCGATTTTATCAAACGTCGTTTCGCTTCATATCAGAGTTTATCGGTATAAATATTTCATACACAAAGAAAACTAAAAATAAATACTAATTTACAATTTCGTACAAATCCCGCATGCTATTAAAAAATACTCGATTCGTAATAATATTCCACACAAAGCCCTCGACCCATTTTACATGTTTATTCAACACAAGCATTCCGAAACTGTAACGTCAAACCAGCTCGCAGCTCGCGAGAAAAGCGGCGTTCGACAAACAGCCTAGCCGTCGGCAAAGCACGAAGCGCAAACGCCACGCGCGCCTCCTCCAGAAACCCCCGGAAGAAAAAAAAGCCGAAGGAAACAACGCACCACGAGTGCCAACTCCGCAGCATGCACCGTACACATATACCCCGCCAGCAATCGCGCGTACGCTGAACCCACCTTGTCCGCGTTCATTCACGTTCTGCGCCACGGAGAGCCGCAGGAAACAGAAGCAAGAGCAAGAGCAAGCCGCAGAAGAAGCAGCCGAGAGCCCCGGGAAAGTAGAGTGGAAACGTAATATGTATAGCACGGGTGAGCCCCTTTGTGCAGTCTCCCCGGCACTCCAGACGACGACGTAGCACCGCGTGGCTTCCGACAACAATGACACTATAGAAAACCGGGGGGGAGGGATAATACGGAACCGGGCACACGCGCGCCTCCTAGACAAAATCGATTTCGCCGATCTTTCTCTGTCTCCTTCGGCCGCGGAGCGGCCGGGCACGTTTCGTTTCCTCTTTCGCCCCTGCGCTGCGCCATCACCTTTGATTCAGCGAAATTCGAGACGTCTTTCCACGCCACTCGCGAGCGCCATTGTTTCTCTCTCGTGGGAAGTGCTGCGAGGGAGAGAGAGAGAGAGAGAGAGAGGCAATAAGGGAGGAATCTATCGAGAAATTCGAAACGAGATCTTCTGCTTTCTCCCTCTACTATCAATCCGTCTTTCGCTTCCTCTCTTTCAACTTTTTTCTTCATTTCGTATTATCTCTATTCATTCCTTGCTCTTCGTCTCCTTCGATTCGGGGCTCCTTTTGTTTTGGAGCGTGCGTCACGCCACAACTTTCTTATACGTACGCTGCTGTACCTCTTCAATTTTCGCCCGATTGTACGATCTTGACGTATCAGGTTTCTTTTCTCCTTGAGCATTGTTTTTTTCTTCTTCTCCTCTGTTTTCTTCGGCGCAAAGAACGTCGCTCGCTCGCTTTCATTAACCGATAAGTTCTCGGTAGGAAGGGACGCGGCGGGAGAAGATCTCAATGGGGCAATCTCTTTGCGGAAAGGTCGATCGGATTATAGAGAAGCGGGTTGCTCTGCTCCTGTTTCGTGGTCACCCGGACCAAAGAGAGTATCGGGTCTTCTTTTAGCGGGGAAGAGGATGAGAGGCCGCAAGCAGCGTATGTACGTAGCAAACCGCTCGGTAAACCGTCGTCGCAAGCTCTCCGGCAAGGAGAATTTTTCATTTTCTACCTCGTTTGCTTCAGCGCGCCCCAACCTTCGACTTTCTTTACCCCCGACATCGAGCGAAAGCTCTTTATAACGGTGGAAAGAGAGAGAGAGAGAGCTTCCATGCCGAAAATCGCCTTTCGGATCATCTCTTTTCTAATCATGCGTCGTGGACTTTGCGAAGTGGATACGTAAGCTTTTCTGCGGGATTTGACGCGCATGAGATACTTATTTAGCTCTAAATGGATTCGTCAAGTAACAAGGTCTGTAAGAACTTGTATTGCGCATTGTCTGCGGAATACGAAATATAATCTATGAAATGATAAGTATATTATCCATTAATTTAAAAAGCAGACAAAAGCATGTTCCAATTATAACAGGTGTTTCCTGATAGTATATATAACAATGGTATTTACTTTCTTCATATAATTACCGAACATTTATGAAGTACAGGTAGCAAGCGAAACTTTCCACAACTATAAAGCACCAACGCATCCAAACATTTGTCTAACCGCTTTAATACCGAGCGAGCATGACTCATGAATAGTCTCGCGCCATTCAGGAAAAAAAAAGAGAAACTGCGTACACACCATAAACCCTAATTATTACGCAAGTGTATATACATAAAGTCCAAGTGTCGGGGCGACTGAGTGTACCCGGGGCTGCGCGTGAGAATTTCACGCGAAGGTCCGGGTGTCTAAAAGTGCGACGGGGTCAAGAAGATAAGGCAAGAAAAAAAGTCAAGCTCGCGAGCGTGCGAGAAGGGAGAACAAGCTGCCGGCACGCAGTGGGTACTATGTACAGTTACATTCATATTTCTGAAGAAGCGACCGAGCGAGAGAGAAGAAGAAGAAGTCTCTCTCTCCACTTCTCGCGACGCGCTTTATTCACGTGCCTGTATATCTGAGAATCTTCGCTGCTGCTTCTGCTCCCGTTTCTCTCGTTCTCGCGCGCACTAGTCGCCACGGGCTCCGGCTCTTTTATCCGCGCACGTGTGTTTGCGCCGCGTCTGTTCAAACAAGAGCTGGCGAAGGTTACAAGCTCGATTACGACGGGTGGGGGTAACATTTTTGAAAAGTATTATTTTGAATAAAAAATTTTGAATTTAAATTTATGGAAAGGTTAATTTAGGAAAACAAAAATATTTGATTATATATTGAAATAACAATTTTTTAAGTATAAGGATAATTATTATTTTAATAGAAATTGTCAAGAATTCAATAAAAATAAAGAATTTCAATTTTAATTTTTCAAAATTATATTATTTCCAATTAACCCTTTGTGGCTCAGTGGCTATTATAATAGCCACCTCTTTCGTCTAAGATTTTTATGTATAAAAATTTTATTTATAGGTGTATATAAATGATTTTACATTCTTCTATTAGCTAAGAGGTTTCTCTATAATACTAATTAACAAAAATTCAAATTCGTAATCAGGGACCCCAAAAAACCCCGAGTAACAATTTTCAGCTTAAAATATTGAACAGAAAAATGTGGGCCACAAAGGGTTAATTATTTTTCAAAATAATTTATTTTCATACTTTTAATTTTTCTATGTTTTCCCTTTCGTTAAATCTTAAATTCCAAATTTTCATTGTAGGTATTATTTGATTTCCTAATCTGAATTTTCAAAACTTTAACTTTCGTAATTTTGCATTCCAATATTTATTTTTCAAAATTGGTACCCCCACCCGCTGACGTCAATACGCAAAGCGCGCAAACTTCGAGCCCGCGGAGCGACGCGCACAACATCTGCACTCTGTCCGAGTGTACGCGCGTGTGATGTGTACGAGCGAGGTAAAAAAAATTGTACGCCGAGCGCGTGTATAATTATACTCTGCGGTGGGGGATACGCGGGCTTTGCCCGACGCGTGAAAGCCCACTTGGATATTCGACTACTGGGTTATTGAGAGTCGAGTGCGGGAGGCGAGTACTCGATTATTGGGTGATTCAAAACATCCGGATGAATGTTATTTCGGCAGGTTTTTTGCGATAGCGACAGGGAGTTTTTAATTTGGAGCTCCCAGTAGCGTTCGGAGTGTTGCGGATGAACGAATTAACTGATTTACTTTTTCACTTTAATAATTCGCAGATGCGAGGTCAACCAACGGAGAATATTGTTATCTTATAAAATAAAATTAGAAATAGTCCACCCGCGTAACCATATTATATAGAAATAACAATAAACGTTCTTATTGTTCAATATTAAAAGAAAAACTGAATACTTTGGAATATTGTTATTTTCACGTATTAAACTATTCATGTGAACCGAAATGCACGTCAACGTTAAATCAGCTAACGAGCGGTAAAAAGTTAGCGAAATAAGCCTAATCCCACGTGACGAGTTTAAATATTTCCCCCACGTACCGCGCATTAACATATAATTATTTAATTATGTTTTCGCGGCGCCGGGGGACAGAGAGACAGAGAGAGAGATGAAATCCAGCCGGCGAGATTTAATTTAAACGCTTTAAGCGCTGGCCGGCCGGGCTCGAAATTCAATTTCGAATTGGATTCCACGCGTGTACGCACGACCGGAATTCCGCGAAATTTACAAGATTCTCTCCCTCAGTTTCATTCATACATGAACTTGCATGCACACAGCTTTTCATTACACATATATCTCACGCGCGCACGAGTTCTGTGCTGGCGGAGGGGAGGGTTAGAGAAACGTGCAGTATACGAGAAAGAGCTGAAAAGTACTACTGCCGGCGATAGCGCATTCCCGGAGCGTCGTCGTCGTCGTCGTCGCATTTCTGGAATTCGCGCGCCACCCTCGTTCTTCAGCTCGCGCTCCTCTCTTTCTCCTTTGAGCGCGCGTTGTCGGGAGAAATAAGGTCCGAGTGGGGTAGGAGCGCGACCATCTCGCGCTACGTTTCGTCGCCGGGGGATACTGTATTGCGAGAGATACAATGAGAGAGCTGGACTGAGAAATTAGAATGGCCGGGATAGGTGAATGCGGAGAAATTTCGTTTTATACACGGTGAGGATAGTTTTAGTTTCGTTTGAGTTCAATTATATGAGAGCACAAAAAGCGGGTTTATATTTAGGAAACGATTCTTGTATAGCAGGAATTTACATTTAGATTGCTGAAACGTTTTATTTTTATTTTTATTGTTTTGTTAAAACTTATCTGCTTGCCGATAATTATATAGGTGAAAGTAGTATACATTATGGACGTCACAAAAAGTACTAAAAATCCCAAAACTTTTGTTTTCATTTTAACTTCAACGGTCGATGGCTTATTTTGATCTTTCAAAGTTTGTTCATAGATCGACTGAAAGAAAATTTTTAAAATAAGAATATATTGATTCCAAGAAAATGCTTATTATTTAAAATTAAACACATAATCTAGTTAAACAATAAACTTCTTCTTGGAGTCGAGTACTTTCTGTCGATCTGTGTAAAGAAATCAAAGAACAAAATAAGATTTTGATCATTAAAATGGAATGAAAAGCTAAAGTTTCTCCATTTTATGTTCTTAAGTAAAAATAAATTTGTAGATCTTTTTAATAATGCTAATTCAGAAATTCACCTGATTGACCCATTACCCTTTAAAAATAATTCATTTAAAAAGTAAATTAAAAAAACGTTTTTTTATTTACCGTGCACGTTTCTTATCGATCGTATATTTATTGATGCAATTTCTTTTGTATTATGCACAGCAAATATATTATAAAGTACATTGCTTTTCTGACGAAACAGTTGAGTTTACCGACGCCAGTCTGGTGCACGAGCACAGGGTTCTCCTACGCAGTATAATTAGCTCGCGGCTCGGTCAGCAATTATTTACCTTTCAGCCGCAGCAGATCATAAATGGATAAGCCTTGTACAGGGGTTTTGATAACTAACACTAAAGGGTCAATTACGATCTGCGCGGAAAAAAATGCTTTGTTCATTTAACAAAGACATTTGTTAAACTTACCAAGTAATAAGTTAATTTTACTAACCCGTTTGTTAAATTAACAAATTACTTGGTAAGTGTAATAAAATAAATAGTTGGTGCGTATTTTACCAAATGAGAAAGCATTTTTTTCAGTGTACTTTACCCCGTACGCTGACATTACCAGATCATAATTTAACAAATTATAAAATAACAATTTTGCAATAAAAATTTAAAACAAATAAAAGTATTCTCCTAGTGTTATAGATTTTCCATTTTCAAATTCAATCGAATTCGATAAGCTGTAAAAGAAGACTACGGATTCCGATGATCGACACTTGCGCACTGTATAAAAATAGAAATCATTCGCCCTTACGCCTATCCCTTTTTTTTCGCGTCAATCCCCAGCAACAGCAGAGGGCGAAAGAAGACGTCGACAGAGTCAGAAAGCGAGCGAGAGCGAGAGAAAGTGGCAGGGCAGCAGCAGCAGCGGATAGGTATTGATCCTGTTTAGAGGCCCACGTACTTTTAGTATTCCGCGCGCAAACTTTGAGCGCAAAACGTGTCCCGCATGCCTGCGGGACTCCATAATTGTAGATTCAAAGGATATAATTCGGCCGAGAGGGAAAGAGCGAGAGCGAGAGTCCCGAATCCCTGGGGATTCTACGATTGCACAAGGGGGTGATGCTGCTATTCTCTCTCTCTCTTTCTCTCTATCACCCCCTCCTCCTCCTTCACCCCCCGCGTTTCGCCCAATTCCGGCCGCGGAACGAACCGAGAGGCAGGAGAGCCCTCGAGAGGGTAGGAAAAAAGGCATCGAGAGAGACGGGATTCCTAACGAAGTGAAAATTGCGGCAATTTTTGGCCCTCCCGAGGCCATAAGTGCAGCGTAGGCCGGCTCTCGCCAAGCCGATATATCTCATTGACCCTCCCCCGCTGGCCGATGCGCGATCGTCCTTTATGTACACTGGGGGAGAATCGGAAGAAAAACGAAGAGGCGACAATGATGAAGAAAGTGGAGGAGCCTGCGGGGGGAGAAAGAAAAATACCGAACTCCTTATGTGTGTGTGTGTGTATACTCTCGGAGGAGCCCTTGATCCCGGCCAGGATCATCTATGCCGCTCGTGCGGAAGCACACTTTCGGCCTTCCGGATTACTAATTCGCAAATCACGAGCTGACTCTCCCTGAGACGGACCGGGGAGGGAGTGTAAGTAAGACACGGGGCTCGTTTATATATCGCGGGGCTTCGGCTGAGACGCATGTTGATTCGGGATTATCCCGGAATGAGGAATCGAGACCTGACTGGCAAGAGCGCCCGTGACTTGGGGTGACTTTTTTTTCCATTCCACCGTTGTCTTTTAGCTTCTGCCTCGTCTTTTTTAACCAAGAGAGACGAATATATGTACACATTTAGGTGGAACGAAGCGATACCTAAATCGCAGTGGCAGCGAATTTATCACAACGTCGTCGAGATGCGAATCTCAATGGAGTCACAATGCAGCCGAATAACGCAAAGCTGCTATCATAGCGGGATTTTAAACATGTCGAAAAACAGCTTATAGCGCATTGGTTTAAACTTCAGGATTATCCGGGTTGAAACTACCTATAAAAAGCGCGCAATAAAACTTTACAATCCAACGAAACTCATCGCGTATCTACACGCGCGCACGCCGCGCGTTACATTTACCAAACTTTTTGTGCTACACAAAAAATAATTCCCTCTCCTTTTTTTTTCACTCGGAGTCATGTACAATCGAGGCGCGGGCGGGCGGACAGCTCCGGCCATAAAAACGCGGCCATAAATCCGGTCGTTATTTTCCTGTCTCTCTGCGAGTCTCTGCAAGCAGCAGCAGCAGCAGCAGCGACCGGTGCAGCAGTGATATTGAATGTTTCAAGCTACGTACGTACGCGCGCGGCTGTGTCTCCCGTTGCCATTGTTTTCCCCGGGGGCTCTAGAGAAAGGTTATCGGTGGAAAAGAACTCGCAGCGCTTGGATTTCTATTCGCTTCGTTTTGACTGCCGGCCGCGCGCTCCCTACGCTGCGTGTCGATGTCGCGAAACGCGATACCGCGAATGGGAATTTCGATTAACGCTCGCGCGCGGAGGTGTATGTAGGTGCAGAGACGAGTAGTAGTATATACATGCGTGAAACGGGAGAGTTCAGGCGACGAACCCTTTGGCGAAAGCGTTCCGGTCTTGATTCCGTCCCTGATGGGTATTCCCGGCGCGTTACCGTATTTCACCTAATGTCGAGGATTTCGAGGGCGGATGTGCGCCCATTGTTATAGTTACGATTATTTTAATTACTGTAGGGAAATTCCATTTTGCCGGGAGGATAAGAGAATTCGCGAGCGGTCCGATAAATAATGTTATACGATGGTAGATAAAAACTTACTGTTATGTGGTTCCTATCGGGCATATTTTTTTATACAGTGATAAATAAAAGAGTTTTTACTCGACAATTTAATACGCAGTTTATACGCTCAAATGTTTATGTTTGAAAAAAATTACAATTTTTATTTGCTTTTTTTCCGTTTTGTTTATACAAATCGATAGCATTATAATTATAGCGCAGCGGTATTGCATTCAATGGAAATAATGCTGTAAAATTATAAACGCAGCCGTTCAATGATAAAACGACTCTATCATTGTGTAAACAAACGTGCACTTGCGTATATTTTCTGGATAAATATGAAAAAAAAAGGAAATACAGATAATTATTAACAACTCTATTCTATTAAAATATTATTTATTACATTTGTCAAATAAAAAAGGATCTGAAGCATCATCGCAACGCTCGTTACAACAAAATATTTAACTTCAAACCTTAAAAAGAAAAAATGAAAAATTGCAACGAAGCACCAGAGCATTACGCGCGCTATAATGCTAGTTTAATTTGGCGCATAAAAGCGGCGTAAATCTCTGGCAGCTCTAGCATCAGCGGAACACCGCGTTACACTCCGTGTCTCGTGCGCAAGCAGCCGTCAAAGAGTCGCGACTCTTAGCTGCGAGTAACGGAGAAGCCAGTCCTCTCCGCTCTCGCGCAGCGCAAGATAAAGAGCGTCGCACGAGTTGCGCGATTTCCCGACAGTTCTCGTGTTACCCGCGTTTGTTGCGCGCGGCGACTTTAAAATGCCGCCGCTGCAGTTACGCTCCGGGGCACAAAACGCGCGAGCTGCTATCTGACCATTAAAGGATAAGGCCCCGAGATCGCCGCCTCGAGAACAATGCTCCGATGCATTATGTGCCCTGTAATAATGGACAATTTTCATTTTATTTTCTGAGGAGTACAGGAGCCGCGGGATTCTTCTTCTTAAAGGAGCGTTGATTTTCAAACGGTTATTTACGAGTGGCTGAGATATAGAGTTCGTAATTTTTTTTTTTTTTCTTGAAGTTACAATGGTAATTTATGCATGCATTAATGTTGGTCTTTTTGTGTTTCACGAGGACGTAATGGTACTGATAATGAGAAGATTTACTTTTTAAAGATTTTTTTTTTATCGTTGATGTGCATAGAAGTTACTGGAATCAGACATTTGTAGTGCTAGATTTATGATACGAGTGCAGCAGAAAAGTGCATTAAAATTAAAATCTAGGATAATAAAATGCTTAGTGTACCGTTAAGAAACGTACTTTATGCACGCTACATGAGGTGTTATTATTATAATGATTAATTTATATAAAACTTTTACGTTTCATATTTATATAATTTATTAATGTTATAAATACAATTTCATGCATATTAGCATATTGTTCAATGATTGAATGGATAATTGTTGCATATTGCTGCGCATTTCGCTAACACTTTAATGCAATTATCAATAATTCAGTTTAATAAATCCGCTAATTAATAAGTACTTATTATTAACGGCACACACAATTAAAAAATAAAATGATCATTTCTGTATAATGAAATCAATGGCAATTATAATTACGGACAAAATCTCGTGCATTTTCAAACAACTATACCGAGCTCGAACCGAAAAACCCAACTTTTGCTCGCAATAACCCCGTAAAGTAAATTCCCATTGCAGATAAAGAATCAACTCGCCGGCCCCGCAGCGCGTAAAAACTTAATTAGAAAAATTACGCGGTCTACATACACGTGTACACACGTACATCCGAGTAATTAACGCTCCGTCGCGTCGGGGGGATTAAGTCACGACAAAGACACTGCATTATTAGCAGCTTGCGATTTAACGCGGCTGGCGGACGCAAATTCACCCCAAAAAGAGAAAGCAAAAGTCGTCGCCTCTCCTGCGCTGCATAATGGAGCCTCGCGCAGTCGCGGCCTCAACTCGCTCTCAGACTCCCGCGATAATTATTGCGCGCGGAATACATATTAAACGGCGCTCCGGGCGCGAGAATATATATACATGCGCGCGCGCGCTCATCGACGAGCATTTAAATATTCATACGCGCGGGCGCTCGGTCAAGAGCTACAGCTATAATACACACACACATTATACGGACTCCGCGCCTTCGCAGCAGCAGGTCGCTCGAAATAATGGATATTATGCGCTCGATACGTTATGATTTAATAGACCCGGGCCATTCAATTAATTCGCGCGCGCGCACTCGGGCTTTCAGCGCGGTACAAAGGGATTACCGCCGCTCGCTGTCTCTATTCTGCGTTTTTTTTTCCCCCCTTTGTATTTTCCCATCTCGCGTTTTTGTCGTCGTGTTCGTTTAACGAATTGAATGGAAGGGCAGCTTTGGCCTCTGCTCCGCTGCTCTCCATGTGTACCCGCGACAATGCGCGCGGGAGAGAGAATAAAATCGAGAATCCAGTCGCGCGGGGGGCGGGTCAATAAGCCTCGCATGGCTGACGTCGTTGCGAGCTGTATATGTATGTGTAAACACACACGCGCACGCACGCACGAAGACAGGTGCTGACGGATAAAGAAGGGAGAACTAGTGAATCGTCGAACCGATGCGAAATCATCGCGTACTGCTGTGCGCTACACAGGAGGGGGGAGCGGCAGGAAGACTTAGTAAGGACAAAGCCAGCGGTGCGGGGGAGGCGGCGACAGAGACACAGAGAAGCCTCGCAAATTAATCGAGGAGGAAGAAGGAACGAGCGGCTACAACATCGAGCGGGAAGCGATCCCTCGCCGGCTCCGATCTAAATTCAATTATTTACTCGCTCGCACTCGAAATCCTCCCACTGGCGCGATCGCGTCGTCGAGCCGAGAGAGAGAGAGAGAGAGAGAGAGAGTAGCAGAACGCATCCATTTCCGCGTCGAGTGCGTGTAAAGCTGCCGCGCGGATGCTACAGCGAGAATAGTCCTTTAATTGCAATTACCGAGGCGATACTTACCTCGCGACGACGAGGACCGAGAGAGAGAGAGAGAGAGAGAGAGAGAGAGTTGGAAAGTCGGTACACTCGAGAGAGGAGGAGGTGGAGGGGAAGTCGATAAGTGTCTTTGCTGCGCCGCCTTGCTGAAGCTTAAAAGCGAGAGCGCGGAAATTCGGAAGGAGAGACAATATTGCCGGCGCAGTACACTCGATGAGAAAGCTTTCCAACTTTTAATCTTGTAATGCTGCTGCGCTGGCCTTTTCGCGCAGCTGATCGCTGCTTTTATCTCGATGCGACTGTACTGCACCCTGCGCTCCGAAATCGTAAAAACTTTTCCGCTCGAGCGGCGAAATTTACACCCTGACAAAGTTTATATACCTCCGGCGCGTTTCGGAAATGCAATATTTTCGAAACGCCGATCGCAAAAACTCTTTACACCCCCGATTCGAGTGTGCAAAGTCGCGGAGAGAAAGAATTATACTTTTTTACACGGATCGTAAATATTTCGACGACGGAGCATCCTGTAATTCCACTCCCGTGCTGTATAAATCTCATATACACTTTGGCGTGAAACCTTCGATTAATACGAGCGCGCGCGGGCCACTCGCGCAAATGAATAAATAATCCGGGGGTATGTACAAACGAGCGCCTGCACCCCTCAAAAGAGGAAAAAATATCACAAAAGGAAGAACGCAGGGTAAAAAAGAGACAATAGCCACCCCACAGAAGAGGACACATCCTTCCTTCCTCGATTCCGGCGCACGACCACTCAATCCCGTACGTATACAGCGTGAAATCCCGGCGCCGCGCGTGCGGTCCTCGAATTTCCGCAAGTACAAATTAACAGCGTTGTGCTGCTGCCGCTCTCTCCTCTCTCTCTCTCTCCGCTCGTACGTAAATTCCGAAATGGAATTAGCGCAGCGATAGGTACTCGTGTGTAATGCCTTGGCGGCTGCGCGCGACCGAACAAAAGGGGGGAGGGGGGGAGAGGGACAGTAATGGGGGCCTAGGGGCTAACGCACGCACGTATATAGGCGCGACGACGGACAGGACGAGAGTGAGAGAGCGAGACATAGGATGCGAGAACGCCGTTCGATGAATGCCCGCGTAGCCGCGCATATATGGTATTTACGCAAGAGAGAGAGAGAGAGAGAGAGAGAGAGAGAGAGAGAGAGAGAGAGAGAGCGTCGCGCACATCGGCTCTCAATGAATGGAGAACACGTGCGCTTACTCGACGCTGCTGCACTTACGCAGATGTGTGTGTGTAGTGTGTATGTGTATGTGTGTCTATATGTGTGTGCGTGTGTGTGCGTCTGTGTCTGTATGTGTGTATGTGTATGTCTGTGTGTGTCTATATGTGTGTGCGTGTGTGTGCGTCTGTGTATGCGTGTGTGTGTGTCTATATGAGTGTGCGTGTGTGTGAGTGAGTGTGTG
Organism: Gastracanthus pulcherrimus; assembly: GCA_949152435.1. Taxonomy (NCBI): domain Eukaryota; kingdom Metazoa; phylum Arthropoda; class Insecta; order Hymenoptera; family Pteromalidae; genus Gastracanthus; species Gastracanthus pulcherrimus. The sequence continues at coordinate 215,484,181 of OX424572.1, read as the reverse complement.
TGTGTGTGTGTTTGTGTGTGTGCGTGCGTGCATACGTGCGAGCTGGAGACTGCAAAACTAACAGTCGCTGCCGCTAAGCGGAGAGTACAGAGAGCAATGCGCTGCGAACCAGATCCGCGATTGGGAGTGGGAAGAGTGAGAGAAAGAGAAAGAGATGATGGTGTGTCAGGGGACACACACTTGAGGATTAAAAGCGCGAAGCCGTACAGCGATGGCAGAGAAGGCAAACTCAATGAATTATGCGTTTTCAGAGGCTTTTTTCGTCTTCTCTTTTTTTCCCCGTGGCTTTCGTGCCTAAGCCTCTGAATTACAGGGCCTCGGTGTGTACGTGTGTCTAGAGTCTGGAATTTTTTGTTTGTTATCGCGATGTTTCTATAATCCGCTCGTTGTACATGTTGCTCGAAGATTTCTACACTGAGATAACGATACAGTAAAATATTAAGATAATATTCTAAAGAAGGTAATAGCAAATTTTTTGAAAATTATACATTTGTTTATAAAACGTTTAAATACAACTTTTTAATTTAACGTTAATCCTATAGCAATTTTTACGGTATGTCGTTCCCGTTTCGATATAGTTTACTCAGTGTAGGGAAAACTAATGGAAAGTTTGAAATATATATAGCCAATTATTTTTAAAACAGATCGACAAAAGAAATTGTTAAACAAAATCTGTCATGTAGAAAAAAATAATTGGATATCAAATGTACTCCTGCAACAAGTTATAACGTTCGTATATTTCGTTTTTCGTACGTGCACGGCTTATTGATACTTTTTTGTTTGCTCACTCGCGTTTCCGTATGTTTTGCAGTAGCTCTATTTTTTTCCGAAATTTTTCAATTATTTTTCAAAGAAATCCGAGTTGAAGTAACGAACAACATCGTTATAAACTTTAGTTTTTTTTAATCTCGCTTGAACTTTAATTAAATATTTTCATACAAACTAAAAAAAAAACAATCAATCCGTACAAATACTTAAAATCTTTTACCGAGGCTATATCTGTGAACAACACTAGTGCACAGAGAGAATTTTCGAATAAAAATTATAACGAAATTCAGGGTAAAAATTACCGTACGTAACTATAAAGCTGGGATACTCCTACTTTCTAGCACTTTTTACTGATATTTTACTATAAACTTTACCTCATTGACTACAAATTTTATCGCACAGACTATAAATTTTACCGCACTGAATGGTAAAATTTGCCTGATTTGAGAAAAAGAAAACAGCTGATACAGGAAACAACTGAGAGTGTTTATTTTAGGTTAATATAAATGTGTATAAATATACTTATTTAAGTATATTAATAATACTGCTATAACAATTGGAAGAAAATTCACATTTTTAAAAAATATTTCATACTAATTATACCATCAATTTGTGTGTAACTTTATATGATTCTTTATTCTATTAGTTTTCTCTAAGATTCATATAGGGAATTTTTACTCTACAGCAGGCAAATTTTACCCTTCACTACGGTAAAATTTATCGGAAATATGAATAAAAACTGCCGGAAAGTTAGAATCTTCACTGTGAATTTCGTTATAATTTTTATTAGAGAATTCTCTCTGTGTGTATAAAATATCAATCCTCCCCGAGTAACTATACATAAACAAAAAAATATTATCAATATCAAGAAAACCCAGCACGCTTCTCGGGCATTTCCGCAAGACGCACTCCCCTCTCACAAAGGCATCCCTAACGAAGAAAAAGAAACAATTACGGGCCAAAACGTCGGAAAGCCTAAGCCTAACGATACAATATTTTCCAATGCCCCTAATTCCAACCTCGGATCTCGTCTGTATCAAAGATTCCCAACGCGTCTCGCAAGGAAGGGCGCGGCGCGGCGCGCGAAGAGTCCAATTTATCGAGATCATCCCTCTCGTATCTCGGCTTCGCACCCAGGGCCCGCTGAAACGTGACGAGACGACGACGACGAACTATCGCTCCTCACTCGAGATGGAGGATAAAAAGGAGAGAGAGAGAGAGAGAGAGAGAGGCCGTATAACGGCGTGTGTACATACGAGCTGAGAGAAAGCCTATTTAAGGGTACGAAGTACGAGCCTCGGCATCACCTGAATTACCGGTCTATTCAGCGAAATGACCGCGCGCGTACGTGAGCCTTGCTGCGGCCATTAATTATAACGAGCTCTACATGTGTGTGTAGACTCTCTCTCTCTCTCTCTCTCTCTCTCATAAAAAGAGCCCTTATGGCCCGGCCCGTAGCTACCTGTATAAATATTTGCGCGGGACAAATAAATCATCCTTTGATAACGAGCGAGGGAGAGAAGGCGCGCATCGAGTCGAGCGAGCAACAAAACAAGCCCTTGGCTGGCTTCCAAAAAGCCGCGCCTATGCACGTGTATGCGTACGCGTATAATAAGTGCGCGTGTGGGGTTATGGGTGTGCACAGCGGAAAGTTCCTAATTTGCCTTTATAGCTTTATTTTGCCTTTGTCCCCGACTAGTTTTACTTTTCGACCGAGTAGTCCTGCTGCTGAGCCGTGCCCGACGTTTGCTCGGTTCGCGGCTTTTCTTCTCTCGCTTTTTTGTTCCTGTTTCTGGGCTGCGCCGGTGGCACATTTCGTTATGCGTGAACTCTCCCGGCGGATCGACGCGAGTGTGCTGCTTTTTTCATTTGAAATTTTAATTTCTTTCACGTGGCGCTGGAGATAATGTGGGCTATTGTTTGCGGCGCGTGGTAAATCGTTGAATATCATTATATACCGAACTTTCTAATGCATCGAACATTGGGGAGCACTGTGGAGAATTCGTGTTTCATCGGTTAGGCGCAACAAGCTGAAATTTGTTTTTGTGATGCTCGGGCGCAGCGATATGAATAAATAAATCGATTTCAAAGGCATGTTTTGGACATATCTATGGCGACGATCTTCCATCTCCACAACAAAAGGAAATGGAAAGTTTGAATACACGCATTCGTCAAATATCTAACCTACTTACGGCTAACGGTGGAAAAAGGGATAGGTCGTTATGATTAGCCATTAGTAAAGTAGAAACTACAAAGTACATTCATTAATATAGGATGTTAAGAGCCCTATAATAACCCAGACATTAAAGCTTCCCATATACGACAATTGCCAGCTAAAAATTACTCACAATAAAAGCTAATTAACCAAACCACACAAGATAATCAATTCGATCCAAAATCATTTCCACCGCTGAAAGAGGCTTGAAAAAAAAAAAGGAAACTATCCCTCCGCCATGCGTCGCATCGCGTCAAAGGGAGCACAATGACGCAGACTGCAGGCGGCGTACGTGTCCACTTCTGTCCAGCCGCCTGCGCACATATAGATTATTCATGAAAAGCGCAGAAAGCAATCGGAATCCGCGGAGCCATTAGAGCGCGTCCATTCGATTATATTCCATACGAGGCACGCACCGCGGCACAGGGCACCAACGCTGTTGTACCACAACAGTAAGCAGCGGCATTAATGGCCGCTCGCTGGAAAGGTAAACGAGATAAAATCACGATAATAATCGCCGGCGCGAGCTCATTCGTCTTCGTTGCTCGCGCGGTATCAACTGTTGTGTGTGTGTGTGTGTGTGTGTGTTTGCCGAGTCCAGCGGGGCGCAGAAGCGAGAAATCGCACCCGCTAATTATTAATCGCGTTTGCCGGGGCGTGCATTCATTTGTGCACCGAACGCGCGAGAGAGTTCACTAGGTGCCGAGCAAGCGCCGGAATTCGCGCGAGTTCACGCGCGAGCGAGTAATCGCGCGATTTTCCATCGTCGGCTGAAATCCCGGAGAGCTCTCGTATTTCGATTCCCGCGTTCTGGGTCTTTCTGCAATTTTAGCCCGCGCTATCTGTGCGTATAATTGCGAATGCTCTTTGAAAGCTTGATGGAATTAGATTAAAACGTCAGCGGTGCAAGCTCTTGCTCTTTGTGGATGTGTAACAATTTAAGTTTTCCGTTATACGGAGAAGAAAATTACAATTTGTTTTCTGTATTCCAGATGGTATTCTGCACAGAAAAGTTTCTTCTAATTAAAATTATGAGAAAATTAGCGGTGAAAAGTATTGTAAAGGATACACAGTTCACCAGGGATACTTCGACATTCTAGCACATTTCACAGATACTTCAAATAAATTATACACTGAATGGTAAATTTTGTCTACTGTGTAGTAAGAATTCATATTGTTATTGCAGCATCACTATTGCTCATATAAGTATTCTTATCACATGCAGTTTAAGGTAAATTAGGTAGTACTTGGACACTTTTTGAAACGAAAATACGGAATCAGTGTTTGTAGAGCCAAAACTCAATATTTTTCCGAAATATTTAATCTAATCGTTAATTTGGCATGTTTAACTGTTATTAGTATAAGAAAAAATACGCTTACATACTTTTTTATACTAAAAAAGTAAGTTTAAAAATTCAACTATATGTCGCAGTAGTTGGACATCATATGTCAAGCTGGTCTCAATTCTTGGACATAGTTAGGATCCAGTAGTTGGACATATGAATTAAATGTGTTCAACTCCTGGGTTCAGAAAAAGCAGTGGACGTAAATTTGGACAATACATTCGGTATATTACAGTTCTCGACATAATCTCAAAATGTTATATTTACATTTATAACAAATTTAAGACGTAAATTAACATAATTTTGGTTAAATTATATACTACACATCATAAACTATCCGAATGAATGCCAATGAATACATATTTTTATCATCTTTATCAGTAATTACATTTTTTGTCACTGTCCAAGTACTGGACACTCTACCTTATATGTTACACTAAATTTTAGTAGAATACGACTTTTTCTCAAATCATGCAAATTTTTACTACTATGGTAAAATTTATTACGGAATATCGATAAAGAAGAATGCTGGGATGTCGGAATTCATAATAATCATTATCGTGAATGTTACTTATAGCTCGATTGTAAGATCCTTAATATCTGTCAATGCATGCTAAATTGCGCGGCATTGCAGAAGGGATCCTTTAGCGCTCGAGCCGTTTGTACGCCCCCGCTATACGCGTGAAAGATTCGCATGCGTAGACACACACACACACACACACACACACACACACATAACAGGAGTGCAGATACGCGCGAGCGCTGAATGCCTTTATATGCAAATTTAACGGGGACCGATAATAAATTACCGGCACGAGCCTCGACGTTGCCGCGGTGGCTTCAAATCCCTCGGAATCATGCGCCTCGTATGCTCTCTCGCTCCTGCTGTATGTCCTCTGTATACACAGGGAGCATACACGCGCGCATTTACGCGCACTGATATTGTACACGAGAGAGAGAGAGCGAGCCGCTGCAAATATTTATGTCGATGCGCCCAGACGCGCTGCGATGTTTGAAGAGTAATTAGCGGAAAGCCGTCGGCGAGCTTTCATTCGTTCGTTTTGTTTTTCGCGCGGGAGCTTGCTTTTTTTTATCTCTCTCTCTCTCTCTCTCTCTCTCTCGAGTGGATTGAGTTTTCATTTTCGGGGAAGGTTGTCGGAACTAACGGTCCGGCCCCTGCTGCCGCTGCACGTCACGTGCAATTCGTTCGATTATAATGCTATCGATTTTCGCCAGGCGAATTTAATCCGGTTGATATGTGTATACACGGGAGACTTTGCTCTCGCCTCTCGCACTGGCTGGTTGGGGCCAGACGATGTTTGCACGCTCGCTCGCTGTGCGTGTTGCGCGCGGGGAAAAAGGCTGCAAGCTTGCTTTTCAACGGAACACGAGGTGGAATTTAAAGTTGCATTTTTTCATTTAAAAATTTATAGGTTTTATTGTATATTCGCGCCGTCGTGGACTTATGATTCTGAATCGCTTAAGAGAGCAAGGGAGGAATTATAAATTATGTGCGATCGTTTGAGGCCTTGAGTTTGCTCCGAAGATTAATATTTACAATGAAAATAAAAATGAATCAATGCAATATTTTCAGAAGTTTAATGGAATAATGCAAGACCTACTGATCCATAATTAGGATTTTGCTTGAAAAATAATCTATTAGGTTGTTTTGATAGAATTACAAACATTAATTTGAATGTGTTTCTTCTTTTTTCAAATTCTAGTAAATATGTAGGTATAGCAGGTTAAAATGTATGTGACATTATTATGTGTTCGTAACATCAAGCAACAATGTAGTATATCTATATAAACTATTTCTTACTATTCTATACCGATACAATCTAATATATTTTTCCATGCAAAATGTTAATCGAGCTAGATAACGGTACACGTATATATATATATATATATATATATATATATATATATATATATATATATATATTCATGAATATTTCGAAGTTTCATAACGAACAAGAAGAAAGAGAAGTCGAGGCTTCATTTATCAAGTTTATTTTCGCACAACATTATTAATCGCTATAAAACCCGCTCTATAAATATTTTCCAATTTCCCAAGGAAAACAGAGTGAAAGCGTGCCACACCACGTTATAATAACTTTAATACACTACAACGTTCGATCAGCTTTCAAACTGCAGGATTGATCCAATATCGAAGCTCAAACAAGAGGTTACGACCTGAATCATCCAAGGCAATCATCCTTTTCACCTACGATCGCCGCAGCTGCATCACTCGTTCGAAATCCTATTTTTAACGCGAACGCACGAACGGTACAACAACACAGCTCAGAGTTCCGATATGAGAAATCACGGTACGAGTAATAAACCCAGGGCAAAAGGGGTGCATGGCTGCTAGTTACCGCGGTAAAAAGAAAGTATAACGGCGCGCACTCGTAACAAGTGAGCCGTTATAAACGCGATCTCTCGACGTGCACATATAGCCGAGCGAGATACGAGCGGGAATGAGAAAGAGAGAGAGAGAGAGCGATAGGCGCGTCATCGGGCATGAGTAACGCGCCCCGCGCATTCCGCGAATCTCGCGCGCTGTGACTAATCTACGATGCACGAGCTTCGATTACGCGATATAATTTCATTGTTCCGCGGAGCCGTAACGTACTTCGTCTGCGTTCTGCGTTTATGTATGTATGTATGTATGTAGGTACGTGCGGTGCTCGACGCGTCGACGCGCATATCTCATGGGACTTATAGTCGCTGCTGCTGCTGGTCTCTTTGGTGATCGGCCGTGACTGACATAACGATTTTACCTGGGTGAATTACGCGATGCTTCAGCTTGTATTTCTAGCTGCGAAGACATTAGAGTTTTTCCGAGGAAGGAGAGCTTTGCGCCGTGTTTTATGTCGTAAACGCCTGATTGCAATCTAAAGGTATTTTTCTCTTGACGAGGCAAAAACGAGCGCGGCAATTAGTAATAACGTGCACATGGTTTTGAATGCTCGATTTACGTTTCGTTTCAGTTAGTGTCATGTACTAAAAAGTTGCTTCCTTATACGTAAGCGCTTAAAGTGTAAATATTCAGTCGGCTTTTAGACCGCACTTTATCCCAAAAATACAAAGCTTTGAATAATTACTTAGAACAATTTTTTCAGACAGCCTTCAACATTTTACGCTGCAATATATTCCACTCTCCCCTTGTTTACATATTTCCCCGCTTTCAAAAAGCGACGCAGCAGCCACGGCAGCACGAAGCTTAATTAAAGAAAACTAGATTCGAGGTCAAAAGGCTCGCGCCGAGCGTAAAAACCAACATCCTAAGCCGAAAAAAACAACCTCTCGAAGCTTCCCAGTACCGCTTGCGAAACTCCCATATACACATACACACCAGCCGAAAAAGTCGGGTGTGTACTCTCTTAATTTGAAATAGTGAACTTGTCACTATTTTAGCTAGTGAAAATAATTCCACTTGCGAAACAGTGAAAATTTCACTATTTTGCCAGTGAAAACTGTATTCATTGGAAAAATAGTGACTTATCACTAATTTGGTAGTTAATACATAAGTTATAAGCCGGAAAGGTAGGGATCGAGTTGGTATTTCATAGCCTAATTTCAGTTGACATTATTTTTATTTCATGAACATTAAATATTATTTTTATTATGTAATAACAAAATAATTAATTAATTAATTAATAAAAATGGTGCAACTAATGTCTTAATTAGAATTCTGCCCCATATTTCCTGTGTAAAAAATTGGACAAATGTCTAAAATTATTAATTTTTCAAAAGAAAAATTATAATTTATTCAATTTTAATCTTTTTTGTAACGTGCATACTAATGAAATTATTCATATTATCGGAAGTACCTTTTTAATCAATATATTTATATCAGTTATATTCGCAGCACCTTATATGAATTATAAAATTTACTCTATGTAGGCAAGTGGTGAAGACGTTGGACTGTAAACCTTGTGGACCAGAGTTCGATCCCCATCGCAGAAGTTTTTTTCGCATTTTTAATTTATTTCTTATTTTAATATAGGTATATAAATGTTCAAATGAAAATACATAATCAATATCTAATACATCTCATATATAATTATATACGCGTTTAAATAACAGCCTTATTTTTTAATTTACTGAATATAATTAAATTTCACTGATTCAAGTAGTGAAAATTCATTTCACTATTTCAAATAGTGAATATTCACTGTTTTTTAGTCGCCGAGTTATCACTATTCAAAACAGTGAATTTTCACTATTTCATAACAAGAGAGTAGGCCAAGCCGCGCTGCTCGTTAACGCGAGCGATGACCGCGACGCGAAAGCTCTCGTTCATTTTTCTCGTTCCCACGACACAGCGCGCGGCCGCCTGCTTGACATTTCGGAGGCAAGTTCGGCGCATTACAAAAGCTCGCTGCTTGTCCTCGACGGAAGTGCAGGCGAGCGCGCTCGGCCCAGCTGATGAAGGAAGTGCGTCCCGACTCGGAGACACGCTCCACCTGACGTTCTAATGGCGCGCGCGAGTTCACTCCAAGCCGTGATTCCTGCTGCTGGCACTTCTATGCGCGAGTGTGGAGAGCGCGTGTACAGCGATGAAAGGCGAAGGGGTAAAGCAATCAGCGCGGGCTTATTTATTTTTTACTATCGTACTGGACTGCAGGGAAGATGAAGTGCAAATAACTATGGGCGATTCAATGGGCAATTAAATTGTCGTTTTAACCGGTTGCAGTACCGGGAAGTTTTTTCATTTAACGAAATATTGTTGAGGGAAGGTTCGAAGGTGCATTGTAATAAATTGCCGTGTAGTTGGAATTTTTATACATCTTTAAGTGCATCGTAAAGTTATCGAGAACTGTAATTGCGCGGAAAAAGCTGTTACTGTTCCACGATTTACTATATTGTCTGATTATTGGCTGCCTTACTCATCCTAAATAGGTTAGTTTGCTCAAATGATTTCTATTATACGCTGAACGCAAAGAATTGCATAATAAGCATCATCATTACTGTCTCATCAGCACTATTCATTGTTCTTCTTCTATTCATTTCCTAGTCGAGCGCAATGAATAGCCGATAAAAATAAGTTTAACGACCTTTCGTTGTCTGCTACTTTATTTAATCCATTGAAATACTTTGAAGAAGTTTATTTGCACACGCCCCGGATGCCACGGTATATAAGTATCGCGAGAGCCAAGTGTTTTTGCGACGGGGCTCCAGCTTTGCATTTCTCCTCGGGGAGATAATTGTTCCGAGAGCTGGCGGTTGCGAACGACCGATGTTTAATTTCATACGCGTCTGATAAAGCCAAGTAGTATCTTTGAAGGGCTCACACTGTGCAGAGATACACGTCTGCGCAGCTCAGCGCCTCTGGTAACCCAATATACATAAAGCAATTTCCGCGAATCGCGCGTGCCTTTATTAGACCATACCTCGCCAGTCAATAATTCTGTATGCATCATCAAAGGAGCTATTTCCCATGCTAAGTTGTATCCCACGAGAAGCAGATTTAATGCTAATGAATGCTCAGCATTACCGATGTATGCTTGTACCTTGAAATACAATGACGCGATCTAATAAAGAATGCGAGAAGCATCGAAGTAGACAATTACGTCGTGTACAAATATGAGAAGCTGAAAAGACAGATGTAAAAAGAGATTCAGGTGTATTTTAAAGTTCGATCTGTCAACAGGAAATTTACCGTTGGTAGTACACGCTGTATAAAGCTGAATAAAAAAAATGCCCTCTCTCTCTCTCCTGTCGATTCTCGGCAAATTAAAACGATGGATATCGATTTGTCGCACTCGTCGGCGCCACCAAGCCGACAAATCGATTCCCGTGAATTAATCAGAGCGAGAACCCAGTAGTTCATTTATTTATTTATTTATTTTTTTTTCATCAACGCCGTCTCCCTCTGCCATGCGTTTTTACAGTTATTGCGCACGGATGAAGTTCAAGTGGCGTTTCGTTCCGTTGAATGGGCCTTCAATGGCTCGAAACGATTTCCTGAAAAGTTGAATAAAGCCCGAGCTCTTCTGCGTTGTACCCTCTGTCTCTCTCTTTCATTTCTCTCGGTCTCCCTACCTCAAACCGCATTTGAACATATATATGTATATATAAGCGCAGAACAACCCAAACAGGTGCTCGCGGCAGGTTCTTGGCAGCATGCAGAGAGAGAGAAGCCTTGACGGGCTTTCCCCGCAAACTTGAGCCCGCGAGACTGCTCCCACGTGCAGCTTTGCATCTCTCTTTATTTCGATTCGCCCCCGCACGAGTCTTTTCCCCTATTTTTCCATTCAATTATTCACGGAGAATGCCGGCTTTAATTTAGCCGAGGCGCTGTGCGACACTTCAAAATCGTGAATTTAAATTTGCTTTTTTCAATACTTGACTTGATTCTACAGTATATTCTTGATGTGCTAAGGTACAAGGTCTATGCATTATACAGCATTGTAGATTGGAGTAATTTCAAAAATATTAATTTATTTTAACATTTTTATTGAGTATACTAGGTTTATTACTAATTTATGCTACATCAAATAATACAATATTCAATCATGATGATGATGTATTATCATGTTGTAGTAATGCGCTTTTGTACGAAAGCTTTAGTTAATGCTGTAGAAAGCTTCAATAATATGCTTTTAGTTTTGTTTAGATAAAATAGGGCAGCCTTCAACTGTAAAAAATAGAAAAGTGTTAATTAAATAACTAATTCTTGTTTGTCTGGGAGTTGTTATGTAATTTCTAAATCTAAGCGAGGGATTATTGATTATCATGACTCTTAAATATTAATAAAAAAATGTTATTAACCAATTATAAAATATTTGTCTCATTTAAGGGAGTACTATCTGTACTCCGTGAGCCAAATGCGTGTTTGGTCGTTTTTGACATCCGTGGTAGGCCAAATCTTGTGCGTAAACGCTTAAGTGAGCGTGAAGAATTTGGTTCATTTGCTTATATTAACCGAGATATTAGTTTTCCAAATTAATGAATTAACTTTTGGATTTTTGCATTATATTTATGGGATATTAAATATATATATTTCAAAGTTTCGTCAAAATCAGAATAGCAGTTTTAATTAATTTCATGATTGCAACTGTCGGAAACGTGAGTCCACATAAGACTACGTGTTAAAAACGTAAAATACGTAAATATAAAATTCTTAATATCTTTTTTTGGGTTGGTGTAGCTTTTTAAAAATGTATACGAGCAAGTTTGAAGTCAAAACGTACTAGTATACAAATTTTCAGATTTTTCTCAACACTAATTCGAATCCGATAGTACTCCCTTAAAGTAAAACGTTTATGGTAAAAGGCATTGGTAATGTTATTTAAGATAAATGCTGTTTGCATATACAAATTTCATTTTATAAATATTCGTATCTATAAGCCCAAATCTTTGCTAGGCATTACAAGTTTAACCTAGCATATACATATAGATACTTCGAATTCTTTTTCGGATCACGCACAACTTTTCTCAAAGCACAAAAAACTATCAACAGAACACGAATGAAAATAAATAGCTGTATAATATCGTAGAGCAGTCTGCTCCTGCACCCCCGAAAAGAAAAAACTGTCACACTCTCACCGAGCAATAGCATAAGTGGCGGTATATTGTTTGTATATCCGGGAGCGTCGCGGCGCGAACACGAGTAGGCTTTTACCGGGCTGTTTTCCCATCGGCGATATATAAAAACAAAGCCCGCCTGGCGTTATAACGCCGGCAGAGCCGGAGACGAGAGTCGCGCGGCCGCCGACGCCCTCGCGGTGTTATTTTTGTGCGTTGCAGCTGGATGAGTGAGTGCGCAAGTGCGAGCCCTCGAGAGAGAGGGCCGTGGGTAGGCTTAAATCACCTCGAGTATTTAGTTTAGTTAATCCTACGCTCGCTGCTGCTTCACGAGCTGGAAAAAGTGACGTCACCGAGAATCCTCGCAGTCGTTACGTCGTCAGACGCGATGAATGACGACGGCGATTCCACTTTCTTTCTCTTCTCTGCCTCCATGGGCTTTTTATACACGGGCTGCTCGAGCATTCGTTAAATGTCAAGTTCGAGCACATTAAATTACGCTTACGTGGTCATCAGATATATAAATTAAGGTAAATGTACCAGTACCTAGACGCTTTTTAGCAGCCGAGCATATTTATTAAATTCTAACACTAAAGTTAACACTGTCAATAAAAAGTCATATACCCATCTCAAAGAGAATTTAATTGTCTATCAAATCAAAATTTTAAATTATCGATATACGTCTTGTAATCCGAATAATTCATACAACTGTATTCTAGTCAAATGTACTAGTACTTGACCACGCTAAAATCATACGCCCCGATACCTGGACACCGCTGTCCCAATACATAGCTACCATAACTTCACTTATAAACTTTTTTCAATAAAATCTTGTTTCTATGCATTACTACAATACGGTTGTTATGTATTTTGAACGTAGAAGTATGTAAATAATTAATTCAAACTATGTGCTATTCAGGTAACCTACGCGTGTGCTAACGACTTGAAAAATGACGATGTCGAGATGCCATACATCAACATCAATTATTGTTGAATTTTCACTAATATGTCGTAACAGTATGTTAAGAAGAGTCCGTATCTTCTGTCCTTGTCTAATCACGTTTTTGCTATTTATTCAAATAGTAGTTTGTTAATTGAAAAACTGAGAGTCGTCCCCAATTCTTCGTAAAATAAGGAATATTTTGAGATCTAAAATAATATTTAACATTATTTCCTTTTCGTGAATACTTCGAAACGCGAAACATGAGGTTAGGTTTTCCGTTTCGAACTATTCTCCGAAAGTAAATAATGTTAGGTACTCTTTTAGGTCTCAAAATATTCCTTATTTTAAGAAGTATTGGGGATGACTCTTAGTTTTACAATTAACAAACTACTATTTGAGTAATTAGTAAATATGTGATTAGACAAGGGCAGTAGATACGGCTTCCTTTTAATAACAACTCTTAAATTCAAAGTAGGATTTCTTAACAGTTGGTCTTAAGAAGAGGTGAATGTTATCACGCGAGCACGAGTTCCATTAATAAATATTTTTTAAAAATATAAATGAAATAAATATTTGCCCAAATATTTAAACATATTACGCTTGATAGTTATAGAATGTGATGTCACAAGATTATTGTGATTAGGAGTTAACTAATAATCAATAGAAACTAATATGTGAGTGTGTGTCCAGGTACTGGTACATTTACCTTAAACGAACGGGATGATAGAAATGAGAAATTACGCCGAGTGCATTATCGTCGGCGTTACGATGTGTATTATCGATTGGCGCGTATATTTTGTCTACACTTGGAGATAGCAATCGGAGAGCCATCGATGCGATGCGCGGCGCGATAAGACCTTGATAAGCTATCGGCTGAGCGAGTTCGCGCCTCGCATCCTTCGGTGTGGCTATATATTCGCGACGAGAGAGTGCACAGTGTGTGTGCGAAGGTGAAGCCATCGGTTGCGAGTGCTCTACAAGAGCGGCTATATTCGTCTCGCGGAGGCTGAGGCGTGAGAGGAACGCGCGCGGGATTGAAGCGTTCGTTAGCGCGGCATGAATCGCGCGTCGTTAGCCACCGCGAAAAAGAAGTCCCCGCGTCCGCTCTGAAATTTGGAAAATTGCCCCGTACGTCGAGACCTCGCGCGTCGTATGTTTATAATAACAACAATTTGATTTTCCCATATGGGCTGTGATTTCAGCTGGCGACTATTTTTTGCTGGAGTCTCTCGCGGCCTTTGCCGCGTGCAAATGGAGGTAGGATGTGTGTGGAATAATGGAGAACCAACGTCGGCATGAAAGCTCTCAGTGGAACCTTTGAAATGTTTATGTTTACTTATTGCGCGAGCGCTCGGGTGTATGCAGCGTTTCTGTATCGGAAAGTGCGATGCATTAAGCATTCCATTGGGAAAATTAAAATAAAAGCAAAAATTGTATTATGTACTAGAATCATGTGAAGGCAAGAGCAAACACTGAGCTTATATGCATGCTAATTTTAAGTACAAAGGAATTGTTTTATGTGCAATGTAGTATAGAAGAGCTTTGTATTAAAATTGTACAGTCTTTTATTTTCTTCATCTAATTAAATTATTTACTATATTATTAGCTACAGGCCTTTTTAACAAGGAGAGTGTCCCACCTGTGGGAAATTATTTTCGATGAGGCTTTGGGAGGTGCTTTGTAGTACCCAAAAATGAAACCCTGCAGTCGTAGTTAGTTCCAATGGACCCTGGTTCTCGAGATACGTGCTGTTATACTCCGAACATGCGTTATTTTAATGAAAAATGGTACCTCAACTTCATATTATTACTATATAAGTTTTTATACGGGGAAAAATGTGAAAAATGTAAATAAATGTAGACGAAAATGCTTCATTTTGAACTTTGTTAAGTACAAAAATATGAAACCAGCTTAAATTTATTAACAATTGAAAATGGTGGCTGAAAATGCATGAAATATTAACGAACTTATAAAAGATAAATTTCCTCGAATATTGATGCATTTTTGCAGTCACCATGTTTAACTGTTAATAACTTTGGACCAGGTTGATATTTTTTATACGAAACGAAGCTTAAATTAAAGCTTTTTTCACCTACTTTTATTTACCTTTCGAATAAGTTTTCCAGTATCAAAACTTATATAGTAATGATATGAAGTGGAGGTACATTTTTTCATTAAAATAACGCATAATTGGAGTAAAATAGCTCGTATCTCGAGAACTAGGACCCACTAGTACCAAACTACGGATACTGGGCTTAATTTTTGGATACTAGAAAGCACCCCCCAAAGTCTCTACAACAATCGTTTCCCACAGGTGGGACACTCTCCTTATAAATGAAATAAATCAGCCTGATAACAAAACTTAGTTGTACCAAAATTTCACTACAAACTTAGTTCAAAATTACCTACGTTTACTATATAATAATTTGCCATGCTGTATTATTAAATTATAAAAGCGCGAAAGTGACCCAAGGCAAAACAGAACCTAAAAAGCGCTCCACAGCGACAAACGCACGAGGAATTATTAGGGCCGTCGAGAGTGCGAATCGTCGCTCCGAGTGGGCAATTTGCGAGCAGCGAGATTGCAGCCACACGAGAGCAAGTCCATTGGCAGGAAGAGTCGCTCAAGCTCGCGCTCAACTTCGGCCGTGCTGCTGGTGCGTAGGTGTTGCGAGTTCTCTCGGCGGGACGTTATCAGGGCTCGTTTCGCGTCTCTTTTGGAATACGAGCCGCGCAGCGGCTAACGATTCAACTTGGCGCGTTATACAGCCCCCCCCAACGACACTATCGACATCGCTGCACACTGCCGGGGGGGAAGCTCACGAGCCCACTATCGCGCGCGCATAGCGAGCACTTCAACCCCTTCCGAGCGCGCAAATGCCGCGCACAACTCTCGCGGTGTGCGTCTTTCTCGCGCGGCGCTGTTTCGCTTTATCACGCGGGCACTTCGCAGGCGAGAAATTTACAGGCTCCGTAAGGGGCGGAAGCACTCGCGCGGAAATTGCCAGGTTCGCGGGACGAGGAGATATTGTTTTCGAGAATTATAGCGGGAAAAAATCAGTTTTCTACGCGATTTTATTGCTCGTGACGCGCGCTGCGAGCGAGTGCTTTGACAGATTTATTTGAGCCTCGTTCAGCTAATTGAAGTGGGTAGTATGGTGAATTTCAACGAGTCACCCGTACAGAATTTTTAAATCTAAAATTATGTCCAGAATAGTACAAGGTTTATAAATTTAAAATAAAATAAATTGTTTCAATTAATAAACAGTATTTGGTAACATTTTTATTATTTTGACACCGTAAGATTTTGATTAAAGAATAGCCAACAGTTGCTGAAATTAGAAATGATTTTACGCATATCAAGATAACTAACCTACTTGAAACTTGCTCTGAATGTGAATTTTGACATAACAAAGATAAATCTGTTATGTATAAATAAACAAACATTGTTTACAATACTTTATTAGAGATTAATAACATTGTTATATATAATCAGTCAATTGCTATATATACTAGGGTAGATTCTACACGCTACGCGCGTCTTTTTTTTACTTATTCCGTGTCTGTGTTACCTAAATACCTTTTTTCATTTAGGAATTATTTGATGTAAACCCAAAATTTGTGATTACAATTAATATTGAATTTTGAGATTAAAAATATGAGAAAAATATAAACCTTATTTTTATTACAAATAAAGAAAGGCAATAATTGATCAAATATGTAATTTAGAAAAAATAAACTTAATAATAGTATTATAATTTAGAAATAATCCAAACTAATTTATTAAAGTTTTCTTTAACCCTTTATTTACCAGACCAAAAAGTTGAAAAAAGAAACGCCTGAAAATCGTAGTTAGAAATGTGTTTCAGAACTTTTTGAAGGTTGTAGGTATAGCACAATACATTTTTTTTTCTACAATTTTTTTACTTTTCTCGAGTGCTATGCCAAAAATGACTTAGGTCCACATTACGAGATCGAAAATGCCCCCTTCGACCTAATGGACACATTTATTTTTTAGCATTTTTAGTTTATCACATGAAAATTTGAATTTAAAGTTATTAGTTGCGTGTGACTGGAAGCATACTTGGTAAAGAAAGGGTTCAATGTAAATAAATGTAAAGATTTTCGAAATTCATATAGCTGTCATTTTCGTGTCTTTACTGAATAGCCAGTCATTTAACTTTATCAGAGTTCTGAGATTATGCATGCGGTTCTTCGACTTTGAATATTTATTATATAGACCTTAATATATTTTCCAACGTACAAAGAATGAAAGAAACAAAACAAATAAATGAAAAAAAAAATTAATATAGTAGATTAGTAAATTGATTTATAATTGTTGGAATATTCTATATTGACGTAAGAATTCCAAAATTTTGCTTATAATGTCAGTTAGTGATCTAAACTCTAAAGTACATATTCTTACACACAACGCATTAGCCAACACTTTAAGTAAACGAGACTCTATTATCAGACAAAACACTAATTATCCTTTCCACAAACTCCTAAAAGTCGACTTAGCTGCAGCGGGCAAACAAGACATAACAGTGCGAGAGCGGGATAATTTAGAAATGACAGTGTTTTTCGAGGGCCTGTTAATTCCCTAGCCATGAATCGCGCTGCGCGTCAGCGCCGCAAGGATGCAATTATCCCTGCGCTCACTACTCTCTCTCTCTCTCTCTCTTTGTCTTACTCTCAACGAAATCGTTCCAAAACAATTACGAAATGACATTTTCGCCAAGCGAGAGAGGGACGACGGCGGAAGCGAAAGCGACGTCGTAGGTCGAATGTCTCGTCCTCGGTGCGCACGCGGCGCCGGGATTGTTAAAGCACCGAGTCGTCGACGCTCTGTTTTTTCGCCCACGGGAGTGTTTCGCGGCGTCACGCGCAGGAGAAGCTTTACCTCCCTCCCCCACCCTCCGGCTCTTTTCTTTCTCTTTTCTACAACGGGATCCCCGTTGTTCTTGAAGAATGAGCTTTGAAATAAACCACGGAATGAAGCTTTTGTTGGCGAGGATGGCTAATAGGAGAAAGAAGGAAAGGGAGGGAGGACCGACGAGCGGCGAAAAAATTTCATCAAGCACATTTGATTTCGCCTCGTTAAATAGCGAGGGAACTAGTTCATTACGTCAAATGTGGGTAATTTGAATTCGGTTTGTTTTTATTTGCGCGCTGCTTGAATGGGGCTCTCGTTAATTAAGCTTTTGTATTGCAGGCTAATAAGTTCGTATCAAAATTCTTTTATTCTACGTTAAATAGCACATTTTCCGACGAACATCGAAGTTTTAATTACTCGCTCTATCACAATTAATTAGATAAAGCTCGCAGTGAACCACTTGCTAAAGACTTGCGACTTTCGTCCATTGTGACATATAACAATGCGAGTGTGGATTATCTTTTTTAAAATTGTAATATGTTTTTTATTCTTTTAATTATAAACTATGTTAAACTTCTGATTCTTATTTACTCAGACCCAAAGAACAGATCGACACTTTTCAACGCTTTCAGCCTCTCTCCCTGTAAATGATCAAAACGATTCTGCAAAGCGACTATTGATCCATACATCACGGAAGCACGCGCCTAAAAGCTCGGCAACAATGCCTCTTAAAAGCGACACTATATTGGAAACGAGTACAATAGTCAACAATTTGTAAGGGATAAATATAAATCCCGGGTTCGCGGGGTGGGAAACCTCCGCGGCATTTATCTTAATTCATCTCGTAAATTAACTCGCTTCACGCGCGAGCTGGCCCTCGACACAATGGGAGAGGGCCGAGGGGTGTTGCGTTTGTTGCAAAAAGCAGGCCCGCGCGCACGGAGCCACACGCATACCGCACGAGCTTTTCGGAGGGGCGAAAAAAGCACGCCAGCGAGCCTTGCGTTGAAGAAATAAAGGTGTCCGGATCTATTATTCTTATCGCGACATCATCGCGCGCTAGCTGCCTAGGGGGCGACTGACAGAGAGAAACAGCCTAAAGGGAGATCAGGGCGACATGCTAGTGTTAATATTTTAGCGGCGACAGTATTATTTTAAAATACGTGCAGTTCTTTTAGTTGTCATCCGGAGTTCGAGTGTTGGAAAGAATTAAGTATTAAGTTTTGATGTTGTATACGGTAAATTGATGAAAAATGTATTTGGGCAAGACATGAATTACATAATTGAATTTACCGATTACTTGGGAACGAGAATATCGAAAAATGAGAAAGTACTTTTTATAAATTTTTGTATACATAGTAAATTTTGTAACATTTAAAGAGCGACAGAATCATTTTAAAACACGTGCACTTCTTTTTGCCTGTCAATCAAAATGACATGATTATAATTTACAGATTAATTGAAAATGTGAATATCTATAAAAAGAATTATTCGAATTCATTTTATCGTATTAATTTCTATTTTAAGGACTCCTCTTACAAAATTCCTTTAAAACATGCATCATTTTACTAAAATCCTGACTCATCGAAGCACATCTCTAAAAGAACTACTAAGGTAAATGTC
This sequence comes from Gastracanthus pulcherrimus, assembly GCA_949152435.1. Taxonomy (NCBI): domain Eukaryota; kingdom Metazoa; phylum Arthropoda; class Insecta; order Hymenoptera; family Pteromalidae; genus Gastracanthus; species Gastracanthus pulcherrimus. The sequence continues at coordinate 215,464,877 of OX424572.1, read as the reverse complement.
CCAATTTCTTCTCACGTCCCTATTTCTAATCGATCGAAGTTTTTCTGTTATTATAGATATGAAGGTTGTTTTAATATATAGTATATCCAATCTATCTGTACCTTTATAGTATTCCAACTAAAAACTGTAGTGTTGAATTAAAAATATTGTGATTTCTGATTAAATAACTTGATAATAGTGATAGTTTGAGGTTAGACGCAGATGCATTCTGCATGTCCCTATTTCTAATCACAAAAAAATAACGTTTAAGTTGTATTTATACAATATGTACACTGTTTTCTACTTAAGCATCGTGAAGTATTTGCGCGAATTAACATACTAACATAATAAAAAGATACAAATCATATGAATGAAGTCTATAAAATCAACGGTAATCAGAAATAGGTACACATCGAAATCGTCGCTTTTTGCTGCGAGCAGAAATAGGTGCATTTTGCGTACGCTTTTTAATTGACTATTATTAATATTTAAGTATTTAAAATGGGTTTTACGCATTTACATTGTATTGTTCGATTCACAATTAAGATAATAATCATATTTGCTTTATAAATTAATGTTAGAATAACTTTTTAAACCTTTCTGTTTGACGGAAAATATTTATATGAGCAGAAATCGGAACATTCACCTTATTCGTAAATTACCTAAAGTTGCTTCTTCTCCCCCATTTCTGCTACTCTGACCGCAGTGTGCAAACTCCGATCCCGCGTCCCTGATCAGCCGTACTGGTGTGACGACGGTATATATACAGCGGGCACGCGTCTCGACAAGCAAACCGCTCAGAAACAACGGGATGAAACTTGCGGACAATGGACACTTCTCTCCTTTTTTTACTTTCTCTAGGAGAGCCGATTCGCGGAAGGCTTTTCCACAGGAGGGACGTGACGGGAGTCCACAATGCCGGAGAGCACCTCCGACGTTCTCTTTGTTTTTCTTTCACCCCCCCCCCCCAGCGCCACTTTTTAAATAAGATAAAGGCTTAATGCCACTTTTCTTTCTTTCTTTTTCTCTGTTTTCAAAGTCTGCTTTATGCTCGAGATCGCTTAAGTGGGCGAAACTTTAAATAGGATCTTCTTGTGGGGGAACGTCTTGCGGCTGATACGATTAATTTGCGAGCATTGTTACGTACTTTGAGTAATTGTATTCGGCAATTCATGTATCAAAGAGAATTTTGTGTGTCGTGAGTGGAATAACAATACAATTAGTGTCGCATGTAGAACCATTTTTATCTGTTGTTTAATTAAAAGAAAGAATAAATCCCTGATAGAAATAAGACGCTTTTTTAAGATAATAATGTACAACGTCAATTAACGCGATATTAATTTTTTGATCAATGCAAAACTGAGCGTTCTAAACAGCAACTGTTCGAAAACTAGTAAGAGGAATCGTTTCATTATCAAACATGGAGTAATAACTTCTTAGTAATAATGAAAATATCATATAATATAATATTTACTCAACATCAACCAAGAAAGAAGAGAACGTGAGTAAAGTCAAATACTCATGCAGCGTTATATAAAGCGATATCGCTCAAATTTGGTGAATTTTTACATAACTCCTACAATATAACCCAGAAGCGAAGCACATGATTGTAGCGTATCTCATTTGACATTATCATGTCGCATACCAGAAATTGTTGATTCAGGTGTGGCCTCGGGGCAAATGCCATCAAAGAGCGCAAATCATTAAGAAAAATGATTGCTCTCTCGTCCGTCTTCTTATACCCATTATTTCTTCCTTACCATACGCAAGTCGTAAGTTACCCGTTATTAATGATTATTTCTCCAAGAGGGGACAGAAGCCAAAGAAGAAGAAAAAAAGAATACTCAGAGTGCTTTAAAGAAAGACACAAAGATGTGAAGCGTTTTGTTTGAAATGCTTTTTCCTGCGTTCAAGCAGCGCTGCGCGTCCGCTTAGAAAACGCAGTCTCGCACTCGGAACACAAGAGAGCGAGAAGAAAAAAAGAACGAAGCGCCTCCTCGACTCTTCAACAGTCTTTACGGCAATAAACACTTTTCCCACTCACTCGAAGAGGAGGCGAGTGCGAGAGCCTCTCCTCCACGGCGCAGGACTTCTTCCAAGTTCCTCGCTCTTGATTCTCATTTTCCTGCGCTGGCACTTAAGGACGACGCATTCTTCTCCTCGCGGCAACAACCCTAACGCTCTCACGGACGCGAATAAATATCCTCTATATCCAGTTCGAGTCTTACCGCGCGGCTCGAGTTCAGACTCGATGGGTTTAGTCCACGCGCCAGGTACCTTTCTGTATTTTTGCGAGGTCGACGTGAATTTTCAATGTAATTCTGTTCATTCGATGATGCAGAATTAGAATTTCTTTGTGTTCGATTCCTCGCATGTCACAGAATTATTTGTTATTAACGATAATAACTGTAAATATATGGCTTTTTGACGGTATCTTAATAAATATGGCATTTAGAGAAAGAAGTTTAAATTGAAAGTTAATTACAATCCTTATGCGGACAAATTTGCGTTCTAGCTTTTTTTCTGTAAGACTCATATTTTTACCACAAAAGGGCAAGATAACTTTTACCCTATGTATTTCTATGCATCCCTATGGATTGTAATCAACTTTCAATTTAAACTTTTTCTTCTAAATGCAATAATTATTAAGATATCGTCAAAAAACCATATATTTGCAGTTAATCCTGCGATGCGCGAAGTCGAGCACAAAGACATTTTATTTCCGCAGCATCTAATAAATAGATTTCCATTGAAAACCCACGTCGACCTCGCAAAACTACAGAAAGGTACCCGGCGTGCGTATTAGTTCGCACGCGGGAGAGCTTCCTTCATGTTTTTTTTTCCTTTCGTCAAATTTTACGGACGCGCCTGGTAATTACACCCGGCTCACTGCATTTCGAATAATGCGATTAAGCGTCTCCTTTATACAGAGGGAGATAAGAGCGAGGAATTCGTTTACGCGCGACTCAAAGAGCCGAGGCTCCTTTCAGCATCGGCCAGAGGTGAAGCAACAAAAGTGACTTATATTGTCATTCAAAGCGGAGAATTTGTAAGCCACGAAAAGACGAGGCGGGAACGGTCATCAAATATGTATCAGCGAGGCGAGCTATAAGGTGAAAAAGGTCTTCGGCGGAGGAAAATCGAGTACACGCTGCATGCGCGTGTACATCAATAAAGGAAGAACCTAAAAATACCGTTCAGCGACGTTATTATGCTGCGTTGGCGTGACTTCACTGCTGCTGCAGAGTCGAAGTCGAAAGAGAGGCCTTCTTGACTCTCCGCAGGTAGTTTTTTTCTCCACGAGGGTTCTCCTATCCCCCGCTTCTTCGGGGCCCGGGCAAGACGCTCGCGGTTCCCATTGTTCGAGGAGAACCTGTGCCCCCTCCGCTGCCAAGGAAGAGAGAAGAGGAACGAGACGAACAGAGCGAGAGAAAAAAGGCTACTGTACAGGGAAGGAAGTGAGGCAGAGAGCCATTAAAAAAGAAGGTCTAGTCCGACAGGTGCGCGACGGCACAAGTGTTTTCCGAACGATTTTAGCTTTGACTTTTCCGTGGCGCGTGACGATGAGGACGCACTATAAGGTTCGTTAAAAAAAACGACGACGATGATGAGTCTTGATCGTAAATGTCACGGGGGAAGAGCGGAGAAGCGTCGACATCAGAGTGTAGGAGGAAAATAATGAGTTTCTTTTTTAAATAACATTAAGTTACGAACGATGAAAAAGTCGATTCTTTTGAGAAAAGTGTAATCTTGAACCTCAACGGTAGCAAGTTTTTCTTCACGCACTTGTGTTCCGTCTCAAAGCAAGCCATAGCATCTCCCAGTACTTACTTCCAAGTAGACGCACATACTTGAAAGCCCCGAGTAAAACCGCCGCACGACGAGGGAGAAAAAAGAGACGGGTGGATATTATAGTAACTGGGCCAAGCGTTCCATGACGAATGTTTACGCGAGGAGCGGCGCGCCGAAGCCAAACCGACCGTCGGAACGCCGCGTCGCGAAAGAGACCAAAAAAACAAGCACGCAGCGCGCTCCTCGTGCACCAGACGTTTTCTCTCTCTAGAGTCGTTCTGCGGATGTATACCACCGCGATGTAGCGTACGTTACGACTGGGTATAATAATCTTTATCTTTTCGCGCAGCAGTGCACGATTTTACAATTTTACTGCTCGAGGAGGAAATGTTTGCTCGGGAACGAGGTGCGATACGAGTGGTTTCGATGCAGGTAGGGGTTTCAATGTAACGACGAGTCTTTTCGAAGATTATATGTTTTGGTTCGCATTTTGTGCATGGGTATGATGGTCTCGCGATGCTATGGGAATCATGAGGTTGGATAGTTGTGCGGATAGTATTATATTGTGGCTCGTGAATTATTACGTAGTCATGGTAGACTTGTACAATGCAAATCTATACGCATATTTACAACATTCTATTGATAAGATTAATTGTACGTGTTAGAAATTGAAAAATTCCATTTGAATCTCTAAAGAGAAACTTATAAACCGTATACTTTCTATAAATCGAACACAATGATTCTGAGTCTGACGCTTGATTCATACCGGCCCATTTTACATAAAGTGTGTTTTATTGCAGTTAAAAGTACCTGTGCATGCATTTTCCTGATATTCTTTAACGATGCAGCGTTTATTTTTACTTTTCGAGCCAATAAAAAATCGTTAAGATGAATCATCCGGTGCAGATCGGTTGCTAACTTCTAAGTTACTTTACGATCACTCAATTTCCTAATAGAATGAACTTGAAAATCAATCGAGATAAAAGTTATTAAAAACGCACTCTAACAGTCAACACTTAAAACATTCCAGCAAGCAATATAAACTTACTCAACCCGCCCAGCCAACGCTATCCACCGGCAAAATATACGGCACCGCATTGCGAAACACCCAGAGGATTTTTCTACACAAAGACCCCAGCGCGCGCAAAATATCTTAAATACCGGTCACAAATTCATTACCTCGCGATTGCACAGCAGTATACGTATCTCCAAAGGGCCTTGCTGCGCGCGCAATTTTCTCAGCTTGGTAGATAAAGAGAGCCAACGCGTGCAAGAGAATGCAAAAACCCCCGCGCGACTGCCGCTCGTTAGCGCATAAACAACGAGGAGAGCGCGCGCGCAGGGGTCGGGATAAAATCGGCAATACCGCAGGCTCTATCCAGTGCATACACAGCGTGTATACCTCCTCTCCCCGATCGTTCTTCGCACCTGTTCGCGCGTCCTCTGTGCCGTGTAATTAAATTCCTCCCCCCGGAGGAGCCAAACGGTTCGCCGGCGTCACAGGTGCGCGACAGCCTCGCGAGAATCCATTGAGGCTGCAGCATCGTGCCACGACTTTATGTACCTATATACTTCGCGAGCGGGAGGATAGCGAACGAGGAGAGAGAGAATACGGCATCGGTCACGCGAGAGCTAGACGCGATTCGCCGGAAGCGACGGTTTGTCTTGCGCCGGTTGCGAAGGTATTCGAGGCAGCCGCGTGCGTTGCGGTCGCGCGGCGGCCGGCGTACGACGAAGCCTATCTAAACTTCGCTCGGATTTCTGCAGATTTAGACGGGGAGAGGGTCTTGTGTTGCTGCCCGCCCACCGGTGTATATACCTAACGATCGATTAGCTGGCTTTCTGGGAAACAATCGTTTCGCTTTCGGGATCGGATTTTGTTCTTATTTTTTTATTACGATATCGCGTTTTTTAGATGGGAAGTAATGTAAGTAAAGTAATGCTTTGTTCGAGGATTTTAACTGATTATTATTGATATATTTTTATTGTGTAGAACAGTAATTGACAAAGACTGTTGAAAATAACTTTTAAGAATTTAGTGTTAAATCGCATCTAAAGAGTAGGATAATATTCATTTTTACGATTTTTAGTTCAGATACTAGAACACTAATATTTTCTTTACGTTCTTGTTATGTGCATTTACCGTTACCGATTTCACTACTACTTTCCAAATACCAGGTAACTAATGCAGAAATACCATTTTATCAGCAGTGATTAAACACACAAGCTGCTCGTCAAGATAAAAGCAATAAAATCACCGAAAAAAACCGCGTGAAAAGTTTATTCGTTCGAGCTTCACAGACGACTTATCTCCTTATCAGTACTTTAGCGCCCCTGCAACGGTCAACCAATTCTCTCTCTCTCTAAAAGCAAAGAAAAAAGCGGTTACCGGTCCAATATCCCAAGCCCCGAGCCGCCACGCGCGGGAACAAAGACCTTCGAACGCTCGCGTAACGGCCAGTCTTTCGCAAAAAGTTTGCGCACTCCTCGCACTTGACTCCACCGGCGCTGCGTTATCTCCCCCATGTGCACAAAGCGTACTCACCTGCTAGGTGCGAAAGCAGCAGCAGCAGCACGCCCGTCGCCAGACGCCAGCAGCGAGCAGCCTCCATCATGTCCGCCGTGAGTTTCTTAGCCTCTTCTCAGCTGCAGGCAGCCGCGCGTTCGCCGGTCGCGATCTCCTTTATAGCTATAACAATCTCCCGCGGCGCTCGAACGAACCTCCACTCTCTGTTCTCTGTATCTCTCTGTCTTGCACACTCAATTCCCTCGCAGCGATGAATGATAAATCGAGGCGCGCGTGTGTGTGTGCGTGTACCGATCGGAAAAAACAACAATAACACACGAAGGAAGGCGTGAGGCGCGGCCACGAAGCAACCGTCACGCGGCTGTGCGCACTCTTGCCGATCTCGATTTACGCGCCGAGGTCCGGAACACCCGCTGTACAGGGGAAGGGGGACCACCAAATACACACGTGTGTATACGTGTATATACGAAGAAACTCGCGGCAGGTATGTAGGTATAGTCTCACTATCTCTCTCGTGCACACACACCGTTCGAGGCGCTCGCCGATCTCGGACTGTGCGAGTTGCGAGCTGCGCTCGCTGCTGCTGCTGCGGCGGCGGCGTGTGCGCGCGCCCGCTCGGGAATCTCGCGCGCCGCTGCGAGAGAGAGAGAGAGAGGAGTGGATGGTGGGGGGCGCAGCGCAGCGCAGCGGCCGAAATGCCTCTGTCTGTCTGTCTTTGTCCTTTCCCTCTCTCGAGCGCGGGGGCTCTTACGTGTGTGTGCGTGCACACGCGTGCGATGGACGAAGCGCGCTGCTGCTGGTTTGTTGTACCTTTCCTTTTCAGTTTTTCACCGCGCGGACTGTGCGTGCACGTTGAGAGAGTCGTGCGCTGTGCTAGGAGAGAGTGCATGGAGTTGAAGGTTGGGCGATAGTGCGCACGAGGTGAGGATCGAGAGGGGAATGGTTTTATAGAGAGCTGCTGGTAGTCGATGAGTCGGTAATAATCATGCAAACCGCATACACGCGGTAGATTAGCTTGAGTTTTTCTACGTCGGTTCTTTTCTTTTCTTTTCCTCTTGTTTTCTTATCTCGACGAGGTGACGTTTTCTTGTCGGAGTATGGCTGGATGTTTCTAGCAGGTGATGGGAGAGAAGTGTATTGATTTTATGTGTACTGATGATTCGAGCGAAATTTTTCTCGGGTTTCTTTATTTTACTAATCATTTTACTATCTTCATTGATTGCGTCATCAGTGTAGTAAATGAGGAGACACCTGCGAATGACTCATTATGAAACAACAGATCAATCGAATATATCTTTATCATTTTTCTGTATTTTATGAACTGAAAATTTCTACTTATCAAAGATTTAAAATCTTTCACATGCGCACAATTTAACACATGATTTTTACCCGATGAATAGAGAATTTATAAGTTTCTATCTATCGCTATTTATATTTTCATTTGTTTTCCTTATTAGCTTTACTGCAATCTTGTTGAAAATGTAGTTGTCAATTCTTAACGTTAATTAAAAGGAATAATAATTTCATTAGATAAAACATCAGTCACTGATATTAATGGTAAAAAAGGATGCCTGCGGCTTTTGCTCCATTATCCTGAAACAATTGAAAGTCACGTCATGGATATACTCTCAATGTTATTCACAAAATTTCCAAATCTAATATTTATTTTTCGCTGATTTTCCCCAGATCAAATTTGCTTTATAAATGAAGATCTTGAAGTGCTTTAAATGGTAAAATTGATTTCATACATTTGCCGATATTTTAAACGACAAGGGAATTTTCTTATGGGCTGTGGGAATCCTTTATTAAGATTTTTCCGTGAGTATAGAAACTATGGGTAGAAGTAATAAAAAAGGATTCGAGAAATTCATGGGTATAAGATGAGGAGCTTTTAGAATGATGATATCCAAGTACATGTAGTAAGAGGTTTTTACGTTTTAGAGAAGAAGTTTGAGCGAGAAAATGCACCGTAGAATCGAGCTTTTCTAGGCTAGTGTTTTTCTTAAGAGAATTGCGCAACGCCTCTCTGCCTCTCAGCTGCAATGCTTTTCTATGCTCCTTTTACTGCGCTGGAGAACGAGAAAACTGTTATCTTCGACTAACGGCCTTGTATTTGAATGCATCACTCCGATGCTTGAAAACATGATTACCTCAAATTTACATTATCCAGTATCTTTTTTATTTTATACTAATTTTAAGGAAACATCGACATGATATTACAAATTGAAAAATCCCGTTTTATTTATATTCACATCTTGTTTGCAATTCAAGATATGACAAAAATAACAAAATTCGTAAAATAAATTAGCTACCTATACGGATAAATAACATTTTTTTATTATACGAATTAAAGAAAGACAATAATCATATTATGATTTATTATTTTAATGTTAAGTACAGAAGCTAAATGGTTGTCATCATATCGCATTTCCAAAACAAATCATGCAAATGGAATGTTTTTGTGAAACCAAATAAGTAACGTTAATTTTTTCTTGAAATAAAAGTGAAGTGTAGGAAGGGCTTTTATTTGTCTATGAGCTATTTAAGGTGCAAAAATCGAGTTGAAAAAAATTTAAGTTGTTTTTATTTACTAAAAAGTGAAAGGTTTATATCGATGTCTCATATAAAGACTAACCGATTTTAGCTTTTTGAAATATCGTATACAGTTTTCATGAAAGGAAAGATTAATATAAATAACAAAAAGAATTGAAAGTACAAGAACAAAACATATCGATAATAGATGTATATAAACACGTTGATATAGTTTTGAATCTTCCAAATATATTATTCTTTTTATAAAAGTAAAATGAAAGTGTATTTTTTTCGGAAAGCTGAAATCTGCTAAAATCCGTATGAGTCGTCGATGTGTCACCGACATTTAACAAGCTAAAATCTACAGATGCGACATAGAAATTTGAGTTAGAAAGTAAGTATGGGCGCTAATTATAGCTACAACTGTCATTTCCGTAATTAAGTCAGCGACAGATTACGGTAATGATACTTCTGCTATATTTAGCCATATAGTTGTAAATTTGCTCTTAATGCAAATCTTTTGGTAAATGTAAAAGAAATAGTATTTCTTACAAGTTTAAAAACAATATGTAAACTTTGTAAAGTTCCATTTTTACGTAAAAGACTCATACTTTTGTAATACTAATAACAAAGCAACAATTTACTATCTCGTTTATGGAAGAAAAAACCGACAGCATAATAAAAGCTAGCATACAAAAAATTCATATATACAATACGCATCTTACGATGCGTATACCTACATATGGATCAGTTACGGTTATTGATGAAGCGCTTTTATCCAACGCATATTCCCAGGGCCCACAAGAGTCGAAGAATCCAAGAGCCTTTTTATCCCACGCATAAAGGTGTCCAGCACTCCGTCCGATAAATAAAAAATGAAGCCGCTGCAGCAGCGTCTCCCGAGTCGTAATACTAAGCGCTGGGCTTCGCCGAGGCGACATTACTTATTTTCCACTTGTCCTCTCTCATATCGAGCGGCCGTCGTCATTTCCGATCGGCGAGTGCGCGCGGAGAAGTGGACGCGGCATCGCGCAAGAACTGAGAAATGCGCATCGATTACCCGGCGGCGAAAAACCACAAGGACAGAGAGAGAGACAGTGGGATCGACCAAAGATTGATGACCCGCGACTGCGTGCACGCTGCGACATAGTGTAGTTCTCCGTCCGTCTCGCTTGCTCTCGGTTCTATAAATGTCCCTCGGACCGAAAGCTACACGTCGAGAGCGACGTCGTCTTGTTCTGTGCGGCGAGTCTCCGACGCCGTGACCCCCCGAACTCGGAGAGAACTCGTCGTGGAATATGCCTGCATTGTGTGCGATGTAGGAAGAGGAAGAAAAAATGTCTCGAGTCATGCCACTTTGTGCGAGTAGAATATTGACTGTGCGTCAGCGTGATTTTCTGACAATTCATCACATTCGGGGTGTTTTTCGTTTTCGGGGCTAATTTGCTCTATTGTGAGGTTAGTATGTGTATTATTGGGCCGCGATTCTAAGCCAAATATGGATTTCTCTGCTTATCGTAAATACAGAGAGGATGAATGGAAAGACGGATTCAATTAAACTTTCAGTCATCATGCTCGCTACGAGCCATTGTCGAGTTTTCAATTTAGAATTCTATCGCACTTCCTTTATTTATCTTTCACATATGAAAACGATAATGTGTTTCCTCTTTGAAAAATTAAGCTAAATCGGGAAAAGTTAATTTTCCTACATATTTCTTCTATTATTCTAAAATTTATAAGGAGCGTGAAAGACGATAATGAAAGGTTCTAGACAAATTTTTAGTTTTGTTCGTTACTTACATGCATATTGCACAAGACATTAAGATAACACTTTAAAATAAATTGTCTTCATAACTTTGTTTATAGTAAAAGAATACTTTATAAAAAGAAATCGAATTTATAGGAATATCTGATGACTCGGTTGAAAAAATAAAAAACAAACTGAAAATAAACAGATAAACAGATATAATCAACATATTTTTCTATATAAGTACATTAAATAATATCTAGCGAAAGTTCTACGCAGATTCAGTAAAATCTCTCGAGCAAGCCACTTTTTAAAGTTAGAAAAGTGGTTTGAGAAAAACGCGTTCCATAATTCAATTTTCAACATGCTATCAAATATAACTACTAAAACTGCTATAACTTTGTCAATTTTTCTAATTTTTGCATTCATCAGGTCCTAAAAAAGACTTGCAATTACAAAAGTAAATAAACAATCATAAAAAATTGTTTGATATGTTGGCCACAAAACACAAAAATCCTATCTCAAAGGATAAACTTGCATTTACAAAAATAAAGAAACCATAATAAAAAAAATTGTTTGATATTTTTTGCCAAAAAATACGTAAATCCTATCTCAAAGGGTACCAATAAATCTGTACAAAAACTAAAATTGAAAATCCTCCCTATGCACCGCAGTTCTTTCTCAACTTCCAGACCAGAATTTTTCAGCGACATTCTCTTTCCCCATCCTCTCCTTCTTCAAATTCCATCCCTCGCGAGAGCCTGTCAACGCATTTCCGCGGGCCAGCGGAAGACGGCCCATTCCACGCACGCCTCGGCTGTCTGAAAAACAACAAAGTACACACCCCCCGCGAGTCGCGACGCGGGTTTATCGGAACTTGCACCGCCACAAAAGACTACTAAGGTAAAGTACCCAGTACTGGGACAGTTTTTAATGTGATTCTCGAACGGACAATGATTTTAGAACCAACAAGCAAAATTGTTCAAAACATTTAAATCTAACCATTAATTTGCTATCAATTTTACTTATTTATGCACATACTAAGACATTAAAATGCTTTTTTATATTAAAAGAGTATGTTTGAAAAAATATACACAAGGATACAGAAGTGGGACGGGCTATATTGACCTGGACGCAGTTTTGGGACATAGTTTGGATGCAGTACTGGGACATATATTATTAAATGTGTCCCACTACTAGGTTATGCAAATTGAGAGGCATGTGAAGTGGGACTAAAATTCGCCTATACACGCTTCTGAAACGTAACCTCAAAAGATTTGTATTTTGTTTTATAATAATTTTAAGCTCTAACCCATGCAAGAAGATTCTAATGGCCCAATATTGTACGAGTACTTTTTGCCAGATGTTCAGTACTATCAGATATTACTGTTCTAATGCTGGGGCAATACTGAAATGATAACAATGGGCCGAAGTTAGCAAGCCAGTACTGGGCCAATGCAGGAATTACAAAAACTGCCGATATTCGCAATTTTAGTGCAAAATATAACAAAAAATATATCATTTACGGCAGAGATTTACCGGTTCACTAAAATTACTATGCAGAGATCTTAATCGCATGATTCCGCTAAACAATAGCATTTGTTTTATATAATTGGCAAATATATTTTAAAATAACATTTTACAAAAATTAGAAGTTAAAAAGTAGGTTACGACAAATCCGCGATACTTTTGTTTATCAATCTGACGTGCTGAATTTTCAAGTTCGGCTGAGTACTGGCATTACAGTAAAACCAGACATTTATAATAAAAATTTCATTACTGGCTCGTTGTTATCATTCCAGTAAAAAAAAAGTGCCGGAGCGATGCTGGCGTCGGATTAATTGTTTAGCAGTAAAGAGCCAGCAGTGGCCCGTATTGTCAGTAATGGCAATTCTTACATGGGAAATTAACAAAATATTGTCTTCACTACCAAGATAACATCATAAACAACGCTAATGCATCGATACTTTTATCAGATTTAATAGTAATAGAAGTGTTTTACTACTGTCCCAGTACTGCTCCCAATTTTCACTTTATCCCGGTACTGAGTACTTTACCTTATATACTATATTCCACGCGCATCGCGACTATCCAAAGGGCATCTCTCATCCTTCTTTTCTCCTCGTCATTTGTCACCCCGTTGTTTACAAAGACCGCACACAGCCCTCCTCGTGCGCAGACGGCCTAGACCAGAGCACACCAGACCAGAGTCCTCCTCTCTGGTGCAGAACGACTTTTTGCCAAAGAGAGAGGAGTCTAGAACAGGGCCTAGCTCATGTACATAGCGCGCAGGAGCCCCGTTTCTTGCTCCTATCCGGCGGTTGGTTGGGTTGTGACTCCCTCGTGCAGACACGACGCTGCGGAGTATCCCTACAGTCGTTGGGACGTGGGGATGGAGGAGGCAAAAAGTCAACGCGTCGCGCGCGGGCGTTAATACCGTAAGTAGCCGGGCTTATGCCACCGGCTTTAGACGTAACGCGCCGGCCAAAGAAGCAGCCGAGAGCGAGGACGGATTAGAGGTTGAATTCTTTTTAGACGCTGGCGTGCATAAAAAGGGAAACGAAGCAGTGTACGCATGGCTGGATAGTGTGAGAATCGATGTAATAACGAAAAGTGTGATTTTTTGGGGAGATCAGTTGGACTGTGAACACTCATGATTATTGGGCTTTTATTGTTGGAAGGTAGGATTTCATATACTAGATTAGATGCCTGTTGTCGTTCTTTTAGGATTAATCCGAGTTCGCTGTTTTTCATTTACCCCTCCGAAAGTTCTTGTAAAAATAATATAGACAAGCTGATGTCATTATCCATATCTTAACAAAAGTTAATTTCCGTAGCTGACCCCTTTTTATATAGTACATTGTGCAACTAGGGGGGGCAATTGACTTTTTCTAAGCGAGCCTTCATCATCCGAGCCTGATAAAGCCCTTCTAATGTATAATAATAATCAGTGTGTGAATAGGGCCACTTTCATGCTTGCAAAGGGAATGGGGAAATGGGCTTTAAAAGTCGGCCACTATCAGTCCCTCTAGCTCCGGCAAAGACGCTCGGAATGCCAAATTTTTCATTCATTTTGCAAGCATGGAAAAGGGCCTTTTCATGCACGTGTTGAGAAAAAACCCTTTTCACCCGTGTTACTTATCGTATTTTTTAAAATAAATGTGTGAATAGGGCCCTTTTCATGCATGCAAAGGAAATGGGGAAATGGTCATTACGAGTTGTTCACTAAGAAACTCAAGAGCGAGCATGCATTTTTCATGCATTTGTTGAGAAAAATAAGTTTCTCTCCTAATAGTATTGAGAACTTCATGAATGAGTATAAAAGTACCGCTAGCTGATATTCAATTTCTCTTATGCAATGTAACCAAAATGGTACAATGTAATTGTTGCTCAGTATGAACAATGCATCCAGTTGTTCAGTATAAAAAAAACATTTTTTAAACTTCTTCCTCGTAATTGAAGTCTTTAATTAAGATATGTTTCAAATGTCAAAGTATCAAATCAACTTAATACTAAGTATTTAATTAAAGAATATATATTTCCATATAATCAATAATTCTATTTGTGATTTGAATAATTTTATCTTATTAATATTTCATTTCGATAATTAAATTTCACCAAAACTAACTTATTACTTCAGTAATATCCGCTCCTACGACAACTTCCACTTTAAAATGTTAATTTTCACCTGGGCAATCAAAAGTTCCAGCAAATATATGTATGGGTATCTATACTCTTCCGTATAGTTGTGTTATGTACCAATGGAAGAAAATGCAAGTAATTCATGTTTGAAAAGTTTATAGTTCGATGGTTTTCAGTCAACGTAGACAAATATTTACTTCGTAGAACATTTTATAAATCAAATGTTTACTTAGGACTATTTCAATAAATACGACCGCTTGCTTAAAGGATACTTTCTTGATTTTTTTTAAACTGCTTAAGTAAATCTCAAAATATAAGAACCACTTTTATCATTGTTGCGTTAGTTTTTTATGCAGCTGCTGGAATAAAGTGAATTCAGCTTTATAAACTTTTGCATAGAACAATTATCTCATAAAAATTAGAGGGAAAGTTAAAGTATTCTTGGGAGATCAAAGAATCATGATGTCACAATTAGTCTGGCACTGAATAGCAAAAATTATTGTGATCTGCATAAATTTGACTAATGAATCACGTTAAACTTCAAGTATATATAGTTAAACTTCTACCTTGAATATATAAAGAAATCTGTCGATAATCTTATAGATTTTTTGCTGATAAATTTTACAAGAAGAACATTTTTCCTATAAAATTGCAGGTAATTGGGTTTTCAGAAAAATGTAAAGATAGTATAAATGTAGGACACGAGTAATTTGTACTTTCGCGGATACCAAATTCAATGCCACTATTGAGTGAATAGAGCTCTGATGAAAGAAAATTGATATCCATCACGTGTCTGAATGTGAATAAGAAGGTAAATAAGCCGATTTATAACACAAGACGAAATTCATGAAAAGTATATTCGTAAAAGAAACCAGCGCGCAACTTTCTCACCGGACCGCGCGTCCTGGCCGGATAGGAAATCAGAAATGCAAAGTGCCGAGGCGCGCCGTCGTCGTCAACACAAGAAGAATGTAATGAAGGCGCGCGCGGGGAAAAGAAAATGCGAAGCTGCTGCTACGGCGAAGAAGAGAAGAAAAAAGGAAAAGCAGGAAGGCGAGCTAGAGAATGATAAGAAAGTATATGCATCTCCTTAAAAGAAATAAGAAGGACGAGCGGCGAGTGAAATATGGCGCTCAAAAGGGTGCCGCTATCGCCGGGGCTGTATCTACTTTGGACTCGTCTGGCCGGGGGTTGGGGGGTCGGTTATTAAACACTTAAATCTTTCTCGATGAATAAAAAGGCTGCTACCGCCGGTCTGCACCTATACAGGGCTGTGCTCTTTCGACTCTCGCGAAAAAACCTCGACGCCCCGCGGGCGAAGGGAAAATAAATACGAAAGGAGCGGCGCGCGGGAGTAAATTTGACTCCCGGGCGAAGGAGGCGAAGGAAAGCGAGCGATGTAATGTAAATACACCGCGAAGAATGTTTTCTTCTTGCTTTTTTTAAATTAAATATTTACTTTGAAACGCGGCACGGTGGGCAAAAAGACGAATTATAAGGGGTGGAAGGGGTATAAAACGCCGTATGAGAAGTCGGCCGGAGTTTTATGTCGCTGAAAATTTCATTCGAATTTGCGCGGAGGCAAATAAACTGCGCTTAGAGCGGTACTCAAAGTAGCGCTATGTCGGGGAAAACATTCCTTCGTGACTTGTAAGGGTTACTTTGAACTTTGACCTGAATTCTATATTACACGCCGACAATATCTCATTCTTGATTCTATAAAATATAACATGCATCCTGACCGTCTATCGCTAATTAAAGAATATCTATTTAAAGTAATAAAGAAAGAAACTTAATTAAGTCTCGAGAATTACATAAAATATGCTTATAAAGACGGACAGATTTTCATCGCGATAGATAACGAAGAGATAAACCGGTACATCCATAAATATGAATAACCGGAGCAAACAGGAATTGGAGAATGAATAATTATAATCAGCATTCGAGCTAGCGAAAAAAAAATGAATACTTTCATGAAATGAAATATATAAGCACCTGAAAGCCTTATAAAAATAACTCTTTCCGCGTGGGCGCAATCTCCTATCAATAATTAAAAAGAGATTTCGCGCGCATTAGAGCACGGACTGCCGAGCTTACCTCCCGCAGACTGCGAGAGCCGGAAGAAAGCAATTTCGCGGTGGAAAACGAGAAAAAATGCGAAGGAGGCCGGGGGGCCTCGTCGTCTCGCTTCCTCCCTACCCCGCGAAAAAAGAGACAGAGCCAGAGCCGGAGGATAAGAAAAAAGTCGAAGCGCGCCCCGGGAGAAAACGAAAATTAGAAGCGCGCGCGGGCGCGTCTTAAAGGGATTTTCCGCGGCGGAGTTTTCTCGGCTGCATGCGAGAAGAGAGCAGCGCGCGGGAGGTTGGCCGGCTGGCGCCTGGAAGGCAGGCAGCCAGGCGGGCGCCGACGCTGCTCTGGCTCGAAAGGGTTTCGCCGACGTAGAGGCGACGTAGAGGCGACGGTGCAGGAGACGCAGCAAAACACGAGAGGGAGAGAGAGAGAAATGACGGCGAAATAGCACGCGTAAAAGGAGAGCGGCTGCAATACATTGCGCGCGATCGAACGGGGCTGAGAGGCCACTGCTCCAGATCGGGATACTTGGCTCCTGCTTCCAGATTATTCGTCATTTCAATGTGGGATGTTGGGGGTGGGGAGAAATTTGCCGAAAGATAGTTTTGAAGACGGATAATAATGCCAAATTTATTATACAGAAGGGTACATTTGCCGAGAGGTGAAATGTGCCATGGGGTAACGTAATCGATTAACAAAAGTGCCGAAAAAAGAATTTTCCCCACACCTGCACCGAAAGTAACACTTTTCCTCCCGGGCGCCTGGAGAGAAATGTGTATTTTCGGTGCTGGTGTGAGGAAAAATAGTATACGCACCATGGGAGGTAAAATGGCGAGCCAAAGGCGAGGGTGGCATTTTACAAGTGCTATGGACTCGCCAATTCTTTACCTCCCTAGATGCGTAATATACTATTCCGACGGGTAAAATGCCGATGGATAAAAATGCCGAAGGTTCAAAATGCCGAAATGTTGAATGTCAACGAGTAAAAACTATAAATATCGAATATTGAAAAGAAATGACCTAGAAACAATTAACACATTATTATACTACAGTGGCATATTCTAATGAAAGCACTTTTTTGTTCAAATTTTCGTTTTCGGCATTTTTAACTTTCGGCGTTTTCTTTTTCGGAATTCTTGTTTTCGGCATATTTATTCATAGGTATTGATTTTTTCGGCAATTTCAACCGTTCGGTAAATTTATCCATCTGCAAATTTATCTTTCGGTATATTTATCCCCACCCAAAACTTGGGGTGGGGATAAATTTAACGAAGGATAAATTTGCAGAAGGATGAATTTAACGAGCGGTTGAAGTTGACGAAAGAATAACTATGGATAAACATGCCGAAAGTTCAAAATGACGAAAACAAGAATCTCGAAAAAGAAAATTCCGAAAACGAAAATGCGGACAAAACAGTGCTTTTATTAGAATACGCGCCTGTATTATAATAATGTGTTAATTGTCGGTAGGTCGTTTCTTTTCAATATTAGATAATTTTAGATTTTACCCATTACCATTGTACATTTCGGCATTTTTATCCATTGGCACATTTCACCTTTCGGCAAATTTACCCTTCGATAAAATAAATTTGGCATTATTATTAATCCGATTCATTTGAGTTCGATTCATTTTTTCTGTTCATTCGAATCGGGATTTAGAATCGCGATTGTACTTTGAATCGAAACATATGTTATTCGCGATTCAAAATTCACTTAATTCGAAATTTTGAATAGGATTACATTTTTTCGATTCAAGTGAAGGGCCTATTTTACACAAATCAGGCTATCATAGTATTTAGGCCCCTCTAATTTGAGTCGGGAAAATTTGAATCTCGATTCGCGCATGAATCGGGAAGTTGCATCACGATTCAATTTTATTTATGATCAATATGATATTTTCTACGAATTTGTAGTAAAAATAATTCATTTAGAATTGATTTAGTATTCTTCCCCATCTTATATAGAAAATTAAGTGTATGATCCTTAATGTAAAAATAGTAAATTCTGGTGTATAATTTTTCTGTGCACAAAAGAACACGTATCTATTGATTAATTGTTTAATAATAAATTTGGTATTGTCAACAATTAACTTATAAAAGCATCTACATAACATTTAAAGTGAAAGTAACATTAACAACGTATAACCTTTTTCTAAGTTGCTTCTTCAACTTGAATTAATAAAAAAGAAATCCGTAGACACTGTTCAATATTATAATAGTAAATTTTAAAGCGTGCAGAACACAAGGGCGAGGGAGAGAGGAGAGAAGGAGAAGAGCGAGAATGAGAAGGAGCATTGTATTCGAGTTATGTGGAGAGGAGACGGGCTCGCGAGGGGGAGAAAATAGGCAAGCCGCGGCTGGTGCAGGAAAAAAAGGCAACAGCAGCAGCAGCAGCCGCGGCTCCTTTATGCCGCACAAGTGGGCTTCAGGAATCTTCGGAGGTAACTGCTTGGAAGTTGCGACGCCAGCGTGAAGGGATACTCTTGTATATGTGTGTGTGTGTGTCTGTGTACATGAGAAGCACCTCAAGAGAACTGAAGAATAATTTCCGTATGGGGCGAGCCTGCAGACTTAATAGTAAACGCGTGCAATGTAAGTATGAGAAACACGTGACTCTTGCCCCCGATCAACATAAAAGGTATTATTTAAATTTCAATTGATTGTGTTCGTGTTTTGCCCCGCGCAGGCAGCCAACGGGTAGAAAACGAATTGGGTTAAGTGCGCTTGAAAGTTTAAAGCTCTCCAAGGATCGATAGCGGTCGAGCAGCTTTCTAAAAATAGAACAAATTAAACTGCCCTATTCCAATTAACTGAATTTTAATGATCTTTTAACGGTAATTTCAGACCAGTCGTTTTATTTCATTTACATAAATCTTGTAAATATGAACGAGGGAACTAGGATATTTTGTAATTGACATCAATTTTCGTTGCGTTGAAGATTTACGATATTTATAACAATTTTATCGTGACAAGAGTATATAATTTCAAGTAGTATAATCAAGATACCAACATTTAGTGTACATGCTAACATCTTTACAATAACCATAAAATGTTTACTTCTACAAGAAGAGTCCTATATAGGGCATCATTTAAAAGCTCGGTAAAACTGTAAAGAGTAAAATTTTTATTAAAGCTCAAAGCTGCACGCTCGAGAGCTTTATTTCCGCGAAAAACAACAGTGCAAAGAAAGACAATTTAAAACGCAAAGCCCCGGCTGGTTGTTTAATCTGTTTTCCGAGGTCGCAATCCACCGCATCGAGCCGGAAATCGGAAATGGCCATACGATCCTGCATGCGGCAGAAAGAAAAGAGCCTCGAAGCAGGAGATAAACCGAGAGGTCGCCCAGAGAGTCAATATTGCGATACGGCCGTGCACAAGCGCACGGTAAGATAGATGGCCCAATTACAGGAATGGGAATTAATCGTGTTTATAAGCTCTACAAGTATTTTATTTATTAATTACAGGAGTTATGACTTTCCATTGTAGACACTATTTCTGTGGGTTCTCGGAAAACGGCTTAAGTTTACTTTTCATGTTTTTCAGATATTAAGGTTTAAAATATTTAGTTTCCATTTAAACTAATGTTAAAAAAACTCATAAATAGTAGATATGGTCACTAATTTGTACACTTTCTTGACTTTCTGAATTTTTATCTATGTAAATATACTATGTAAGGATACCAAACTAAATTAAAAAAAAACAGACTTAAGTCGTTATTTGGGAAATCACAGATTTATTTCAGTTACTAGCAATGATAAAAATCTTAAGAAATACCGAATAATAATTATGTAGCTTCAATCGCTCGGTTGAATTTTCAATGATGCAAATTCATAAATCTCTCGTTCTTTCCGAGTCATTAATTACTTCATTTAAGGTTTCGGTGGCCGATGCTACCCTCATAAGAAATAAACTGAAAATATTTATTTATGAATTATAAATTTCCAATAAAATATAATGATCGTTTACAAAATATATATTTATTTAATGACCTTTCACCACACTTGACTCGGAGAGATCGATAGATTCACGAATTTACTTGAGAATTACTATTTACATTTATTTCCAGCAAGAGAAAAAAAAAGAAAGCAAACATTTGAATCCTTACTATGTCCGTAGTTGGGTTACTTATCCCATCAGCTCCAGGTTCCCGGCAAGCTGTAAAAGCGAATAAGAGTACAAGAACAAGAATAAGACGAGGGCAAGTCTGCGCGAGTGCTGAGAAGCTGCGGAGAAGTAGAGAGAGAGAAAGAGCGGCTGCTAAAGGAGCCCGCGTTGTTCCTCCACTTTCGCCGCGTGCCTCGAGAGAATTGACTTTGCGAAAGTGGATAAGGAGCAGCGCTGCAAGCGCCGGAAGCTCGGGCAAAAGAGACACCGAGGCAGTTTGCTCGCTCGCGAATGCTCCAGAGCAAAAAGGCTTTCGCGAGCTACGAGCAGAAGACGAAAATCACCAAACAGAGGGAGGCATAAACACTTTGGCTATTTTTCCGTTGATTCTACCCTGGTAGATAAAGCGCGCCTGCAGCTTTTATCCGATATCTTTCACCGAGCGGCAACTCGGTCATAGGCGCTCAAATTGTCTTTATTTCTCTCGTGTCTCACAGAGCCGAACAGCTCGGAGGCACGCTTGCTTATATCGTATACACGGGGACAAATGCCGCGCGCCGAGTGAGTGGATTGAGTCGCGTATATAGGGATACTCGGGGCTCTCGGGGTGGTACAAAGCCGATGCGCAAGCAGATAGCAAAGAGTGGAGAGATGGAAAGCTCGGGGGCGGGGGCGAGAGAGGAGAGCACACAGCCCTCGAGGTGTGTACAGAGCGATCGATGCCCGCCAAAGGATTACAAGAGCGGCGAGTTATAACGAAAGGACGCGGTGATGCTTCTTTGCTCCTTCTTTTTGTCTCCGAAGATTAAATCTTTTATATACTTTGGAGGGGATTTCGATTTCGGGTCAAGAAGAGAGAGAGAGAATTCTCGCACATTGACAGGCTATCGAGGGCGGCTTAGCGCGGCCATGTGGATAATCTAGGCGGAAATTCGGAGACTTGGGTGAGCGCGATCGATCGACCGCATTTATAATTGCATTCGGGGAGGGAAGATGAAGTTTTACGAAACGGTGCATATAATATTTTTGCTCGCGCACAGTAACGCGAAGGCGAGGTATTTTAAAAATGGGGCGTTGAGAACTTCGTGTACTTTGCAAGTATTGCAGCATTTCCTTCGTAAAATGCGCGCAATTTTTTTTATCTGTTTTAATAATCGAATAATCGGCATTCTTGGTAAACTGAAAATTCTGCATTGAAAATATGTTGCTGGAACGTCGAGCCCTCGCTGCGTGCAACGCGCCCACAATTTGCTGGCAAATATTTACGCGCAGCAACAGCCTATACCAGTCGTTAGCTACACCTGCACACTGACGCACTCGCCGCGAACGTTCTACTCGTATCTCAACATTTAGCGGTACTCCGACGCTCTTGAAATAGAATTTTCATGTTTAATGGGAGTTTAAGTAAGCAAGAAAGATTCCTGTGTTATTAAATAATATTGAACCTACTTACGTATTAAAAAGAAGCAGTTCCATTTATTTTGTCAATTCGAAGCTTGACGAAGGCCAAACGAAGGATTTCCATTATGAAAACGTTTTTCGTTTTTACAAATTATTATAAAGTTGAAACTAATCATGAGCAATTATGGTTCTGATTTATTAGAGAAAATCATATTTAAATAAAAATGCCGTCAGTCGATTTCTGAAAGTGTACAGGTTTCGCAATATGTCTAAAAATTAATAATTTCAGTATTTATTGCTTGAAAGTAATTTTTCATTCATCATCATAATTTTGATTTTTCGTTGTTTTGATCTTCGTAGTATGATTTTTTGTAATTATGTTTTCCGTTATTAAGATTTTTGCAATTTGTAAATTCGTAATTTCGTAAATTCGTTAAATTTTCGTAATTTTGTTTTTTCGTTATTTAGAGTCCAACCCGTAAATTAAATAGTATAAATTAAATACTCTTTTTGCCGAAAGTCGTTAGAGGTCTGACCATTGTCAAAACTGTAAAGCATTAGGTTGTTAAAGTAGATATCTTCGCGGTTCTTTCACATCCCCTTAAACATAGATTTTAGTTTCGAAAATTTTTATTCGACGAGGGCCATCGTATACCCATCTGGGCCCAATGAAAAGCGTGAACGCGAAATTCCCCCGAGAACTCAGAACTTGACGACGTTAAAATCGCAAAAATACTTTTCCGGGAGGATGGGTGGCGGGCGGGGTTCCCCGTCGGATTTCCTGCCATTTCTTCTTCGCTCTAGATTCGCTGCTGCTGGCACAGGGCCGTCAGCGTATATACACGCAGCCAAAATACAGAGGGAAGACCCGGGCGTCCGGAAAAATCGACAGATGGAGGGGTGTATTCATCGCATATATAGAGCGCGGACACACACGCATGCAGGAAGAGCGTGTCCGAGTCTGCGGCACATCGCGTCGATCCTAATCCGATTATACGGCCCATTGACGTCAGAAGTACGTACGTACGCGCGCGGGCGATCCTTTAAAAGTGTATAGAGAGACCGAGAGCAAAAGTGTGTGCGCACGTATCGGGACAGTCTAATGTGCTTGTTAAATGCTAGACAGATCTAGACAAGCGAACGAGAGATTTGCAAATAGAAAGAGTGAGCGAGATAGAGAGGGAGGGGCGCGAGAGCCGCACGGAAAATCTCTCCCTGTAACATGGCGCCCTGTAGCCGACGAGGGGAGCGCGGAGCAGGAACATAATCTCGTCTGTGTATACGCCGAAGCTCGTTACCCTCGGCAGCCGCACATTCGCGGTATTATATCCGCAGGCTCTTCTAATTTCTATCGCGCAGCGGATTTTCAAAAGAATCACGGCGCGCCCCGGCTTTCGGGCCGCGCGAGCGAAACACGTCTCCATTCACGGCGCGCGCGCGTGTAACGCGTATATATGCCGCACGTGTGCGCGAGCTTTTTCACTGGGTGTGCGCGTGGAGTATGGTGGTTGGAGCGTAGCGAGAGCAGGCATATTGTATTTTAATGAATGTGCCTTAGTTAATTAAGATACGACGAGTATATAGTGCGTGGAATGTGGATTTTCTTTTAAATTACGATGAGCGGGGTGTGATGACATTTTGCTGTGGGGAGGATTCAGTTACTTGAAATTTGTAGGGATTTGAATAGGAATTTAATCAAAATATCGTATGAGTATATAATTATAAGCTAACATTTTAGTTAACGCTGATTCCTAATTTTTCCTTTCCCGAATAATTAAAAGTGTATTGATTAATTGATTAACATAAAGCTATTTCTATAGGATCAAGAAACGTAAAAACAGACTATGGTTTATTATTCATACTTAATTTATTAAAAATAATGTTTTAACAGTATTTTAGATTGTGCTATACATTGAGTTACTGGATTAATTGTTTTTACTTTTTAGCAAGTGATATATAATTTCGAATTTCGTTCAAATCCTTTTCAAAGTTCTGTATATTTTGAATCTGATGAATGTAAATTTATAATTAAATCATGTATCTTTTGGATTGGTATTATTTTTGACAGCACCTATAAAATAGTATCGGCATTTATCATTATTATTATAGAGTATAACTAATTGTTAAAGGATGAGGAATATTTATCGAAAATGCATATAAAAATAGAGAAAAATACCTGTATACTTTGTCTGTTATACTGTTGTAATTTTAATTTTTGTCAATAACTTGCCAAATTTAATTTTCACCGTAAAATATAATGCAGTACAGTTGTTACAAAATTGTCATGAAAAAGTGAATTCATGTTTTAATGTAGTCAAAGTACATTCGTTCCAGCTACCTATAAAATGCTTGCCTACACGCTCACCAGGAAATTAAATTAAAGGTCGTATTTAATGAATCGATTTTACCGTCAAGCACATTAAATAATTATTTCGAATAAAGTATTCTAGGAACATAATTATTCATTTATGATTCTCATATTACGCATATGGAAATTTCAATTTAATCAATTACATTATAACAATTACTTTTTCGTCTAAAAGTAACGGGTCACTATTAATATTTAACATTATTTTAAATGTTTCAATGAATAACAAAAATCAATGTACTTTCGTAATATTAATATCCCAAAGTTTATTACACGCTGTAATAGAAAAAATATATATCAAAATCCAAAAAGCAATTATTGATTATTAGTTACAACACATTCTTTTGTTACACATTATGATTAAATAATTAAGTAATAATCCAGAAAGCGCATTACAGGCACCTCAAAGAACATCAACAATTCCATCAATAACAATCCTCGGCTTCGGCGAGCCTCATCTGGTGGCAAGAAAGCCGCACGATCCCCGCTTCGGCGCAATTAGCTCGAGCCGCGCGTCACCGCGGTGTGGCTGCGCATAACAAAAGCGGCTCGCACACTGCAACGACAGTCCCGCGACGTTGATTGACTTTCGGAAGCCCTCCGCGCGCCGCGGATCATCTCGGCCGCAATTACGCCTCGTTTTTTCCACGCTCCCTTCCCCCCGCAGGAGGAGGAAGCTCGCACGGAAGATTGGTGTAGCCGATCGGCGCTTCTCGCGCCACTGACAGGGGCGGAAGCGCTTAAATAAGGAGAGAGACCGAGGGCCGACGCCCCCTTGTACACGTAGCTATATATATGCATGCGCACTATCGCCGGGGCCTGCAAATGGATGGCCGAGCGGCCCTTGAATTACGAGCTGGCGAGTTCGAGTTCGCGCGCACTCCCCTGCGCAGTATCTCTCTCTCTCTCTCTCTCTCTTTGCAGTAATGCAATTATTGCCTTTGTGCGTGGACGCATGGAAGAACGACTAAACGGCTGCAGCGAGTATTTATTTGCCGCTTGTCGCCGGACCTGATATAATGCAAGGGGCCCGTGGTACTTATCAGTAGTTAGAGCGGGGCAGGCGACTTTACTCGCCTATGTTCGTTTAAAGTGTAACGCTAAAGAGCCTGCTGCGCACACATTTAATTTGCGAGGGTGAAATCCTACACTTTGAAAATAACGCTTGATTGAAAATATAAACTCGCGCGAGATATTGTTATATTTCGAAATTGTGAGTATATACAGTGTCCGAATTTTGTTTGCCGGTGGGGGGTGTATACGAGATGGCCTTTGAGTCTAAATTGAATGATTCTCAGTCGCGATACGGAAGGAGGGATAGGCGAGGTTCTAGGAGCACAAGCACGGCGATTAAATGGATTTTAATTCGGCTAAGAGGATCTTTACGGTCTCTTACCTCGCGGCGCTCGACTGGCTGGCCGCGTCTGAGGCATTTTATATATTGCCGTGCTTGCGCGTCGCTGCCGGCGTTTCATATTGGCCTCACGCGCGACCGACAAGTAGATTGCTTTTATCGATGTTGCTTTATTATAGACGAGTGCAAGAGAGGAAGGGAGAGGAAGAGGGTCGTAAGTTTTTATTTAATTGACGATTTAAGAGCGACTCGCTCGATTCGCCAAAGTTTCTAATCCGAGTTTTATCGCTCTTAAAAAATCAGCAAAATCTTTGAGTATATGGGCTTGCTCGGCAGAGAACAAAAGCTCTTACAGGATAAGACGACAAGTTTGGCCTTTAAATCAAGTGGTTTTGCATTTGATGACCAATTCGATATCTTGTTCGAGTTTTAACTTTTAACTGTTGATAAATTGATCAGAGAGCTTAAGTTTAACGCAATTGTAATTAAATTAAATTTGGAAAGGTGCTTTGACTGTACAGTTTAAATACGTTACTGCACTACTGTGTTACTGACCTATTTTTTGGATCTTAAGAGTATTTCACTTCTGAACTATAATTTGAACTTCTAGGGATGTAGTTAAGATTGATTTATGCACGAGAACAGGTGCGCCATGTCTTGCAGTAGGTACCCGGCTAATTCTACTTAATTTGCATAATAACTCTTTTCTTTGTATTTTTTATCTCATATTTTAATGTTTTAAATGATATATATTAATTGAGATTCTTCTTTACAGGTCGTAAACCTTACAGTAAGAAAAATTATTAAGAAATATGCATATGTACTATTTCAGAAAGTCCGAATTTTTCGGGGCATTGAAAGAAAATGTGTTTGGGTGTAGGTAATTAAAAAAAATAGGTTTTCTGCATATCGGGGACATCTTTAATTTTCTGTAAGAGTTGTCTCATATTTATATCTCGATTTATATACATTAATTTTACTATAGTACAAACGCAGAAACAATAATGAGTTGTAAAAAGAAGGAAGCATGATCGATCTATACAAGATCAATTGAATAATTAGTTTCATACGACGTCTCTTAGCGTTTACTTTTACAGAAGCATTGGTTTTCATTTTCAATCGAACGCCAAGCTCGATCCAAAGTGCGCGCATTAACATTTCATCTACAATCCAAGTTTTCGCACAGCACACTTCGACAAATGAGACCCCGCACCGAAAGCCACAAAACACCTTGCATCCTTTAGCTCCACCAAGAACAGAACCATCAGGATTAAACGTCGCTCCCGGTGGCAAATTCCCCTCTCCCGCCCCGACGAAACTTGAACAAATCCCAGTCGTTGGAGCGACAATCGCGTGGGCCCAGGCGGCTTATACTCGACGCTCACCACTGCCACTCGCAATATCTCTCTCTCTCTCTTAGTCCTCGGAGCCGCGGGAAATCGCGGCCTCCGTTATCTCTTCGTATAACTGCGCGCTCTGGATCGGCTCCAAGCCGGGCTCCGCAACTCCGCCGCGCTCCGATTTGGGTTAACGCTAGAACACTGCTGCCGCCTCCTCCCTCCAATCGATATAAACTCGCTTTCTCGCCCTCTCTCTCTCTCTCTATCCGAGAGGCCATTATCATAGAGACGGGCGTCGCGACGCCGAATAGCCCCTCGCGCCAACCGTACTACGTTGTACATTCGCGTGCTGCCGGTGCATCGCTACAATACACAGGGACGTATATACATATATATATACGAGGAGGAATATATAGCCCCGTGCGACTCTAGCGCCGAGCGCGCGATAATGAAGCGTCGCCGCCACGTAGCTGCGGCTCTGGCTTATAGCGCCTTCGCTCGTTTAATATACGCGGCGTTGTGGGTATGTATGTGCCGCTGCTCGTGCTCAGCTACTGCTTATTACGGGGGCGGGGGAAGGCTGAATTTGACAGTTGCAGCTCTGGCGCACGGAGAGTGCACATCTCGGTGTGCATGTATCGATCCTTGGCGTGATAGCTCTGTGTAAGTGGGAGGGACGCGAGAGCCGTGGACGAATGAGTCAGAGGTTTATTGCTTGTTTGGGCTGGAGGCTGCGTGGATGCGGTTCTCGTGTGCTGCTTAAGATTCATTCGGTTTTAACCGCGGGAATTTGGGTTGGCACTTTTCTTTGGCTTCCCGTGTAAAAAAATTAGTCTGGCGATAGTCTGGCTCAATAAGTCTGGCGAAAGTCTTGCAGAAGTCCGGCAGAAGTCTGGCTTTGGCCACTATGCCAGACTTTAGACACAATGTGCAAAACAAGAGCATCGCGTCATGTCAAATTGCCAGTAACCAAAAATTTTGTCTCTTTTTTACAAATATTCATATTTTAAACAAGATTGCAATATGTAAAAATATATTTTATCGAAAAGTACGTATTTTCACTATTCTAGTAAATACTAATAATTAATGTACTACTCTAATTATTTACTTGTGAAAAAAGAGTTTTCTTGACATAATTCCAAAAAAAGTCTGGCATACCAGACTTTTGCAAGACTTTCGCCAGACTTGTTAAGCCAGATTAATCCCAGACTAGTGCCAGACTAATTTTTTTACACGGGTTGGCATCGAAATTCGGAGTTGTAAGATAAGAATCAAAGTTGCGCATGGATTGTCCTTGTTTACTGGAATTCAGATTTTAAGAAGAAGCTGACGTTGAATAAAATGTGCAATAAGTTTCTTTAAATACGATGTGCAATTTTTCGCAATATGTGCAGTTGCTACATTATAACTTTGTCCCAAATTGCAAATGTACGTCATTAAAGAGAAACAGAATACGGAATAAAGTGCATTCACATGTCGTTCGTAACGGAGCGATGCTTTTGAAATTATAAATATTTCCTGTAATAATAAAAATCAGAAATTCCCTATGAAAATTAAAGCACTTTCATTTTATAAGCTGCCAACGCTCATTCCATCCACTTTATTGACCATAAAGCGAATGAATTACGAGGTTATTTTTTTTTTATTATTCCATTATCGGCACATTTTACTATTTTAACGCGCATAATTCACTGCGAGATCTCCCTACGATATTCAACTTTTTGTTCAAAGCTCTCGAAACGAGAAAGCTGCGTCGCGAGTGACTTTATCGACGAGGTTATAAAAGCTT
The DNA here is from genome assembly GCA_949152435.1 of Gastracanthus pulcherrimus. NCBI lineage: Eukaryota > Metazoa > Arthropoda > Insecta > Hymenoptera > Pteromalidae > Gastracanthus > Gastracanthus pulcherrimus. The sequence continues at coordinate 215,436,233 of OX424572.1, read as the reverse complement.
TCAAACTTCGAAAAAAAGTTCGCCACGCCATTGCGCTCTGCAACACATCCCGTCCTGTAAATTCAACGTTTATACCATTATATTAGCTCAGACGCGCACACCTTTGGGGTGAACATTAAACCGACGCCGGGCTTGGGGCCTCTAAAAAATGCAAGCTTCTGCTCCTCGACGATGATGCCTTTGACGAGCCGTAGCCCGTGAAAATCCCCCCCCCTCTTCCTTCCGCGCCAGCCATTATCGGATCAACTATAATTAGGCTACCTCGAGTGCACGCCTCGTATGGTATATACCTCGACCCTGCACTCACCCGCTTTCTCGTTCGACGCGTGCTTCACACTGTACACCTATCCGCGCGTATACGTCACGCGCGTGTGTATACGGTAATCCGGCATTCAAGGAGGGCAAACTTTCAGCGGGTGCTCGCTCCGAGAGCCGTACAAAGCCGCGCGCGGTGTTGCGGCGAGGAGATGCGCGATGCGCGCGCCACGAAGTGATTATTTCGAGTGAGTGCCGCTGCAGTGGCTGTTGCCGAGCTTAGATACTTTGACAAAAGATTTTCGAGACCCGTGGAGGCTTTGGGCGAGTCTTTTTCTGTACTGTGGTTTGCGGGAACTGGGATGGAGAATGTCCAGATGTGGGGGAACTACTCTGCGCTTCGGTTTATTACTATGTCAATTTGAAGGATGGTTTTGGTAGGAGAGGGAAAGACAAGGGAACTGGAATATTATTGGAATATATTGCTAATGATATTAATAATTGTGACTAGGAGATAAATCTTGATTTTAAATCGGCAAGATGATTTATTACGTAACCAACAATTGGGACTTGATTTTCAATTGATATTTTACCTTGTTAATTTCAATGATATATACATAGATATATGGCTGCAGTCTAAAAAAACAACTAAAGCTGTACATTAAAAAAAATTACATTACAAATTTTATTTATTTAAATATTTATGGTATCTTTTAACATATATTATTTTAAAAATAATTTAGTGGCATATAAATATTCGTTTTTAGTTTACTAAGTCCATTTTCGTATATGTAAGCTACACTCAGATTTTGAAGCACGCATGAAAAATAAAAAAAGTGATTAATATTTATTTTCTTTATAAATTATACTTTTCGAAGGTAATTTCAATACCAAATCAGCGTAAGACGTCTACTCGAGTAATCTTTTTTCGAAAGCGCAGCTTGGGTACTTGGTCAATACTTTAGCTTGTTTTCTTTAATTGAAGTGAAAGTATACTGTATAAGTCTGATAAAATCTATAATATTATATCAATAAATATTATATTTTATACCTTATACAATAATTAGATATATAGTGCAAAGTATATTTTTGAAACATGGACAATGGACTTTTGTTTCTCCGGCAAGCCACATAGGCATGTTGGTCTCAAAGGGAATTAAGAACATATATCAATTATAATGAACATAAACAATTCAAACTCATTTTCAAAATTTTAGGTCATTTCAGGTCCGAGAATGTTATATTTTGCTATTGACGTAAGTTTAAGGGTGTAGTCCGTTATTCTGGCGCCAGAATCGGCGTCGTTCCGAAATGTCGCAAGTCAACTTGCGCTACTTGTAGCGTGCGAAAATGTTCCGAAATGTTTATAAACTAAGTTTATAAAAACGAATTTCAATATTATTATCAAGGTGCTTCTAAAATCCCTGATCACATGAATGAGATAGCGGTCGGCTGCAACGTTTTATGCATGCTCTAACAGCTGATTGAAAAGATAGATTACACTGAACGCCAACTTGCCGAATGTCTACAATGAACGCAAGGAATCCAAAAATACTTTTTCTAACATTGTGATACCATTTTTTCCACAACCTACCTGTAATAGTTAAATTTCGGAACGGGTACAGGCGCGTGGTCGTTTGCATTTATTAACGTTGGCACCACAATTGCCAGAATAACGGAATACACCCTAAAAACGCAAATATGAAAACTTTCAACGTCATTAAAATTTTGTAATTGTTCCTTAACCCGTTAAGGACGTATATACTATTTTTGTACCATAAGATTTTAGTGTTTTTCTAAGATTCGTAGACTAATTCCAATTTCGTAATGGGATACACAGTCTTTTTTCAATTTTTTGAGGATCTCTTCCTTAATGTTTTACTTTTAATTTTATATGATGATTTATATAAAAGTTCACAATTAAAGTTTTAAAATGAAACATTCTACGTACATGATTTTCATTCTTTCTCATTACATTTTTCAATATAAAACTCAGAAATATTAAAAATATTGAATGCTTTCAGCATGGTGATCAAATAACAATTTGAACAAGGAATTTTTGTAAACAGCACGATAAAATCTTATCAAAGATCACTGTTTACAACATTTATTGAAACAACACGATCGCGAGCATACGCAAAATTCATCGAAATTTCGACAAGTACGGAACACTCTCACAATGTTGACAAGACAAACCAAGCAAACCGGCAATATTCGCAGCCACGTTTCGTGCAAAAAAGCACGCATCGCGGTGCAACACGAGCCGATCCAGGCTGTCGGCGTCAGGTCGGTGCTGAGGTCGTCGCGCCCTGCGGAAACTCCGTATACACATGCACGCGGGCGTCCCGGAAATTGCGGTTGGGACGCGACGGCCCTCGTTGACGAGCGAACGGGCCAAATAAATAACCTCTTCCCCTCTGACCCTTCGCGCGATTGCCGATAATTCGCGCCTCTGCTCCGCACTCCCAATGCGACAGAGTGTATTAATTCGAGCCGCTCGCTGTTTGTCTTTCGCAATGCGAACCGAATAGAAGCGTACGAGGGAAATTTCGCCGATGAGAAAAATATATATACGGCGAGTGCGTGTGTCTGTGTCCGCACTGCAAACTTGTGTAGTCACTCTCTGCCCCGCGGGTATCGGAGAGATACAATTCAAATATCGTCCCGGCGAGAGTGAAAGGCACGCGCGAGTTATGGCTGGACGTCGGTTATAGGGTTACGGGGAATTTTTTACTCCATTAGGACGCGTCGAGAGAGAGAGAGAGAGAGAGACTGGACATGCGCGGAAATGGAATTTTAGACCGAACGCGCGGTGTGCCTAATGGTTTTATTATATGGGAATGCGCGCGGGCTTTTTCGAACGATTTTTCGATGGATTTATGATGGCGCTGCTGAACTTCGGTTTGATGGGAAATAGCTGTCATGTGGCTTACAAATGAATTCGCGAGTTGTAATAAAGTTTAAAAATAACGCGATGGGTGGAAGATTTATCAATTGATTTTGCTTCGTGTCGATGCGTCGCGAGTATATTTGTATATTAAAGCAGGATGACAGGCTTTGGATTCTCTTTGCCTGTATAGTTTTCTTTTTCGGGGGGGTATCGAATATCAGTTATTGACTGCGGACTACAGACAGGACTTATCCTTATCACGATTTTTACGACCTTCTCCACTTTCACGATCGTTGCAGCGTGCCAAGGATGGCAGAGGTGCATTTTTCTAAGAATAAAGTGACGAAGCTTCAGTCTTGGACATCATATTTCAAGCTGGAGCAGGACGATAATCGTAAAGTTGAATTTTTATTTGCGATGGTGAATTTTATTGACTGCATCGTAAATTATCTCTATATTGATAAATCGTGTCTTGTCACAATAATATTTTATTATTATTTTAATCTTTAAAAAAAGAACTTTCTGGTGGTTTGTTTATATACACGCATACCGTATGCCATACACATCCTGATGGCCATCGACGTATTGTCGATTTCCTCTGAATTTCCCTGTTAGAATATTTATCGTATTTATTAAATGGAATAATATCAATCAAACGGAAATTTTAAGCTACGCTAGAATAATATTTATAGTATTTTTCTATTTCTAGATAATGTACAATACAGCGAAACACAGAAAGAGAGTATTGATTTTTAGTAAAATGTATATACTATTTTATTAAAACATGAAATAAATGCATTTAGAAAAACAGATATTTATTATAGAATCTTAATAATGTTAAAGCTATAAAAGTAAAATAATCTTTCATAATTATTTCGAAAGAAAGTAACAAAAAATACTTGGTTCTTTTAGTATACATTACCTGAATTTTCTTGGTAAATATTGCCAGAAAAAAGTAATTGAACATATTTTACACTGAAAACTCTAGTACTTTTTTAGTAACTAATATTATGCACTTCTCTCAGCGTATAAATTGATTTACCAAAAAACATTAGCAACGGAGATCGCGCATATAGGTGCAGTGTTTTCTTTTATTTGTTGAAATTTTTGCGTTAATTTGAATATATAAATTTGTTATGCGATTTCTTGTTATTCGTTTTTAACAACCTAACAACATTTGTAACCATCTACATTCTGTAACTATATATACTTTAAATTTTTTTCGAAATTTAATGCTTCTGTATATGCCGTAAAAACTACTTTTTACATTCTCCATCCCAATTTTATAGTACAGCATTCCCTGCGGCATTTTTCCAAAGTATCGTTACTGCCGACCCTTCGCTATACATGCATAGATACACATTCAGCGTATAAAAAGCATCTCCCAAAGCTTCTTCTTCGAAAACATCCCCGAAACTAAATTCTACCGCAGAATAAGACAAAAACACCAGGCATCACCCGCGGAAACAACGTAGAAACAGGAGGCAGAAGTCCGCCGCATCCTGCATCTGGCACAGAAAGCGAGAGCGAGCAAAGCCGCAAAATAATAATTCCGCGAGGGCCTCGACTCGAGAGGATCCACTATACGGAATTCCCCTCGCATCTCGGAAGTCGTCGGGCGCGCTCTCGCGGCACTGTGGCCTCGCGTTGACACGTCGTTTAGCAGCCGCGGCACGAAGCTCGGAAATTCCCTCTCTCTCTATCTCTATCTGTCCGCAAGCTCGCGCGCAGCTCGGAGTATCGAACGCGTCTCTGCAGCCGCGGTTTCCATGGCGCGCGCCGGCGCCTCCGCGTCGCCAGCTGGACAACGACTTCTCGGCGAGACGCGCGAGCTCTGCTCTTAATTTTTCTCCCCCGAGCTTGCGCGCTGCGTGGCCGCGATTTGTTGAGACTCGTTTTCTTCCTCCTCTTCCGGGCCGCAGCGCCGCGCGATCGTTAAGCCGAGCCCGATGAGAGGGAAGGCTTTATGAAGACGAATTCTTGCGCAATTAGACCTGTGCCCGGGGTTTTAATTTTTTTGGAAATTTAATAAGACTTTATGCGCGGAGAGGATGGCGATGGACTTGCGGATTAACGGGGGAACTTGCGCCCGACGTTGAAATTGGCTCGGCGCATTTTTCACGTGGTTTTGTTTTTAAACTTCTTCGGAGATTATTTTATAAAATTCAGATTCTGAGGTGAGGAAAATTGTTCCTGTTTAGGGGCGTACTCGATTTTATGCGATAAAAGTACTGAATAAATAGTCATTTTTATTATGAATATGACGATTTATTTAACTACGAATATGGTAATCGATTGTAATATTTGTAATGTATCCAATAAAGAATCGATGGAACGAAACATTTGATCGAATTTGTTTGAACTTTTTGCAACTACAATTTCACAGGATCGCATGCTCGTTTTCACTAACTTCGTTGAAGGATTTCAAAAAGACAAAATTCGATCAGATGTTTGTTCCGTCGAGTGTACAAGCAAGAATAGTATAATTGTTGCTAAACAATTAAAAAATAAATTAATTCACATTGCTTTACAGAAGGTATGATAACAATTAAAGTTTTTTATATAACTTAGCACTCACTAACAATAAAGTATGAAGGCATTTGATTTGTAGTACCCCTTTTTAACAATTCAACAATATCGAACAATAAAGCTAGTATGGCCATTAATAATAAAATAGTGTAAATAAATTCAACTTAACTATTTACATACTACTTTACATTTTATACACAATGAACCACATAAGAATAGAACTTATTAGAAATAATCCGTTATTTATAAACAGAGACCAAATAATTAAAACACTGATCTTATTTTCTCAAAATATGAATGGTAGGGCTGTTTACCTTCCTCAATTATCCTCATCGAATTAAAAACCGTAAACCTCGCTGGATACACTAAATACCGTAAATATTAGCATACCGCATAATCGAGTTAAAATCCACATCTCGCAGCGTAATAATCCACTCGCGATGCGATCTTCCTTGTATACACTAAACTCCATCCTACACGCCCCCCACAAGTCCAGCGGACACAAGCCAGGCTGCTGCTACGGGGCGCCGCGACGCATTGGTAAGTTAAAGGGCTCGGAACGCATACACACACGCTACAGCTGTATTATTTAAGTGTTTTGGCGTCGAGTTTGCAGCCGCGCGAGGATATTCCGCGAGGAGGGCGGGGTGTGTCCCCCCTTATGAATTATTAATGCGGCCTTTCGCCGAGTGTCTGAGCGATGGCGGAGTGCTCGACTTTGACGGCCCCCGTAAATTGGAATGAAAAATTCGACGCGTGCCACTGTAGGTGTTATACGCGTTGCGCGACGCAGGCGTTGGGGGTTGTGGATATGGCGCGTGTTACGTGTACAGCAGTCGATCCGATGCAGCGATGCGAGTCGTTCGAACAGGTAGAAATGGATAAATATGCCGTTGGAATTAATTTCGCATAATGCTTCTTTTCGGCTTTGTATTAGATTAGATTAGATGTTTATTCTGTGCAAGACAAAAACAATAAAACTACATTCAATAATAATACGTATTTACAGAGATCATTGGTATAGTCAATCATATCACAGCTCGACATTGCTCGTCATTAACTTACATATATTGCACAATATTCTATCTGTCGTACATCAATCACGTCATTACATATTCTTATCATTACAAATAATACATTTTTTGTGACTATCTAACTTCAATTTCTATTATAGTCAACACTCGTATGATTAACGTCATTCTACATTAGTATACATGGTCCATGTCCCTGGACTTACGTAGCAAATAGTCGCGAATTGTCACTTTAAATCTGCGTAGTGAGGGCAAATGAATAAAGTAACAAAAATGGCCTCGTGCTTCAGTTTTGCTAGCTGCGGGATTTGCCGAAAACTTTAGCAATGGTCATCGCGCAAATAAGTGCAGTATTTTATAGAGATGCAAAATAATTAAAGTATTAATAATAACAAATTTAAATTATTAATGCTCTTATATAGTATGCAAGTAGAATAAAAGCAGGTTTATTGAACTTTAATGCACTAGCATATTCCAATAATGAGATATACATGGTATTTAAGGATTAAGAAATTTGAATACGAATACGGGGATCATTTCAAGACTAAATTTAATCGCAAGGTTGTCTATGTCATACTACAGAATAATTGCGTGCATCATTAACTCGCTTTGTAATTAGTAAAATTCATAGATAGATATATATTTTCATTCATCAGTATCTTTCCACATAATTAAGGAACGAATCATCATTCAATTATGTATAGTAAATCAATATTTGATATTAACGACGAGCCACTAACGTTACGTTAAAACAATTTATAGTACTATTGTCACGCAACAGTATCTCTGATGAATGATCCTCGAATGTGTATATATGATTTTTACGCATCGCCGTGTATACGTATCTGCTTTTTTCACGAAGTACAGCGCATGCGAGTTGCCGAAGCGAGGGAGCAACAGCGGCGCACGAGCATACTTGACAAGTATAAACGTCCTTCAAATCCCTTTTTCAATCACATTTCATACCTTGCGAATCCATTGAACGCGAAAATCAAATGTCAGGATTTCTCCGCTTCGATATATAGAGCAGCAGAACTCTGACGTTAATCCAGATTATCCCTCTTTTTATCTCGGGGCGGCCCGCTGCTGCTACTACTGACGCCGTCGAAGGGCGCGAGCACAATGACACGAGCCTGCAACACGCAATTTTCAGACAAATCCTCAACAGCAAAAAAAATCCTACAAACTTATATATCTCCGCGCTCGCATGTATAATAGCCATGTATCTCCGTGAAAATCTAGCGATCCGAGCTCGTTCAATCTTAACGCGTTTAACGCGCGTATATATTAATCAAGGTAATGGCATCTAATAAAGCCTAATTGACGCAGCTCGCCGAGTAACTCTCGAATTCGGGAAAGCGAGATAATAGAAGAGAGAGAAGGGAGATACGAGAGGGAGCTGAGATATACATATACCTATAAGAGGAAAGGGTCGCGGGGGTTGGAAAAAGCGGCATTATATACGTTTCGCCGGTTCGTGGCAAATGATCTCGCGCGGCTCCGTAGCTCGCGGGCCGCGGCAGGATTTATTATCGCACTCCACTGTTTTTCCGTCGCGCAGACACAAAAACGCCGGGAAAAGCGAAGAAAGAGGCGAGCTTTAGTCGCAGTTTCCCGCGGTTTTCCCTCGCTTCCGTCCCCGAAGGCGGCAATTTTTTCCTCTGCCGGGGCTGGTTTGTGTTTTACGCTCACGTCTGCGGACCTCGCTGCCGACTGCGTTCGCGTGTGTAACGCATAAAGCGTCAGTCGATCGTGAGTTTTTTCCGCGGCGCCCGTAGAGACGCCAGTGCCATGCCTAATTACTGTCGGCATCGATCGCTCGCTGAATGGAAATCGAAAGTGAAGAGGGGAAGCGCGAGAGAAGAGAAGGTGCCTCGGTCAGTGCACGGACGTATATACCCGTCAAAGGGATGTTTCATCCTGGGGATATGATGTATTTGAAGATGTCAGGCAGTAGGATGGGGGAGAGAATACTTTTTTTGCGGATAGCCGAGTGACTTTAACGTTGGGGCGTTTTATTTTTAGTTGGGGAAAGTGAATAGGCGTTTAGTTTTAGCGGAAGGTGTCGGAAAATCGAATCACTGTAACTATCTGCAACGTGGTAGCTAGTCGGCAAATTATGCAATAAACTATGCATGAACTTTGACACTCAGCTTAGCTAATCCATTGAAGTTTCTAGTAACAATAATCAATGAACTAGAGTCACTGAATTATGCTAGAGGTATATATTTTATTACACTGTACGTAGTCGTACATAAACAAAGACATATTATAGTCACTGTAACGTCGAAATAATATTTTTAATTTGGTTTCCTCAAAGAGGAAGCTTTGTGATATAAAAGACCGCTGCCAATTCATTGGCACTTAGCTTATTTATTCTATTTAATACTGGAGTGAAAAATAAAAATGACATCTATTGGCATTATTATATAAATATATATATATATATAAACATATATTTAGTAATTTAAACTTGTGCAATAGTATAGCATAAATTATGAAAAAGTATCGTTGATTAAAATATTTTTTAATATATATAATACATATCATTTTCACAAATAAATTTAAGATAAGATACTAATATGTGAGTAAGAAAATCTTACAAATGTTCATTAAATATTATTATTAGAGTTAATTATTCAAAATAGTTTATTCAAACTCATTTTTAAATTATATTCCTAACAAATTATATTGGAACATTAAAAATATATTGATTAACTAAAAAGTGCTCTACAGTTTTCTTTATTTTGAAACTATTCAATACAAAATTTTTCTTTGCAACTTATTGGAGTAAAAGCATATTTTTGTGATAAAACAAGAGTATTAACAAAAAAATTTTACGCACATCTATTAGACAAAATTTATTTTAAAAAACTCTAACCAATTGACAATAATAAATTTTGCAACACTATAATTGTTGATTAAATGTTATTTGTTAATATAGTAAAAGAATTCTACTTTTAAAAATAAATTTTTTTTGTAATTTTGTTCGAATTTATGAAGAACGGATTCATTTATTACAAAAATATCATAAAAATGAAGAACCGGTATACAACCAAAACAAATCAATCAATCTTAAATTTCTAAAAAAATGAATATCATCAAAATGAAAAAACAGGTCTAAGAATAATGAATCGATAACTATTAAAAAGTCTTCTTCATTTTAACTCTTCATAAAAAAACGTAAACAATATCGTAAAATGGCCAATAATTACCGCATAATACTTAAGAAAAAAGCCATTAAAAATTGGTTGAAAAAAGAAATATAAAACAAAAACGAATCGATCAATCTTAAAATTTTTTCTTGATTTAAAATCTTCATCAAAGAACGTATAAAATGAGCTTTGTTTGGCCAAACATTACTGTGCAATACGCAAGAAATTTGCGATCAAAATTTTTTTGAAAAAGTAAATACTATAATAATGAAAAACGTTATAAAACAAAAATGATTCGATAAATCTTGAAAATTCTTTTTGATTTAAATTCTTGATCAAAAGACGAAAAAATAAGCGTTCATTGGTAAAAAATTACAAAATAAAAATCCTCATGATCTGAGCAAATAACTTAGCCGAGATATAGTAAAATGTTATCTTTTTGGAAACTTTCAAAAGGAATAATGCCGTTTTACTCAAGTTATCGTTTGCCATAGAATATTGTTTTTTTTTTTACAAAATGATTTGTTTCTCAATCATTGAAAAATAAAATGTTTAATATTTTACATAATAATCTTCTCCATTGTCCTAATCACCTCAATTTTTTTGAAAAACTTTCCATCAGATATTTCAGAGAAATTACTATTCAAACAGAAAATGACGTTTCCATATATAACAAAGGAAAGGAAATACCTTATCCGAAATTTCGGGTGGTAAAAGGTAGGTAATAATTTTATGCTCTTTCAAATGCATTTTTATTGGATCGATGATATTATTTCTAACGACCTAAAAAACCCGAAAAACTAAAAGCCAAAAATCTAAAAACTATTAAACAACAAAAAAAATCAGAAAAACTATAAGAATTATTATTGTGCCCCCTTCGTTTAAAAAAATCAAACAAAATGAACCCTGAAGCATTAAATGTTACCGTGGATTACTCGAGATACTATGCATACATACACACATATACACACATCTATACGGACATTTTCTAAAAATAATGTATTTTGATTCCTTATCCCTATCTCAAAACATGTTTCTACATTATAAAAATAATAATTTATCGGTGTACCCGAACCAATTAATTTTTAAATAATGGGTGCACACATATTCACCTCCTCTATGGTTTGAGGGCAAGGTGAATGTGTGTGCAGCCATTATTTCAAAATTAATTGGTTCGGGTACACCGATAAATTATTATTTTTATAATTAACATTACCGAACGATAGCTTCTCTAATATTTGATGTTTCTGACATGTTTTTAACAAAACATCTTTTTTAACTATCACAAAGCTTCTTCTTTGAGGAAACAAAACGGCTGCCAATTCATTCACTTAGCTTCCTCGAATCTAATAAATTGTTCCAATGTGAATTTCTGTACTCTAAAACATTAATTTTAAATTGCTATATCTTTTTCTAATTAATAGCTCAAAAAATGTATTTTCTCATCGCGCGCGCGAGGGCTGACCTTGACCTAGCCCTATGTGACGCGGTCGGCTATCATGCTCGGAGTCTTATACACTCTCTTCCTCTCTGTCTCTCTCTCTTTCTTACCAAACACACAGTACTGCGCTTCGTGTCGTTGCTGCCTCTCTCTGTCTCTTTCTCCCATATGCTTGCTGTAATTCAGAGTATTATTATACATATAGAATATCTGGCTTTCACCCAGAGAGGCGTTGTGACGTTTTAGAAGAGAGTCAATAATAATTGCATGAGCAATAAAACCGACACAATATATGTATATATATATATATATATGAGTCATTCCAAACAAATTTTAAAAATCCGTGCTCAGTCGAGTTTTTGTTACTTGCCGCCGATTTTTTCTATGAAAGTACCTATGAAAAGAAACCCACAAATAAAATTTAATTTCGTAATGTCCAAAAACGGCTATTTTCAATAAAATCTAGAGAGCTCGCATTTTGATCAATTTGAACGCACCAAAAAAAGGATTTTTTAATCTTTTTACAAGCTTTAAGGAAAAAAATATTAGACCCTCTTGACAACTCAATGGGTTACCTCTAACGTAATTTACATAAGGTATTATATATTACGGAAATTTTACGTATGGTAAAAGGAAAGCTGACATTAACACCTTTAAATTGAGCGGTCGGAGCATCATTGAGGATATTTGGATGAAAGGTTACGATAGATTCAAAATTACGAAAAAATATAGGTGGCAAAATGGGAGGCCGCAAGTTGTCAATGATTGCACTCCTAAATTTCTGGCATCTTGAGGCCTCCCAATTTGCCACCTAAAATTTCTCTCTGAGGAAGCAAAAAGTTTTCAAAGAACATGTTAGAAACATATTTTGAGGCATTAGGAATCAAAATACACTATTTTTAGAAAATTACTGTATGGATGTGTGTGCATGCGTGTGTGTGTGTGTGCGTGTCAATGAGTAAATTGTTTTAATTAAACTGCGAATTCTTCACGCTAAATACCCCAAGTAAGAAAATTCAATAAAAATATTGTTTCAGTTAAACCATTAACTTTTTAAGCTAAACAATCCACGTACAAAATTCGATACAGAAATAATGGTTTAAATTAAACTGTGAATTCTTTATAAGTTATGTACCCTACGTATGAAAGAAAAATAAATTCATTCTTTTCTTTAAATCATAAATTTTTAAAGCCAAGTAACCTCACGTATATATATTTAATGAATGAATTCTTTCAAATGAACAGTAAAACTTTTAAAGTCAAATGCCCCACGTATAATAGTTATATAAATAAACAATCTAATAATCCAATAATGATTTAATCTTGAACTTTTAAAGGTACGTCTAGGAATTAATACTACTATCAAAGTAGCTTGAAAAATATATCTTTTAATAAGGATTTATTACTTACTATTTTATCATTTATGTGAAGTTTCCAGTTTCAACTATTTGCACATTTAGGGTTTAATTAACCCATTTCTTCGTCAATTGGTTTTTTGCCTAAAAAATTGTCAAAAAAATTTTCCAACGGAAATTTAAAAATTCTGACTTTAGAATCGGAAAGAGCGAACAATTTTACTTCAGAAAAGTGCTAATGGTTATTATTATTTTTTTTTTCGACAATTTTTTAGGCAATAAACCAATCGACTATAAAATGGCCGCTTGGGAAGAAATGGGTTAAGTAGTATATTACGCACATAGGAAGGAGAAAAGTTGGCCAGTCCAAAGCACGTGTGAATTGCCACACGAGCCAAGGCGACGGGTGGCCCTCTTTTTCCGCGATGTGCGTATGCTATTCTTCGTCACAGCAGGTGCCGAAAGTACTACATTGAATTTTTTGAGCCGGGTAGAAATGTGGCACTTTCGCCACGCTGTGTCGAAAACAATTGATTCATTCAACTTTCATGCCTCTGGTACATATTGCTTCGGAAATTTATGCTTTATCGAGAATTAATTTTTTACAACACGTACATGCAAAAGCCCTGTTCCATACCTGTAAAGCGAATGGAAAATTGCGAATTTTGAGCGTTTTCGAATCCGCCGCAGAGGGAGAAAAAGAGCTATTTTCCTTACCGCGGGAGGAATAGTATATTACGCATCTAGGGAGGTAACGAAATGGCGAGTCCGTAGCACGTGTAAATTGTGAGTAGCCATTTTACCTCCCATGGTGCGTATACACATTTCTTTCCAGGCGCCCGGGAGGAAAAGTGGTACTTTCGGTGCAGGTGTAGGGATAAAGTAAAAAATCAAAATTTATCAACGGTTTAAAAAATTTTGAAAATATAAAAATTTTGAAATTTAGAAAATAAATTTTTTTTTGAAATTTTGAAAATAAATTTCTTTTTGAAATTTTGAAAATAAAAAGAAAATTAAGTTACAGTTTATTTTTTTATTTTCATTGATATGGTGGACGGCTCAAAATTCCCAATTCCCCATCCGCCTTGCATGCATAAAAAAGTGCCAATTCATGCACTAATTACAAAAAATACGGTATGTAACTGGGGGAGGAAAAACTTTTTCAGACTCGGATTATGATTTGAGAATCATGTACGTCTCGTATTTAATCATCATCTTCGCTTAGAAAAAGTCAATTTTCCCCCCTAGTTGTACAGTTTACTATTTTAACTTAAAACCTATATCCGTGTATGTAATGAGTAGGGTATTGAGCTTTAACAATTTATGGTTTAATTATGGGGTATTTTTAAACAATTACGGATTTTAACAATTTACGGATTTTCTAAAGGTTTTTAAGATTTTAAAGTAATTTTTTATGTATTCAATTTTGTATGTGATGTATGTACCTTCAAAAGTTAAGAGTTATCGGTTTAACTATAAAACAATATTTTTTATTGAGTTTTTATATGTTAGATATTAAGCTTTATGGCTTATTTTATGCGTGGGGTATTTACCTTTACGTACGTGCGGTTTAATTAAAACAGTTTATTTATGAAATTTTTGTATACGGGGAATTCAGCTGCAACAGTATTATTATGTACTTTTAACAGTCTAAATTTAACCCTTCAGCCAAATCGCATGCCCTTTTTTAGGTTACTTAATCAGGGACATTTGGTCAGTTCTAAAATTTCGTTAGAATATGCCTTCTATGTATGTATAAGGGTATCCATATTTTGAATAATCCACGGTCAAATTTAATGTTTTAGGGATCATTTAATTTCTTCTTTTTATACGAAGGGGGCACAATAATATTTTTTTTTGTTTCCCCGATTAGTTTTAGATTGTTAGCGGTTTTTCAAATTTGGGTTTTAGTTTTTCGGGTATTTTGGTACGATAGAAATAATATCATCGATTAGTGAAAATGCATTTGAAAAAGCATAAAAATACCTAACTTTTCTAACCCAACCTTTTTGATAAGGTAATTAATTCCCTTCTTTCGTTATAAACTGTTATACATCGAAATCGTATTATGGAATTTTATTAAAAAATTTGTGATGATGAATAACATAGAGTACAATATCCAGTAAAATTTTTGAGCCATTTTACTTTTCTGATGTCGAGAAAAAAATCATATTGTAAAAAAAATCGATTTTCATGGCCCACGATAACTGGAGTATAACGGCACCGTTTCTTCTGAAATTTCCAGAGAGGTAGCCTTTGCCTTTTACTATATCTTGGCTAAGTACTTTATCCATATCATGAGGACTTTAATTTTTCAAGATATTTGAGTTATATTTTTTTTCAAAAATTTTTTGTTAGTTTATTTCTTGGGTATTAATCGGTAACTTTTTACTAATAAACGCTTATTTTTCTGTTCTCTTCATAAAGACTTGAAATAAAAAAGATTTATCGATTCGTTTTTGTTTTATATCATTTTTTCATTTTTATGATATTTTTGTAATAAATTAATAAATCCGTTGTTCATAAACTCGAACAAAATTCCAAAATTACGAACAAATTTTATTTGTAAAAGTTTTATGGATTTATTATATTCATAAATAAAATTTAATCATTAATTATCGTGTTGCAAATTTATTATTTCCAATTAAAAAAATTTAACTTGATATGCAAAAATTTTAAAACTTAAAAAATGGACGCTATATGTCAATGAATAAGCAGCGGTTTTTTATAATACATGTAATAATAAAAGATAATGTTATTACGTACAATTACTTGTTATTTAATTGTGCGATTGATTATTTAATTATATTACTTTCGTTTTCAGTGATTATTATGCATCGATATACAATATTTTGTAAAATCTTTGAAAAACTAACAGTCCTTCGAAGAATTGTTTAAAAAAAGCAGATTAAGAATAAAATGGCAGTATCGACATACTATAATTTCCAGGCACGCATCCGGCTCACAACAATACAACTTATGAATAAAGGCACGTATATCCAAAAAAGAATTTAGTTTTATGTTTGATAGCAAATTACTTTTATTCTGTATAATTAATAATTTATGCATTGTATGATAATACTATATATTTTTGTCAAAATTATAATGTATATGACGTAACATTGTCCTTGAAAGGAAATAAACATACACCGTGTAGTCGCAGAATCCACTAATGATTTGATGTCTGATACTAATTTAATTTTAAACGATATAAAACTTTTTGCGGCGCAATAAAAAAATATCAATACTGATAAATTTACTCAATATTTTTGCTACGTCACCTTTAAATAATTTTGTACTCCAGCGGTGCTATTAAATGACGCTTGGCAGAAAAATACGCAAATAAAAAGCGCTCATAATTTACTCAAGATTTACAATACTACATGCGCAAAGTGTCCGCAGGCACAGTGTCAGCTGTCTCAGGTAAGTTTTTTCACGAACGACCGACCCGCGCACATTACCTTTTAATTTTGAAAATCATAGTGCATTACGTCGTGAAAATCATAGACCGACGCTTCTCTTCCCCCCCACCTGCGCCGCGTACGCGAGCGTCGTCTCGCGGCGGTCATAAGAGCGAGAAAGAAAAAGAAGTGTTGTGCACGGGCGGCGGTGATACCTACGACATTTCCTATTGTCCCTCGGCCGGTCTCGTCCTCACTCCCTCTCGTCCCCGCGTGCGGGCGACGCTCATTACAGGGTCGCGCAAGTCGTTAATGCGCAAAGAACGACGTCTCACGCGATCGCGCGCCTCCGCCGCCGATCGGCTTCTTCGCATCCAGTCGCTCGTCGCCGGTCACTTTGGTTGATAGTCGGAAGCCTCGGGGGGCCCTCGGAAATTTTCCTCCGCAAAATTCGCGACGACTCCTCGGCCGCACGGGGAAACGATTGTTGGTCACAGATTTTCCACGAATCGCGCACACGGAGAAGAAAGATTGGAGATTTTTTTTTCTTTTTTCATTTGTGAAGATCGACAGTTGGTAAAGTGTTTGTGGGACGTAAGAGAGTCCTTGCAAATGCACGTGCGCGTCTTCGTAAGTTTCCCACGTTTCGTCTTGTCATCGTATTTTTAAACGATCTACTCGAAGAACGTAAAATACCAAGATTCAAGATGAAGCGAATGATGAAAATCGGCATTGGGGGCGTGTGCTTGTTCGTTTTTGGAGTCATGTTTGGCTGGGTGCTTTTCCCCATGCTTCTCAAGTCGCAAGTTCATAAGGTAAGTGCAATTTGGGGATGTTTATTTAACGGCCTACTGTAGTCGCACTGTAAACCTAATGTGTAAAATTACATACCGTACACGTATAAATATGTTATTTTAACATATTTGCATGGAGAACCCGGCGAATGTATCTTATCTCTTCAAAAGATGATACCAGTTAGAATCCTCTGCTATAAAAGGGCGTGCATCAACTGTGTATTGTTGTACCTACGGCTATTTGCAGTGTATTTAAACCCGTTCTTTTATTCTGGCTACAATGCACTGGATACATATGCTGCACGCTGTTTAAGCTACGGCTTATATGTTGCACTTTCTTTTTTAGGTGGCTGGTTTTTCTGAGTACTTGTCGCCAGTTTCCACACCTCTAAATGTGTAATTGTTGCATTGAAAACTATAGCTACATATACAAGAAAAGTACACAAACGTTTAAGACGTGGAGATCAGGCGACATGCATTTAGATTTAGAATGCGATTACAATAAATGGCACATTCAAATTTATTAAATTGATTAAAAATAAACATTTTAATATCATAGTGAACCTTCAAAATCTTTCATTTTAAATAATCTTCTGGTACACGAATGAATTTATCATGCAGTTATTACGGTTTTGTCGTAATTACTACAGGAATAACTTTTATCGTACATGTACATGTACATATGCGATCACTATTGAATAATACAAAGGAAATTGAATATTAATAAGTTGTACTATTTTATTCGCATTTTAATTTTAATTATGAAGATACCGACAATCTAAATAGAATTCAAAGTTTAAAATATTTAACAAATATTAAAGGCAAAAGCTGATTCATAGGATATGTATTTTAGTATTTAGTTAAAAGTTAAGGGAAATTAAGTTACATGGGAGTTTGGAGTTTATATTAATTAAATTTCAGTATTTTATATTTGACGCGAATAGTGAAAACATCGTTTGTGAAAAAACTGTTACAGAGATAAATATGTATGTATCTGTGACATTAAATTTTAAATTTTTCTTTTTAAATTTACAGTATGTACATTTACAATTTTCTAAAACTATGTTACATCTAACTTAACATTCATGGACATGTGCATTAAATTGAATACGTATATACATAATTCATAAACAAAATTACTATTAAGTTTTACAAATTAAAGTTAATGTACTTTGGTACCTTAAAAGTGCATTAAATTTAATGACATTTTTAACACCATATCTTGAAATGGTATAGTATGATAAAAATTATATAGAAAGTTTATACGTACAAACTATGTTTATATAATTATGTCCTTCACAACTTTTTGGACCTTCGCAAGGAATAGGCTCTTTCCATAAAAGAGGAAGGGTTAATAAGGGCGATTGACGGTCCCCATTTAGCGTTCTCTTTCATGAAATGGCACTTCTGATGGTTTTTCTAGAAAATAAAATGTCTTTCTTTCGTTAATTTTTAGTTAATTGAAACTGTTTTGACCAATACAGAAACCACTTTACTTTTCAGCTGTAGTTAACAAGGTTTTATAATACTAAGATTACTTGCTTTAATGTTTTTTAGGGCTTGTATAAAATAACTAGTGGATTTCAGTATCAGCCAAACAGATTCCATTTAGTTCAAAATGATGTATTTATTTTCAGAGAAATCTTCGTAGGTACCATTTTAGTGAAAATTGAATGATTTTCACAAACTTTATAACCAGCTATATTCTGCCTCTTACTTAAGAACGACAAACAAGCTTATCATACTTTAATATTCTATAAAATATTAATTAATCAGCAGTTGCTTCAGACAAAGTTATTCAGCCTTTTCGTATTTAATTGATTTTAAATTTTACATTTTATAAGATGTCTAAATTAAAATTTTATACTAAAAATCTTTGTATATTTCCTAATTACTAAAAATTTATAGTAATAAAAAGTTAATTTTATTCCAATTATTCGACTTCAACGACTTGTTATTATTAAGAATTAATTCTCAATGTCAACAGACATGACATCAAAATTACTAAGTAAATTAAATTTTTTGCATTAATCTCATTTTCATGAATTATCGCTTTGAAGTGTTGAGTATAATGTGTAACATCACTTCATTTTTACACTTAGTATCTTATCGACCATAAGTACAGAATTGATTCTTTTTTTCGCCGAAGGCGAAGGTGTTGAAACTTGTCACGAGCGCGCGTTGAAACGAGCCTATAGAGCTGATTTGCTATGCAATTCTCCTCCAGTGCCATTGTCACCTAATGTGATGCCCCTTGAACTTTAGTTATAAAGTTACCGTCTTAGCTATGCAATGTATCAAAGAATAAAATAAAACTAAGTAGCTGACTTAAAGAGTATTATGACGTGGTGTTTAAAATTTTAAAAATAAGTTGAAATCGACACTACTGCAATTATATTAAGTTATATATTTTTGTAAGTACTAGTCAAAGTACCATCTTACAACTGTATTAACAGTAAAGCAATTATTATGGCCAAAATTTGTATAGGGGTAACACCCGTTAAATATTATAATAAAAATAATATAAAATACATTGTTTCGTTTACCGATGAGTATGATACGATTCTTTCATCAGGTTATATTTATATTTGTTCCATTATGCATATACTATCAGGAAGTATGTTATCCTTTCTGTCTTAATTGTATCTTAAAAAGTGTATCGTTGAACAGAGTCCGTGTATTTAACATTATGTATACGTAATTATACATCAATGATGACGCTTCATGCCTGAATTGCGCCCTCACTGTATCTCTTAATGAAAAATGTCGACTCACCTGGAGAACGTAATTAAAGTATACGATATATATGTTACAACCGCTTGTTTGGGCTGTTTTACCACAACCTTGACAGTTTTCATTCTTTTATACGCAAAAAATGTTATTCTCCGTGAATTCTTTACTTAGTATTTAGTATGCAAAAATACATTAGGTTGTTTTACTAGAATAGTAAAAAATAATTAGGTCGTATTTTTTATTTTTACTTAAAAATAATTATTTTAAAATTAACAGACCTTTTGTAGATTGTGTGTACAAAATTATACATTCTATGTTCGTGACGTCAAGTACATTTCAACCTTCTATATTTACTTTAATTTTTGTTTATTTTGAAAAATAAACAATACGACCTAATTATTCTTTTATATTCTACCAAAACAACCTAATGTATTTTTTCCTAAGAAGCTTTTTATATTAAAGTATTTTTATTTATTTCAAATAAATGTGTACAAATTCCTTAAAATTAAATTATTTTATAAAAATATCATATTAATGCGTAAAAAAAATTATTTTCTAGCAAATAGCTTTAAAACCAGGATCAGACATGCGGGCGATGTGGAGTAAATTTCCATTTTCGCTTGAATTTCGAATCTATTTGTTTAATGTCACGAATGCTAACGAAATAAAGGCTGGTGCCAAGCCAATTGTTCGGGAAGTCGGACCCTATTTCTTTGAGTAAGTTTAAAATGGTATATAGCTTTAATTATTATGTACGTGGAATAAAAAAATAATTTATTTGAACGTAGAGAATGGCAGGAGAAAACTGATCTGGTTGATCACGAAGAAGACGATACTGTAGAATACAACGTAAAGAATAAGTGGATCTTCGATCCACAAAAGAGTGAAGGACTCACTGGAAATGAAGAGCTCGTATTACCTCATGTTTTCATATTAGCCATGGTCATGGCCACCGTTAGAGAAAAACCAACTATGGTTCCAGTTGTCAGTAAGTATTCTATATAAATTATATTTAATAAGAATTTTATTAATTAACATACTTTCCATAAAATCGAACTGATCTTTATCTTCATTTACGTTTCAAGATAAGGCAGTCAACAGTATTTTCAAGAATCCCGACAATGTTTTTGTGAAAGTAAGGGCTATGGATATGATGTTTGATGGCCTACCGATTGATTGTACCGTAACGGACTTCGCTGGTGGAGCTGTCTGCGGTATGTTGAGGGATGCTGCTGATGATCTCATGAAAGATGGCGAGGATAGATATAGATTCTCATTTTTGGGGGCGGTAAGTTTAAATAATAAATATTTTATGAACATAAAATGTTTACTCCTTCGATAATTGACATTTTATTTATTTTATTTTATATATTTTGTCTTATAAACTTGTTGATGAAATCGTAGAAAAACGATACGCCATCCAAGTATCGTCTTCGTGTTTTTCGAGGGATCAAAAACCTAATGGACGTAGGAAGAGTCATTGAATATGCTGGAAAGACGAACATTTCCAAGTGGGACGATGACTATTGTGATACTTTCAACGGGACCGATGGTACCATCTTTCATCCCTGGCTTTATGAGGACGAAGACGTTGTTTCTTTCGCTCCAGATCTGTGCCGAAGTTTAAGCGCTACATTCGAAGAGAAAACTAAAGTAGGAGGTATGTATTTCATACAAATATTTCTATGCAAACAGTAATATAATTCAAATAATTGTTATTGCAGGCTTATCAACGAATCGTTATACGGCGTTCTTGGGTGACCCAAATACGATTCCTTCTCAGCGATGTTTTTGTGAAGCGCCGGACAAGTGTCTCAAGAAAGGAGTAATGGACCTTTACAAGTGTGTTGGCGCTCCTCTTATAGCTTCGCATCCTCACTTTTATCTAGCCGATGAATCCTATTTAAAGATGGTTGACGGTCTCAAACCCTCAAAGGTAATATCTTTTAGATTGATTTTTCGCAAGGTTTGATAAATGCTTCTATTAAACAGGAGGATCATGCAATATTCTTGGATTTCGAACCATTTGCTGGTTCTCCATTGAGTGCAAGAAAGCGATTGCAGTTTAATATAATGATTGACAAAGTAGAGAAATTCAAGATTATGAAAAACTTCCCTGAAGCATTATTACCATTATTCTGGGTTGAAGAGGGTGTCGTTTTACCTGACGATTTATTGGCTCAAGTAAAAGCTGGTCAGAAAATCTTGACTATAGTAGCGTAAGTTGTTTAAAAAAATCTATAAATAAATTACTAACAGTAATATTAAACTCAATACTTGTGTTAATAAATCTATACTTAATGTGTTCAATGTAATTTTATAGTTGCATGAAATGGCTGATGGTCGTAGGTGGATTAGCACTGTGTGGAGTTGCTGGTTTTATGTATTATAAAGCTTCTCAAAAGTCGAACAAACTTGAAATTACAAAAGTGGTGAATGGCAACAAGCCTAGCAGTACTGAAAAGAAAATATCACCCATCAACGTGAGCACTTTACAGGCAGCTCAAGTACCACCAAACCTTGATTAAATACAATTAAATATGAGTTTAGAACAAGTCATCAAGTTCAAAGTGCATGTCCGAGTACAAAGGCATATATTAATTATTTATTGTTATTTATCATTAACCTGATTATTACTACTGTTAATAATTTCATGATAAAATTTATTGTCTATATTGCAAATAATATTTATGTTTGAGAATGCGAATTATTACACCTTTATTACGATACAAGTGCCTGGCATAAATAAAAATGAAATGTATTTATAGCAAATAAGTAAAATACGAAAGAGAGAAAGAGGGAGAGTAAAAGAGAGAGCAGTATGTAGACAAAAAATATAATGAAAATGTATTCTACATCCTGTAAGTGAAATCGAGAACGGCCGAATTACTCAGACAAAAATGTTTTTCTATATTTCTGAAATATTTATCTACAGGATAGTGTAATACATAATAGTTAGGCAGTACAATATACGTAGTTTAATATACATTTAATTTATGTCTAGCTTTTCAGACATATTGCACTTACACAAATAATGTACTTGTGTTTTCTGGCAATGTCATTCATAAACTATTTTAAATTTTGTATGTCTTCAGTAAATGGTGATATACGTCATTGTGTATCACTCTCCCTTTATATAAACTATCTATATTTACTGAATTATGTTGATGATTAAGAAAACACTATGCTGCTGTATATTAGAGAATATTACAATACTTGTACCATTAATTTATATTTAGCAAGGTAATTGTTTAATTAAAGCTGTCAATTTTTATGTACATACATCTAATACTTAAGAAACAAATAGGGAACATATATTTATAAGAATATGTAAGTTAATTAAATGAATGTACAAAAATATGTAGAACCAAACCACTCTTCGTATTTTTTGATAGAATATTTGTTATCTTTGTGCGATTATCTCTCATTATCTTGTACACGAAAATTTGTATTATTTTTCACGAATAAAAAAATTTATTGTTGTTTTTTAATATTATGATACATGATACATTTTTCTCTCAACATCCATTAATTTCCAGAATCCAGACCACGTGCAACAGGGCAATCTAGACCCCCGATTCTCAAATTACTCGAAACCCTCCGTATCTCCCGGTGTCGGTGCTCGAGAAATAATTGACTAATTACTTTAAAATTACAGCATGGAAAACTGCGGTTAAACGAGTGGAGGGTAAAAAATCAAGGGACAGGTGACAGGCAGCTACACGCGCGCGCGTGCGCGGCCCAGGACGAGGCCACAACATCAAAGCAAGAGCACGCTCGGGAGGGTTCGCTCTTTCTGCTGCTGCTGCTGCTGCTTTTTTTTCCCTCGCTGCGTGCGTACAGCGGCTCATTCTCTTCTCCTGCACTCTCACCCCCTCCAGTTTAAAAGGAAAGCTGATTTAGGGTTGCCGCTTCGCGGAGCAAATGTAGCGCATAATTTAAAGAGCGGCAGATGCGCGCGCGCGCTCGACAATAAATACCTTGGACGGATCGACTCATCGATCTGCGGTTCCCGCGTGCGAGCGATGCGAGAGATTTTCTCGCTGCACACTTTTATCGTATAATCACTTTAAGGCTCACCGCCGATAGGGGCTTTCAAATGATCACCGGCATCTGCGGCGTGGAATATTTAGTCGAACGGTCGATGTGTCGCGTTACATAATCTTTTTCTATTTTGGAGCATGTTTGGTGGATTTTGGTGCACTTACATCAATTATTTGAGGATTTGATTCTTGTCTAGGTTAGAAACAGTTCACTGTGAGAAAAATGTTCTGCTGTCACAACCAAAATATTATTGTGCAATCTATACTTCCTTTAGATACAATAAAAAATACAATGTTAAAAATTTGAACAAGTACAGTTTTTAAAACATTCGTGCTCTATGGATACGGTGTAGTCAAGCCAGCAATATATCTATTGTAAAGTTTGTTTATGTATTAGTTTGTCAATATTGTAATCGCGATCTTAACCTTCAAATCGATTAAGATACAGGGGGTCCGAAAGTCAATTAAAAATTTTAATTTCAAGCGAGTTTGGGTTTTGTCTAAATATAAGTATTTTTATAATTATAAATAATTATTCACTTCTCGGTCGGTAAAAATTAGGGAATAAATTTTAATTTTTAATTCACTTTCTGACCCTTTTAAGTAGGTTGTATGCGTAGAAAAATGTCATAAAAACAAACATTTTTTACTAGAATCTAATCTCAAACTAAAAAAGAAATTTATCTAAATTCTGTTATTGTAAAATTAGATATCGTCAAATTTAAACTTTAAAAAGAAAAAGTTGACAACCCAATGGAGACTTTTTATTTGTTATCCGATTTTAATATTGAAGGTCTCATTTCGTTAATAAAACTCTGGGATCTGTTTTCTGATACCTATTGATGAAGCAAATCGGTAGTTATTTATCCTAACGCTCTTTGTTTTTGAGAGATAAGATATTGATCTATATATATATATATATATATATATATATATATATACACACACACTCTATGTATGCAATCGTAAAGATAGATGATTATATAAGAAAACCACGAGTGTTAGAATGAATAAACACCGATTTGCTTAAATATTTTGTACCAAAAAAGTAAGAGTCAGCTCTCAGAGTTTTAACCAAACCCGTGAACCACAGACCTGATATTCTTCTTTCAGTTTTTTAAAAGCAGTATATACCTTAATATTATATGCCGCTATTATTAAATGAACTTTGGTTTGAAGCGATAGCGTACAGATCCAGAAGTAACTTCGCATCTAATATAATTTTGATAAAAAATATCAAATGATAATACCTACATATATCAAACACATTTTCAAACCTTATCTAAAATAAAATATTAAGATAAAAAATTCAGTTTGTATACGTGAGTATGCAAATGATAATTTAAAATGAATTTATTTGCGTCTGAATGAAGTCGATAAAGCTATTTACTCTACTAAAATATAATGTACAATTGTAATATAATAGAATAATAATTGCAATATATTGTTTAATGTACAGCCTATGATGATTTCCACTTATCGAACGTGTTTCAATATTTTGAATATCTTCCAATATAGGTGCTTGAAGAAAACCAAAAGAACAAAGATAATCAATCAAGCTACGTCAGTGAAAGAAATTTGATACACTGTTCTGTCAGTGGAAATAAGTGAAAAATAAGATATTGAGAATGACGATGAATTGTAACGCGTAGAAACAAGATGTTAAATTTTACATTAATTTGTAAATCTACTATCAAGTGTTTATAGTCAAAAATTTTGATTGCTGAATGGCTGCAATTATAGAAAAAATTTTACCAACTCAAAGAAAAATTAATTTAGATTTATCCCAGATTGAGTACCTTAAAGTTCTAATGAAATAATTTATTCCTATAATTTATTGAAAAATATTTTGTTTTAATTAAAACAATATTTGTTAGGAACAAGAGGATGAGAACAAAATAGGTTTTATTTAAAAAAAAAAATTAAATCTATTGGGAACAAACTCAAAATTTGTTGTCACTTGGCTGTAGAAGACTTGACTTTCACCGAATAACCGATTGTATAATCATTGGCTCAATAGGAATTCAATTTTTACGAATCATAATTATTTAAGCATATAATGATAATATAACAGTTTGAGTACACAATTTAATCATTAAAAACAATTTTTTTAACCGCTTAATGTAGAAATATTGTTTGTACCTTAATATTAACAATTGATTTGTTTATTTGCAAGATGCGCATGATTTGACTAGCATGCATTTGACTTATTAATGTTTATTAAACTGCACTCTGTAATTGCTTTTAAATTCACTAACAAGTTAACAACGCGTGGAAAATACATATAATTTCGTGAAAATATTAATTTTACATAATGATACATCTTTTTTAGGAAAATATCGATTGCTATTATTAGAAATTGTATGTTTCAAAGCCATATTTGTCATTAGAGATTCCCACTGGAGTTGTATACGCGCCTCCCGCAAGGACGAGGTGGCCGAGTGGTTAAGGCGTTGGACTGCTAATCCAATGTGCTCTGCACGCGTGGGTTCGAATCCCATCCTCGTCGAAATTTTTTTTTTCAATTCCATTCGCGTAATTTACCCTGCACTTTACGGTTTGTTATATTTTTTAAACAATGTCTATAAATATATCGTTGTATACTTGCAATGTTTATATTAAAGTTAATTTTTCTCATGAATGTTCGTGATCTATAAGATGGCAATCAATTTAATTCACTTACAAAATTATTCTACACATTTTCTTAGCTACCATTTAAATGCACTCTTTCATTTTTAATAATTTTTAATTCATATTTTAACAATAATATTTATTGCTTTTCAGAATAATAAATTTTATGAAACATTTTTTTGTCTGATTCCTCAAAGAGCAAACTTTGTAATGGCAAGTTTTACTAAAGAAAATTATTATAGTAATATGTTATGGAGTTATAGAAATCAAAATACAGTTATGTGCTTGCGCGAGCGCGTGCGCGCGTGTTTCTGTCAGTGTATCTATGCCATGTACACCCAACGGTAAAACCATTTTTTCGAACGTGCCCTTAAATAACAACTTTTTCATAGTCGTAAGAAACAAAATCGCATCCTAAGTCACCTTTTTAATGACTTTTTGGTGACTTGACATTCTTACGCCTATGAAAAAGTTGTTATTTAGAGACACGTTCGGAGAAATGGTTTTACCGTTGAGTGTACATATATATGTCTATGTGCATGTATATCACATATCCAGAAATGGGTAAAATGAAATGGGTAATTCACACCTTCAACGTGCGTATTAAATTATTTTAGATTCTAATTATTGAACGGGTAGGTGTGTTGCGGTCCGATGCTTGTAACTTTCTTTCCCTTAGAAGTACGTCCTTAGAGTGAGAAATCTATTAAATCCTATTAATTCCTTCTTCCAAGTAGGAGAAGATCCTATTTGCGAATAGGATGTATATGTAATTTTTGTATTGGTGAATAGGATTTAATAGATTTCTCACACTAGGGATAATAATGTCTTAGATTATTCGATTCAAGCAAATTTCCTTAGTAAGTGAGAATTTTTTCAGATTATTTAAAGTTATTAGCAATAGTTATAGTTACAATGTTGAAGAACATGATTATAACATCTGAAAATTATGACATTTTACGTATTCAATTAAGAAATAATCCATGTGACAATACATTTGAACATTAATGAGTAATATAAACTTATGTAAAAGTAAACTTTCATAACACAATGGTTAACAGTTCTAGAGATTTCCCATATATGTAACATTATATTGTTACATATTACATTATTTACCGGTTATTTGCAAATATATTTTTTAAAACTGTTGTAAAGCAGATCCTATATAAAGTAGCATATAAACTGTCTATTTCAACTTTTCTTATACTACTTATTACAGTAGTAATAAGTAGTATAAGAAAAGTTGAAATAGACAGCTACGGTTTATTATCAGTAGAAAACGATTCCGTATGCTTTCGTATTTATTATTAATTGTTACAAAACAAATTAATTGAAAAAAGTGTTGAGATTATACTTTTATTAAAAATTTACTAAGCATCTACGATAAATTCTTAGTATGATATCTTTGTTCCGTCTATAGTAAACTTTGATGGAATTTTTTAGAAAGCTAAGAAGTAGAATAGCCAATGCTAAATTTACATATTAATGAAGAGGAACCCCGCCATTGATGATATCAGATATTTGATAAAGTCTTTTTTACCCACAGCACTATAAAGAAATTCGTTATTTCTTTTTTAATATTTCAAGTTTTCATAATAATCAGTTTAATTTTGTGATTTTGCAGATGTTTTTTATTATTCTTAACAATTATATATTTGAGTTTATAATTTATCTATATTTTCTATTTTTAAATAAATGCAGAGATTTTATTTATCTGTAGTGTTACCGAGAGTGTTACATCACCGATGTCGGCGATCCAGATAATAGGTCTGCTATCTCAGAAGAATAATTGGGTCTGCTATCCATTAATAAATACTTTAACTACTTTAAATTAAACAGAAATGTTCATTTTTCGGCTTAAAAATACAAATTGAAAAATCTTAAAATCTCACTGAAAATAGCCACGAATATGGCTGGTACCGGAATGTCTCTCGGACATATGAAAAATCCGCCTCACCAGCCCGGCTAGCTCAGTCGGTAGAGCATGAGACTCTTAATCTCAGGGTCGTGGGTTCGAGCCCCACGTTGGGCGTTATTTTTGCTAATTTTTGCAACAATTAACAATAACAAATCGTGTTACAAGCTCCTAAATACCTTGCCATAAACGTTGTTTTAACCTGCTTAATATATTATGAACACTATTAAAATGATTACATCTTCACAACTTTTGCAGCGAGGACTGTTCTTATATGATAAATTACATAATAAACTGCTTTAGTATGCTTTTTAAAAAGAGGTATCAATTCAGAATTATTTTATTAAAACTATGCACTGGAGAAAGTAGTCAATATATTGTGAACGCTGTTAAAATAATTTAATCTTCACAATTTTTGTAGCGGGGACTGTTCCTATATGAGAAATTTATTAACAAAATGCTTTAGCATGCTTTTAAAAAAAAGATATTCATTTCGGAATCAATTTATAAAAATTTTGCACTGGAGAAAGTAGTATTTAGAATTATTTATAGCAAGCGTCTGAGTTTTGTCATTCAAAAATATCATATATTATGTACAGAATATACACGGAAAGTCATACTTTAAGATACTAATGCATATGATTTATATATAAGCAATTATAAAAACGACTAAACGTTTTTTAATTTGTCGAAATAGCCAATTTTTAAAAATCTCTATACCTAATGTATCATATTGAAATTACATGTTACTTTCAAATTGTAAGCATTTATTTTGTATATCGTTATTGCAAAGCGTCATATATATTTTTTCTATTTGTTGCAAAAGCTATTATTGAAAAAAGCGTGCATTTCTTTCTCTGTAATTGCTTGAAAATATTCTTTAATAATGTAAATCGTATTGAAATTGTCGCGCACTTTAAGAATATAAATATTTAATGCTTTCTCAAAGAGAAAACATTGCAGTGATAAATATTTTGCGTTCTCAAAGAGAACGCTTTGCAACAGTGAAAATTTTCGTTACTTTCGAAAAGTTGTTCGTTTGCTAATCAGTAAGCTGAAAACAGTTATTAAAAAACATCTGAATGTATGCATTGATGGTCAAAATTGAACTTTTTACTTAAAAGCAGAGGTACAAATACAAGTACTTAACTGAGTTATTAAGTAACTGAACCAAGTACTTTACTTTAATTGCTTAAATAAAGGACTAAAAGTATTTTAAATACTTGACTGAATGTACTTTAACTATTTTACTATAAGTACCAAAATATCTGATTAAACGTACTTGAGTACTTGACTATAAGTCATTTAAGTTATACGATTTATTGTTTGCTGAGAAAAGAAATAAAGTAAAATAAGAAATTTAATAACGTGAAATATAATATCTAGTCGACATATGTAAAAATGAAAATTGCAATTATTGTTAATAAGATGGAGAATGATAGTAGAAACATTAATCTACTTGCTTCGATACTAGCTTCTTTATTATGATAGAATCATCAAATCACCAAATCAACTCATAAATTTATTTGTATCATACGAGTCTAGATAACAATATTTGCCAGTCATAATTACCGCTCCAATTCAGCAAAACCTGTTACAAAACCTGCCTCAAGGCTTCACACTGTGTATGCGCTTCGTTGTATGCATCAAAGCCTATCTTCGTTTACTCAACAGATAAACCAATCGAGCTAAGTGCTTAATTCAAGAAAAACATTCGTCGAGCTTTCGAACGCGCGAACTACAGTGTTGTCCAAGATGTACTCCACCCAGCCAACTGCCCATAAAGCCTCATCCGAGGAAAAAGTCCGCATGCACGCTCTGGTGTCCGAAGAGCATCAACAGCTCCACGCGTCGAATCGAGCGACTGTTTATTTGAGGAGCGTTTCTCGAATCAGCGGGGGAGTCGCTCGTTTGCTTCTCGCACAGTGGGCCCCTTTGTTGAGCACGCCCGGGCGTCACTTAAAGGTACATAACCTCCCGCCGAGTCCGGAGCGGAGCGGTTCGTTGCACCGAGGCTCTTGCCCGTGTTACGTGCGCGGCGCCCTGGAGAAAACGAGAAAACAACACCGCGGAGAGCGAGAGCGTGACCGACTTGGCCTCGTTCGACAGACCAAACATTCGCGCGCTTGGCTCGCGCGCTTACTTGCTCTTCTCGCTGCGGCGGACATGTTATTTCGCCACCCGAGAAGCTGGGCCGGCGACAACAATTTCGCGCCACGATATATTATCGCGTTGAGGGGATGCGTCGTTGAAGTTTTGTTCCCGTTCACGATGCGGTGTTTTTTAAACAGTGTGCTTTTAAAGCGATTTTAAAAATCTGAAAATAAACGTTAATGTACAATTTTCTGATAAGTAAAAATCATAGTAGGAACATTCTGACTTTACGGAAAAAATTATTCTGATGCATGATAGAATTAATCCTACTGAGTAGTATAAATTATAAAAATAACGTTAAATTTTATCATTTAATAAGTAAATTTTACCCGTGAAGTCGGGATATATATATCCCACATTTACAATGAATTTTACGGTAATTTTTATCAGAATTAATTTGATTGTCATAATTGCAATATTTTAATCTTCCTGTCACATGAATGTACGATAAAGTGAATATAGATATAATCGTATGAGTGATTGAACAGCTCAGTGATCAAATGCATCTCTGGAATATAATTTCCTACGGGTATCCAATTACCCCAACTACCCAATCATTCATTCTTCTTCAATCGCTGGGACATTCATCTTTATACACGACAAAAAATATGTTTACACGATTTCATAAGCTTAATTGATCAATTTCACGCAGGATTTAATTCATAATCTAGAAAAATATTCCACGTCAACACAGTAGTTCAAACAATACTTACTTTCCTCAAATTGTCGACTCGTAACGTTTCCTCGTCACGCGTGATTCCTGCACGTCTTGATACTTTCATAAAAAATAAAAGACTCAAATACCAGCGTGGTTCATACATCGCAACCCTGGGCAATAACTGTATACCAAGGAACCCTTCCGCATGCCATTTTAATAAACGCAAAAGGAAGAGCGGGCTAATGTTCCAGGGCGAAGCGATGAAAAAGAAAACGCCAACAGGGCGTAATTCGCTCGGTCGTAGCGCCGAGCGAAATAAGTCCAGAGCGATAGAGCCCCTGCTTAGAGAAAGCACAGGGCTCGAGTACAGTAGTATCAGCAGCTACGCTATACACAGAAGAAAGCCTAGTCAAGGTACAGTGCCTGGCTGCTCTTCTTTTCGTCCAGGCTGCAAGTACAAAACGAAGGGTCGCCCAGGGCCCTTTATTCCTCCCAGCAGAGCAAAAGGGCACGCAGCCTCCCTTTTTTCTTCTCTACCTCCTGCCGCCGAGGCCTACATTCCCGGGGGACGCGTCGTCTATTCCTGAAAAGACACATACCTATCTCCCGAAGCACGGATCTTCCTCGTTGTCCGCGTAATATGAATTCGCGCGTGTCGCGTCTGCGCGAAGAGAAAAGGAGCGACGAAGACGGAGCGACGTGGAGGTAATGTATTCCGCGGTATTACAGCGCTAAATCGAGTTCCGTAATATTGGAGGCGAGGTCTCTCCCGCTCATGTATATTCCATTCGGCGCCGCGCGCACGCAACCCCATAACAGAAGAAAACAAGCTTCATCGGCCTCCTCTGTTCTCTCTCCTCCTCTTTAGCTCTATTCATCTTCGTATATATTTCTCCGCCGTGTACGACGAGTCTTCCGCGTGGCCCCATCACGGGATATATGACTTTTCCGTTCCGCAATAACGCGCGCCGCAGTCTCGACGTACGAGCATCGCAAAAATTTTAATAATCCACCGGGAAAGCCCCGAAGCTCCGTTGGCTGTGCCGCCGCGAGGATGTCGGAAAAATGGTCCGAATGTATTGCTGAAAAACGGGACGCCGGGATGTATATATCGCAAGTTTTTTTCTACTCTCCGCTGTAGCGTTCGTTGAGGATTTTTTTCATTTTCGGTTGCTTTGCATAAGCGTAATCAGCCACGGACCGACGCGCGCATCATTTTCAGCGATCGCTTATGGGAGATGTATATGTAGGCGTTGTTTTCCAATTTTTCACCGGATGGATCGTTCAGAGTTAATTAACGTTGTGCCGCGAGTCAACTTAATATGCGACGGGTGACACGTGGATTTGAATTTTGATGGATTGCATTTTCCACGCGAAGTGCGGGAGACAGCAAACGGCTCGTTCAATTACACTGACCGGAATTGCATCCTTTGAATTCGTATTCAACTTTATAGTAAATAGCTTTAGGTGTTTCTCTTAATTAAAATAGGCTTGTCTGATGCTTTGGAAAGGGAGAAATCAGGTCGTCTTGGCTGCGCGGCTCGTTTTCTAACCAAAGACTTAATACCGAAAATGACACACGTTACTACGCGGCGCTCCGACTTATTCATTTATAAATTTAAAATGAATCCATTATTGCGGGTAAATATTACAGTGCAATTACCCAAAACTTCAATTGCAGACAAAGTGGATATTCCTCTGTTATAATCATGATTACACAAAATAATGTATAACGTCGATGTAGAGCGATTCTGCCTTTATTGATTCGATTTACGTTGTAGCCGTAAACCAGCAAACAATAACGAACAGTTTTAATATTTTACAATTATGTACAATACAAACAGGAATAATTTGAAATCAGCTTAAGTTCGAATCATTTCGTGTTATAAAAAAACAAATTACTATCCCACGTATTTTATTAAAAACGAAAATCAACGAAAATTTAAAAGTTACTAATATAATACTATCAAAACGCACAGTGGCAGCATATGCCATAAAGCATAAAAACTTTTAATTTCGCAACTTTTCCAGTTTCCTGCATATGTATGTCAGTGCAGGTACTGCTAGCCGTAGCAGAGGTAATTCCGTCCTATCTAAAAATTCGCATTATGCCCCCGCGGCCGGCGTCGCATCTGCATATCCCCGAAAACCCATACACTTGTGCGCTCCCAGCTCATTTAAAAATATTTTCCCCTTATACCCCGCTCGTGCAATCTAAAACTTTTTCCAAACAATCGGCCAGCCGCGTTATACTTCTGCCCATCTCCCGCAAAAAAAGACGCCGCTGCACAACATTTACACGCGATTATGAGGGAGACAGAGCATCCTCGTGTTTGACAATCCAACTCGACTATAATGGATAGATAGATAGATAGATATTTATTTATTTGCATGAAAAGAATATGTACATTTAAAAAATGTACATAGTTATACCAAATGTCATAATAATTTTCATTTCGTTTCGACATTATATTATAATAATATCACATCAATTTGTTTTTGTAAAAGCATAGTATGTTCATAAAATAAAAACGCATACGGATTCAATAAGAATGAAATCACGTCAAATACATTACTAGATAAAAATAAGGAGAGATAGATAGATAGATAGATAGATATTCTTTTTATTCATCACTTATGACAAAAATTTACAGCTGTATGTACATTTGGTTAAAATTTGTTATCACATTATCAGTCATTACAGTTAAAAAGTTTGGATCGCTACCACAGGTCGTCAATTTACAGTCTAACATATCGTAATGTAGTCAGTGCTCACATATTGTTTCGTCAACTTAATAATATACAAATAAATAGATAACAGTAATATATACACATACACATTTATATTGCACATATATCTATCGCGTCGAAAATAAAACGTCTTACATTCTTCCTTCGTTCGTACAATCATTCACGCTAATAATAATAAAGAGAGAGAGAGAGAGAGAGAGAGAGAGAGAGAGAGAGAGAGAGAGAGAGAGAGAGAGAGAGAGAGAGAGAGAGAGAGAGAGAGAGAGAGAGAGATACTATTTATTCAACAATGACGAAATTCTTACAATTGCATGTACATATATAGTTAAAATAATTAAAATATCAGTCAGTTTATACATTCGTTATCTTACATTTAACATTCATTAATGTGTTTCTTATATAAAAAACAACATTATTCGCTGTAACAGTTCGTCAATTTATAAAATCTAAATATAATGATCTAATCATAGTCAAATGGTACATCACTGAAATACACATCGTCAATACATAATAAAATAAATATAATAAAGATAACAAAGTACAATAAATATAAAAAGAATACATACACACACTCCTCCAAAATTGCACGTAGATCTATCACGTTAAAAAATAAAAACACACTCATTCATCTGACATTCTTACAATTCACGCTAATAAATACATTCATACTTAACACCTAGTACTTAAAATAAATTAAATAAATAAATAAATAAAGTAAATAAATAAATTAAATAAATTAAATAAATTAAATAAATTAAATAAATTAAATAAATTAAATAAATTAAATAAATTAAATAAATTAAATAAATTAAATAAATAAATAAATAAATAAATAAATAAATAAATAAATAAATAAATAAATAAATAAATAAATAAATAAATAAATAAATAAATAAATAAATAAATTAAATAAATTAAATAAATAAATAATATAGAGAAAGCGAGAGAGAGAGAGAGAGAGAGAGAGAGAGATAGAAAGAGAGAGAGATAGAGAGACAGACAGAGAGAGAGAGAGATAGAGAGAGAGACAGAGAGAAAGAGAAGAGCAGCCGACGGGTAAGTGAGTAATGCTCCATCTCCGTCTGTCGTGTGTACTCGCAGGAAACCGCGGGAACTCGAGCTCACAAAGTCCCCCTCCCCCCTCCCCCCGCGGGCATGCACATAGGCGCACGTAGATCCTCCACTCCGCGAGAATGTGCATGTGCGCGGCTCGTTGGGCGCGCGGGCGGGCGTCGAGAGTGCAGCGGCTCACTCTCTTCGGAGCACAATTGCTCGTGAAAAGAGTGCTCTCGACGATTATTACAGGGTTAATGAGGGAGGCGGTAATTGACTGCTTCAAGCGCGAGAGGGACTCGCTGCTCGCGGAAAAACCTCCGTCCTACCCCTTCCGCCGCTGCTCGACTGCCGGTCCCATATCTCCGCACGTATTTTCTCTGTCTCTTCCGATTTGCGGTGAGCGCGCGGATGCTTCCGCTATGGCAATTTGTTGCAGAGGGGAGATCGGATAATTAATTAGCGAATATTTTGAGCTTCAATCGCATCTGTAATGCGCGAATGCGCGCGGCTCGATGTGTGCGCGTGGCTTGATTCGATGGCTTTCATTAATCTTTTAATCATTGTGTTTTTCTTTGCCGGCTGATCAATCGAGCGATAATTGCGTTATGCTCCTGCGAGCTCGTTGGTTAGCGTGTATGGAGCTTCTGGTGCGTTCGATGTGCTCGTGTGTGCGTTTTAAACGGTAGTTATGTCATTACCTTAATAGAACATTTTCTAAATTAATACAGCGCTCGGCGGTTATAGGCTTACGGTGCTTCTATTATTTCACAGTCAATATATACTTTAAACTAATTAAAGTGATTATTGCGCGACCCTTCGGTGGCTTCAGTGAAGTAATCGATGTAACGTAAATATTTAAACGTTTAAAACCGTATTCGTTTTATATAGTTTTTTAATATTTATAATTGTAAAATCAATTGTTGATTTTATTCAGCGAATGTGAAATCTTTTGACATAATTTCATTTTCGACAAATCGGAATAAATCTGGGGTGTATTTTAATACTTGTTATACCTTTCGAAAGGCATACCAGAGCGTATCTTCCAAAATTCGTAAGAATGTATCACAGAAATTTACCTTACCGGCTTTTCGACTTTCTTTAATATTAGTGTTTAATGAGGTTCTTTACCTGTAAGTCAACCATACAGAATAACATTTGTATTACAGTTAAATAAAATTTTGCGAAACAATGCTATAATAGGCCTTTCGAAATCCTCTATTTAAGGGCTGAAACCCATTTTCTAAATGATTTCCCAAAGTCTTTTTTTTCAATTTTTAGAGGGTCTCGGCCTTAACTGGTTAAAACTTTGCTATTAAATAAAATGTGTATTAAACTTTATACACATTTGCTAGTTTGAATATGTTTTAATATGACGTTGTATGCCAATAAGAAATAATTAAGAAAAGGAGATACACATCGAAATCTTTTGCTCATTAAAATAATCGAGTTGTTAAAAGAACGTTAATATAAACATCGTCAAGCTTAAAAACACATATTGAGACATTTTTATACTCTTCATTAGCACTATACACATCGAAGACGGCATCGCCCGAACTATCTCGTTATGTATAATTTACGGGCTCGATAAAATATTGAAGCAGCCCGTGCGCGCACACACGCCCACCCTCGATAAATAATCTCCTATATACAGACACATGCACACATACACACACACGTACACGTGCATGCACGCGTGCGCTCGCTAAATTTTATAATTAGAGCAGGGCACGCAGAGCCTTTGGCTTCATTGGCCAATAAGACGGTAATAAAATTTTCATGTAATCTTTAATTAAGCGGATTAACGTGGGGGGTCGGTAATTGGGCGCGACCGGTGCGCCGGCGATCGGCGAGCGGACCTTTTGCTCGGAGCAGCGCCTACTGTACTCGTAAATTCTCGCATTGTCGGGGAGGCCTGTAATACATCCTCCGGACAAATTTAATGCCGGATGATCCTGTACATGTGTGGTAGGCTGAATTGCAGTGCGCGCCTGGTGTCGGATTTACACTGTTCTCTCTAATTAATTGCAATTACATAGCCTGCTATTAGCTGATCTATAGATGCGCGGAGCGTTGTCCGCGACGCGGAAGATTCTTTTTTGGGGGATGGTGCGGTTGACTTTGTGGAGAATCGGCAGCTGTTGATGCGCTTAAATGCTTGTAAATTATTGGCTGCGTGGCTAGTCACTATAACATTAGCGCACTGATCCATAAAGAAATTATTGTGGCTATAATTCATTTCTCATTACTGAACTTTTTGATTTACAAGGATCCTCGTTCGTAAGGCCAGAACTAGAGTGTACTTGAAGGGATAAAAAAATCAACTTTTCTTTTGTTAAAAAAAGGGTTCTTTGACATTCATTTCCACGCTAAAAAGCTTGAAATCTAATATTCAAACATCATTCTAAAAGTTATTTAAATTTTTTTATAGTATATGCGTTTATAATGTATAAAAAACAATCATGCTGTAAAGTTTCAAGTATTTCATTGAACACTGTTAGCACAAGGAGAATTTTTAAAGGGATATCGGCGCTAGTATGTTGTTGTGAACTTACCGACATTTCCGTATTTTCCATTATTCTTGTTCCATTTTTGAGAGCAAAAAGTTGAGTTGAAATAACCAAGAATACCATGCAGGAATCTGGATAAGGCTGTGACATCCTCTTAAAGATGGCAAAAATTACAATCACATACGACTATGCCGTTTCATGTACAATTCAAATACATTTTTGATAAAGCTGTTTTTGAAAAAAAAAAATTATTAAGAATCAGGAATGCCCGTGCTCGTTGTGTCCCACCCTTGGTGCCCGTTTTCTCCACTTTGAGATTCTACCTTTTTTGAATTTTAAATATCTCAGTAGAAGAAAAGATTGAATTAAAACCTGTGCAAACTTAAAGTAGGATAAGAAGGTATTAATACCTCCTTTCTTACTTTTCCACGTGTATGAAATTATGCAAATATTTAATTTTTTTTTGCTTATGATTTTCAATACGATTTTATAATATGTTACACGTATTTTTTCTTTACTTTTTCACAACGAACAAAATATTTGTGCACTTTTTCTTAAATCTACCTTAAATCTACTATTTAAAGTGAACTTTAAGATATACTGTTTTAAAGAAAAAAAGATGTGATTTTTCGATCCCTCCAAGAATATTCTATAAGCCTATGTAAATATCGGCATTCATGTCACATTATGTTAAAAAATTTTAAATCATTTTTCTCTGAGTTCAGAAGATTGAAATTTTAACCGAGAATTATACATGTAATATTTTGAAGATTCCACCATAACGTTGTTTTGAAAAAGTTTATGTATATTAAAGACAAATATTTAAAAATAAATAAAAAGCAGGTAAGGTAGATACCTAGAAAAATTTTGTTTGAATTTTTGAGAACATGATACTGTCAACCCTTTGAAATATAATAAGTAACCCCTTATAACAGTTTCATTTAAATTTGCCTGAAAAATGAGTTCAAAAGACTTTTCACGCACATTCTCTTCATTGTTCCTTAATCAAGACTACAGTCCGATCGCTCTCCTTAGTTTATTAAGTTTTGTACTTTTTACTCTTATACATCCTGTATATAATTCTACTTTTTGTATACTTTCTCTAGCACTTATACTGTAAGTTTTGTAAAGGGCTTACAGCCCGTTTAATTGAATAAATAAATAAACAAATAAAATAAAATCAAAAAGAATCTGCCTATTACCGTATGTTAATTCTTATAAATGAGGATTTGTCAGCGATCTGCAGCGCAGCAATTCATCAGCCGACGAAACTAAGTGGACCTCCACCTCCGAATAACGGAACATATTCCCCGCAACAATAACAATAAAGCAGTCGCGTGCTCGGGTCCACATCCATACAGAATCGTATTATACCGAAGTGGCTTCTCATGCAGCTAAAAATTGGCCGGTGACGCACACACACACAGCCAGCGATAGCGACAGGGGCGGCGATACGACGTGGTAAGACGATAATAGAATTTTCGTGTAATCCTTAGTAATTCCCTTGTGGCCACGAGCGAACGAACGAACGAACGAGTGGTCTCATCCTGCACCCACAGCCAGTGGTGTTCGTGCATTAGGTCGCTACAGTCTCGCGCAGCTTCTCTCTGCACGTATTAAAGTGCGCGTATGAAAGTCTGGAGGGACACTGTGCGAAGGCAGCACTGGATCGCGTCGGGCTTTTAAATCCCCTCGGGGGTTAATTGCCCGGTGTTTTGACGCGAAGGAGAGAGAGAGAGAGAAAGAAGAAGAGGCAGAGGGAGGATTTCGCGTCTCCTTTTTTGCTTCTGCTGCTGCTGCGCGAGCTCTTTTTTTTGCTCGTCCGTGGTCGGGGGGAAATGAAAGAGACTCGGTCCGAATATTTTTATCTCGAGCGTAGCTATAGCCGCGGCGTGCGCTCATATCGAGAGCGAGGTAAAAAAGCTCGCGCAAAACTGCAGGCGGGAGAGAAAGTTCGGAGGCTCTTCGGAAAGGCAAGAAAAACAGAGCGGAAAGTTGCTGTGTTTCCTGTGTTAAAAAATTTAAAAACAACATTAAAGCCTTATAAAAATACATTTATTCGAGGTGTATCCAGCAGTCGTCGGTGGCTTGCCTTCGTCTAACGAGATCTGAATTTTTCAAGAATACCGTCGCAGCAGCACAGCCAAGGCGAACAGAGAGAAAACCTAGAGAAACACAAGATGCAAGAGTGTGCGCGCAAAGGAAGTAAAACTCGACGAGGGAGAAAAAACACGAGGTGTCGCGCTCGCACTCGACGCAGTCCTTTTCTTTTCTTGTGTACTTCGTCGAGTTGGCATATGATTTCTGCGACTTCTCGAGCGCGCACGGCTCTGTGTTTTTCTCACGACCGGCATCAATCCTCCGGCGCTCCGCGCGTAAGAAAGAATGATTGCGTCAGGCAAACTGGATGCTGGATTTATTTTTATTTTGCTGATGTAGATTATTTTTCTTGCTTAGCAGCAACGAACGGTATCAACAATAAAGTATACCTCACTTTTTAGACAGTTAATGTTGCATCTATTTTTATTATTTACACTTATATGTCTTTTATGTAAGTAAATATCAGGCCAATGTTTAAGTATTCATCAGGCATTGCCAAAGGTTCCGCTTGCCTCTTCTAAAATTTAGTATACTTTGGTGGTCCCCTACCTTTTTCTGCCTCTGCTGAATATTTAAAGAACGATGACATGGTCTTGAAACGTATCCTTAAAGTTATCGGTAAAGTGAATAGCCTATATATAGAAGCTCTCATTCAGGGATCACAGCTCCAACCACCACGAATGAATTATTATTTAACAAGGTACCAGCTTACGCAACTCCTACATCAACATCTTTAAGAAAAAAGCGCAACCACATACGATACCCATACGACACGCAGTACGATTTCCTCCTCTACAAGAACATATATATGCCCCCCCGTACCGTATACAACCAAGCTACAAGCCAGTGTTCAGCATATAAGAAGAAAAAAGTCTCCCTCGGCACCTCGCAGCGTCGTTTTACGCCGGCGCGTATTGCG
The DNA here is from genome assembly GCA_949152435.1 of Gastracanthus pulcherrimus. NCBI lineage: Eukaryota > Metazoa > Arthropoda > Insecta > Hymenoptera > Pteromalidae > Gastracanthus > Gastracanthus pulcherrimus. Next base: position 215,395,915 of record OX424572.1, on the reverse strand, counting down.
CACGTGGTTTTCTGCGAATGTAAGACGCGCAAGAGCAGCAGCAGCTCGAGGCTCACCGGCTGGAAGCGAAGCGAATATTGGCTGGCCTAACTCGCCGGCTATACGTACAGCCTCTGCCTCCGCAGCGCCTTGCCGTTCTTATAATGTTTTTCCAGGATAAATGGGCTTTCCGCTGGGCGAGGTGATTCTATGGGGTTTCCGTAGCCATGGCAACCCCGTAACGCCATTAAACGGGCACACAGGCTCTCGCTCTCCCTCCCTGTTGCCGCGCTGCCGCTGGTCCGACGCACAGGAGAACTCGAACCTCTCCCGTACACACGCACACACGCACACACACAGGGGAAGACGAGAGAAAGAGGGGAGAGAGCGAGCTTGCGAAAGCTCCGGGTCCGGGCGCGTGCCATAAAAATAAATAACTCGCGAGTCTCGTGGCATAAAGGTGATACGTGTGCGGGGGAGTGTAGTACAGTACGGCAAAGCACGAGTCTAAGGGGACGCGTGTACGTGTGTATGTGCACGTACACCCGAAAGCTCTCGCTTTCTCCTCCGCGGGCTCGCGTTCAGTCGGAAATGAAGAGGAGATGTATGTATGGTATAGGATGCACGGGAATTACTCGAAGGACCAAATAAATAAAACGCGGATGCCGCCTGCGTTGTGTATGCACGTTTACGGACTCGGCGAAAGCCGGAATGTATATTTGTATGCGTGTACGTGGGTGGGAGGAGAGGGACACGCGTGTGTGCGGGGGGGAGTCGCGGGACTTGATCTCCCGAAGGGAGACTTATTCGAGTCATTAGAGACGTATTAGACAGTCGGCGCGGTATTAATTCTTTTTTCATGATTGATGATCCGCGTCGTTACCGGTTGCTGTGTGCGATCTGTATATGCATCGACGCGGATCGCAACGTGGTCGTTGTAATTGTAATTGATTCCTTTCCGTTTCCCTTTTATAAAAATTAATGCCGGTGTTTACGCGGCGACAAAGGGATGGGATGAATAACCCGTTGACGCCGTATGACAGTCGAGATGGGGACGACTCGGTGCGCTCGCTTTTGATGGTTCTCACGCTTTCGTGCTCACACGTATTGCTGTATAAATATGAAAATATTTTCGATTGCTCGTTACAAAAATGATTATATTTTAATTTTTAAATAATCTTGTTAACAAAATTTGTGTTTATATTTGTATAGATCGACACTTCTTTTTCCAGATTCTCAAAAATAATGTCGAATGAAACAATCTCTTTTAAAAAAAATTATTTCTTAAGAGCAATTTTGAATTTTTGCTGGAGTTTGGGAAATGTCTTGCTTCAAATCTGGAGGACAGTCACTTTTTCCAAACTTCAACCAAACTGCAAATTTTCTTTTAACCAATACTTATTTAAAGAAGTTTGGGATTGTTTTGGTTGGGCCAAACCTGAACAGTTTTACTCAGGTATTACTCATTCCTTTCAGTAGCTTGCTCTGCAATAAACTAGTACTTTTCAGATTCTCCAACAAAAACTATTATATTTACCGATGGTACTAAAAATATATTTATCTTACCTCAGAATCCAAAAAGTGCAAATTTTTATAAGAGACACTGTTTGAGAAATCTGAAATGCTTGCATTTCTCATCAATTTGATTAAAATGAATCCGTTCTTCGCGGAAAAACACAGCACTCATCATATCAAATTCAAGTCCACTTTTGAGGGCGTATCCCCTGAAAGCCCCGTCAAACGCATAACAACAACAACGAAATTCAAAAGGCAAACGTTCAAGTCCGGGGGTATCTCATTATAACGATCGCAGCGAGCGCTGCACATATTTGCCCGCAACAAACAATTCCCTGTTTTCCTACGCCTCCTCGGTCTCACCCACGCCCACGCAAGAAAACACGTCTAAAAGGCAAACTCAATTTTACCTCACTCTCCCCCTTATGCGTCCCTCTATCTACCCGAGACAAGGGCACATAAAAGCCGCGCGTCTCCTCGCAGCGCGTATAGGTATCAGGGTCAACCGGATGCGCGAGAGAGGGAAGCCGAAGAGAAAGAAGGCCGTAATCTCTCATTACGGAGGAGCGAGCAAGGCGCAGTAACGAGCTGCGGAGGAGAGAGAGAGAGAGAGTCGGGGGCACGCCTAACCGTTTAATTTCGGCGCGGTGCGCGCACGCATTCAGGCATCCGTGCTTCCTCGGACCTTCTCTCCTTCCTCCCTGACCGCCCCGTATTTATTTCCGGTCCTGGCTGTCCGCTGATACGCGCAAGGAGACGACGCTCCTGACGAGGGAGCGACCTAACTGCAATTACGCAACTTTCCTTTATACCCCGAAACTCCTTCCTTCGTGCTTCACTTATACGTATATACACGTACGCGCGTTGTTTATATTTACATCCTTGCGCGGATGCACACCTCGGTTTTCTTTGTCTCTGCGCTAATGGCGCAAGGAGTAAGAGGCAAGTAGGTCGACGCGGGCGATAAATTTGCAGCGCCTTTTGGAGAAGTAGCGTACAGCTATATTCGATAGTTCCCGTTCGACTTTCTAGCTCCTGCTCCTCCTCCCTTTGTTTTGGCTACGTAGATAACGCTCTCGCACAGTTTATCTCGGTGGATAATCTTCCCGGACATAAATCGCTATCGCGGCCGTTCTCGCACCCCTGCGGGTTAACGGCCGGGCAGTATTGGACTGCAGCCGAAATTACCCCACCGAAACGAATTAAAAAGGCAGTTCCAGCGCTGGTGGTGATGGTGTGTAGAAAATGGGGCTCGGTGAGTCGACGAGCGCTGCTGCAGCGGGTGTAGGACGTCTTGATTAAGCTCGAACGTATATATATGTATGGATAAATACACGTATATACACGCGCGGAATTGTAGGGACTTTAGTCGTAAAAGGCTAATTGATTTAAGACGCTAATTTGATTGCTCTTTCGCGTCGAATATCGATTTACGATCGTTGTAAGCCTGAAGCATTGTGCGCGCAACGTGCCAAAGAGCGCAAACCAAATGTATTGTATGGGGCTCGTAAAAGGAGAGGTCGAGAGTCGTAAAAAGGATTTTTCGCTTATCATCTGTTATTATATCTTCTCTTATTTAATGTTATTTTTCTGCGGCTATGAGCTTTCAATTAATCACGATGAAATTGAAAAGGATGTAATATATATTACTGCTCATTATATCGTCTATAAATTGTGTTATTTCTTTGCTGTAGCAAAATAAATAAATGCTTGGTCGAATATGCCTTCGAACTCTCAAACTTGTCCCATTAATGAATCAGGGCTCATAAAAATTTGCAAGTCTTGAAGTAGAGAGCAGAGTGCTTAAAAAAGTATGAACTTTGTAACTCATGTGAAAGTAGTTCAAATCCAATTAAATTTGCATGCAGAACTTCCTGCATATATATATGTAAATATGATTTAGTCATACAGCGGTAAAGAACGTACTAAAGCTTCAGTTATAATAAAAGTTTAGTTCATTTATAATAAAAGAAATGTCATATAATATATTCAATACCATGAATTACTTTTATTTCTGCCATTTCAAACCACATTGTGGTATCGATTTAAAAAAAAGTACAAAGCTATTAATACAATACTTATTTATTATTTAGCATGTGTAAATGATTGTTCAAATAAGATTTGTTTAAAATAAGATAAGTATTCTATCCGTATCCAAAAATAACTCAGAAGAGCTTTACTTCCTCAAAGAGGCAGCTTTGTGATAGTAAAAGAAAAGTTTTACTAAAAATAGGTTTAAACATGTTTTGAGACTTAAGAAATCAAAATACACATTTTTTTAAAAATCTGTGTATGTGTGTGTGTGTGTGTGTGTGTGTGTGTGTGGGCGCGGATTAGCATTACTCTGTATATACGCGGTAAAACGTACTGTTTCAGGGCTCATTTTTTTGTTTTTCTTAAATGACGGCGGCACAATACATTTTGTTTTCTTTTCTATTTGTTTTTGTTTTTTTAGCGATTGTTAATTTTTGATTTTAAGTTTTTCGGATTTTTTGATACCTTATAAATAATACCATCGATCCAGCGAAGAGGTATTTGAAAGAGCATAAAATTACCTAACTTTTTCGATCTGAAAGTTAGGATAAGGTTATTCCCTTCTTTTGTTATATACGAGAACGTCATTTTTTGTCTAAATGGTTATATCTCGGTAACATATGATGGAAAATTTTTGAAAAAATTTGAGATGATTAGCAATATGGAGAAGAATGTTCAGTCAAATTTTTAAGTTTGACCTTCTTCTTTTGTCAAGAAAAAAATAATTTTGTATAAAAATCGATTCTCTTTCTACGACGATAACTCAAGTAAATCGACAACATTTTATCTGAAACTTTACAAAAAGGTAGCTTTTTCCTATCTCATGACCTGTATGTTTTTCATAATAAGAGATAATTTATTTTATGAGATATTGAGGTTGTATTATTTTCTTTTCTTTTTGATCAGTTTCTCGATTTTTCAGTATTAGATCGTCTGTTTTTTTGGTATATTAGAAATGGCGATACCGTGATAGTATAATTGATATTATGATAAATTTATTGTAAATTCATTAAAAAGAGCATAACATAACCTATCTCTTACAACCGTACATTCTGTACGTGCTCTTTCCTTTCTCCTAAATAATTTTTAGAATAAAAAAGCGTGACTACTCGGAGAGAAATCGTCTAGTAAAAATTACTATTTCGTATGGTAATGGCCGGACTTAGTTACACAATCGCAATAATTGCTTTTATTTTAGTAGTAAATGCTATACATCAATAGCAGTTATTGCTATTTATCTATTAATGTGTACTAGCGAGTGCAGGTCGCTATTTTAGAGAATCATATCGATTTTTCACCACAGAATTAAATAGAATAGATAATTTCATATTGGAACAATTTATAAAGTTTGAGGAAGCTAAGTGCCGATGAATTGGCAGCGGTCTCTTTTTATTTCACTGAACACTAAAAAAATGTGAAATTATTTGTCTTTGTTCGGACAAGCTCGATCAACGGCTATAAATAATAATTGTTTTCGTACACTCAACATTACAAAAACCTAATGAAGATTGTTTGAATTTCTTTGAAATACTTCAACTTGACAGGATCGACGATGTTGTCCCGACGAGTGTACATAATAAGCTACCCTCTTAATTAGAAACAGTGAAAATTCACTGTTTCGCAGTGAAAACTCAGCCACTACATGAATTAGTTGCTGAGTTCTCACTGCAAAACAGTGAGATTTCACTGCCTTACAGTGAAATTTCCGAGGTTTCACTATTTCAAATTAAGAGAGTACTATAACTTCACGGCTAATAAACTTCGTATCACTTTCCACCTAGTTCTCCTTATAAGTGATTGCATCTACTGTCAAAAAAGCAGCTTTTCCATCTCCCCGTAGATCTCAAAGTCGCATCCAAGTACGAATCGCACCGCAGAGCCGAAGCCCAGCGGGCGCGAGCAGGAGTTACATCAGCTTCTCTTTGTTACATCAGCTTCTCCCGGACGTCCCGGCCAAAGGACACAACCACCGACCATCCCCACAAGTATATACTCACGTATAGTAAGCCCTCGGAGTCACTCTCGGTCTCTCCACGGAGGAGGAACGATCTCGCCCGCGACCCAGAAATTACGAAAGCTCTCAGAGGGATCCTCGCGAGGGCAAACTTGGTTTCGATTTCCCTCCGATATATACAGTTCGCAGCGAACTGCCGCGGAAGTTTTCCTGATGGAGAGCAGGAGATCAGGTGGCGTAACCTCCCATTAGCGGGGGGTCGAAGTCACGGCCGCCGTTGCCGTCCTCCGCTGAGGCCAAAGCTCGCAAGGATTAAACCGAGCTGCCCATGTAAGAATTGCCATTACTGACAATACGGCCCACTGCTGGCTCTTTACTGCTAAACAATTAATCCGACGCCAGCATCGCTCCGGAACTTTATTTTTACTGGAATGATAACAACGGTCCAGTAATGAAATTTTTATTATAAGTGTCTGGTTTTACTGTAATGCCAGTACTCAGCCGGACTTGAAAATTCAGCACGTTAGATTGAAAAACAAAAGTATCGCGGATTTGTCATAATCTACTTATTAACCTCTAATTTTTGCAAAATGTTATTTTAAAATATATTTGCCAATTATATAAAACAAATGCTACTGTTTAGCGGAATCATGCGATTAAGATCTATGCATAGTAATTTTAGTGAACCGGTAAAAGTCTGCCGTAAATGATAAATTTTCTGTTATATTTTGCACTAAAATTGCGAATATCGGCAGTTCTTGTAATTCCTGCATTGGCCCAGTACTGGCTTGCCAAACCTCGGCCCATTGTTATCATTTCAGTATTACCCCAGCATTAGAACAGTAATATCTGATAGTACTGAACATCTGGCAAAAAGTACTCGGACAATATTGGGCCATTAGAATCTTCTTGCATGGGCTGCCCATGTAAGAATTGCCATTGCTGACAATACGGGCCACTGCTGGCTCTTTACTGCTAAACAATTAATCCGACGCCAGCATCGCTCCGGCACTTTATTTTTACTGGAATGATAACAACGAGCCAGTAATGAAATTTTTATTATAAATGTCTGGTTTTACTGTAATGCCAGTACTCAGTCGGACTTGAAAATTCAGCACGTCAGATTGAAAAACAAAAGTATCGCGGATTTGTCATAACCTACTTATTAACCTCTAATTTTTGCAAAATGTTATTTTAAAATATATTTACCAATTATATAAAACAAATGCTACTGTTTAGCGGAATCATGCGATTAAGATCTATGCATAGTAATTTTAGTGAACCGGTAAAAGTCTGTCGTAAATGATATATTTTCTGTTATATTTTGCACTAAAATTGCGAATATCGGCAGTTCTTATAGTTCCTGCATTGGCCCAGTATTGGCTTGCCAACCTCGGCCCATTGTTATCATTTCAGTATTACTAGAACAGTAATATCTGATAGTACTGAATATCTGGAAAAAAGTATTCGTTCAATATGGGGCCATTAGAATCTTCTTGCATGGGTCTCGTAGCGAGTGTAATTCAAGTTTGAAATATCGCAGCCGCCGCCGCGGAATGCAAATAAAATCGTCGCTTCGTTAAGTCCGCTTTGTTTCGCGGAATGAGCCGCTTAAACGATTTGTAGTTACACGCTCTGCGCCGGGGGCCCGCTGCCGCGCATTTCCGATTAAGCGTGCAGCGGCACATTGCGGATCGGGCTTATATAATGCATCGGAGCGAGAGCGCGACAGAAGCTGTATATACAGGGAGAATCGAGAGAGTGAGAGAGAGAGAGAGAGAGGAAGAGCGCGATTACGTTACGATTATTATGTTGCAGCGGCGGCGGTGGAGGCGAGAGAGAGACGATGATTCAGATTGGATTGGTGAGCGGCTTATTTGGCGTTTGGTTTGCAGCGCGCGGAATTAGCGCGCACCCCGAGCCCCGACTGCTGTGCTGACTGCTGTGCTGACTGCTGTTTCTGCGTAAACTGAATATAAGCTCTTTGCTCGGTTGCGGTAATTATTCAGCGAGGTGCGACCGGACATTGTTTTCATCGATTTTTTTCAACAATGACGAACTGCTGCTGCTGATGTTGTTGTTGTTATCCTTGCAATTGGGTGAATATGCTTCGCCCGTAATTCTGCCTTTCGAATTCAAATGGCAATTGGTAGAAAATTATATTTGTAATCGAAGGTATTATAATGCTGGTATTGAAAATGAGATACTTTATGTATTGATTGGAATAATCATGATTGTATTAAAATGGATATTTTAAATTTTGTATTATAGGAATTCATGTAAAATAACGAATTATTTGATTGAACGTCTGTTACTACTTGTCTGCTATCACTTGCGTCAATTTGTCTTTATACGATTGTGCGTTACGCAATCGCAGATGTAAAAAGAAAACTATTGGTACAAGCAGAAGAACTCAATCAGCATACATGGGATGTTGTTAAAAGATTCCTTTATTATCGGCATTCCAAGTATTACTATTATTTCTATACTTTTCATTTTCTGCAGAATCTACTATCAACGCAGTTTGCAAACATTAAAAGAAAATCTTAGGATAAAATGTGAAATCCTAAGAAGCCATAATATTATTTGTTTTTATAAAATTATTCTACTTTCGAATGTCGTATTAAAATAATTTGTGCGCAATTTTCATGGATATTGTTTACAATAATAACTTATTTACGTAAACAATGCTGTAATTTATAATTGCATGAACTCTAAAATAATTTTATTTACTTCTTCAAAATGAATTTCATTTAAATATAAATGCTGAGGAGAATTCGCAAAATGCTTATAAATATAAAAACAACTATTTTTGCATATTAGCAATAATAATACATGTTACATATTAAATTAATAATTGTGAGATAGTATTATAGACTAGTATGATGTCTATACCGCTCTAACACGAACAGGAGTGCTATAAAAACGCGTCAGAGAATTCGTTTAAAAATACTAAAATCTTACGGAAATAGCCGTGAATTTGTGAGAGTCTGGAATCCCACTCTAACGTATGAAAATTTCGCCTCACCAGCCCGGCTAGCTCAGTCGGTAGAGCATGAGACTCTTAATCTCAGGGTCGTGGGTTCGAGCCCCACGTTGGGCGTTATTTTTGCTAATTTTTGCACTAATTAACTATAACAAATGGTATTCGATGGCCCTACATTGCTAAATCTTATCTTAATGCTTAAAAGTTTGCAAACGCTGCTGAACCGATTGCAATTCCGCAACTATAATTTTTTTGTAAGAGAATCATTACAATATCTACATCATACACAAAATAATTAATTTGCAATATTTGTTAGGATTTATTGTTTATTTATAATATAACTCACTTATAAAATAAAATATAATTATAATAGTTGGTTACACGTATCTAACATAAATAAGAGTATATGAAATATCATGTAATATAAATATAATGCACACTGTAATATGAAGTATATATAATCTTTAGTCTTTAAAATATAAATGCACTATAAGTGAAGTTTAAACACTGTATCTGGTGGCGTTCACTGCACGCTGCGTCTCTGGTCGGACTGAGGCTTCCTCCCTCTGCTTGTCCCTTTGAGCCCGGGAAAAGTGTTATAAAAAGTACAGGTCAATTTTCCCCTCAGAGCTTCTATTGCACTGTATATATGTGTGAGTGAGGGTGCACCTATGTATGTGGGTGTGAATATTGTTAGATTCCAACAATATTAAACAATAAATGATGTATAGAAACCTTTGTAAAAAGCCAATTAACAGCAAAACTATGATAAATATTACATTTGTTGAGATAATTTTTTAAACAATTACTTCTATGGTGTAATTCTAGTAAGAATTATGATTTGAAATTAAATTTCTAAATAATAAACCTAGTTCTACTACTGGCTCGAATAAACAAAAACTGTTCGGCGCTCGCTATAGACAATGCTACCAAGCACGGTAGAAGTAAGGTACGAGATTATCTTATTCTGTAGCGTAAAAGCGTGGAGTTGGTAGAGAAACTAATCGAGATAAGTGCTTCAGTCAAGAAAAACATTTGTCGAGCTTTCGATTGCGCAGACTAATTCAAGCTGATTCTAAGTTAAGACAAATGTAAATATACGCAATATAATAAGCATTTGCAGTATTTGCCAAAGAGTCTTTTTCTACTTAAAAATATACCTTTTCCACTTATATTACAATTGAGATGTAAAATGTAATATTATTGTTCTGTAGATAGATCCAAATGAACTTATCCCTATAACAACATAATACACTTCATAGCTCTTGTTGCATTCATCTTCTTTACTTCGCAAATTTCTATTGTAAATCACCCAGCGAGCTAATTCCACATTGCCTCATCGAACGCGCGAGACGCGACAAAAGCCCGTGCACGATAAGAAAAAACGCGCATTGTCCTGCTCCCTAAAAAGGGTGACGAGCGCCGGCAAAAAGATGATTCATCCCCCTACTGAATTCACCTTATCGTCTCACTTAAGGCATTAATTATCCCCGTGCGTATGCGCTCCCATCCCAGGAATCCATGAGCCATCCTAGCCGTAGCCGCAATTGGCAATTGAGACCGAAGCCGAAGCCGAAGCTGAAAACTGCCAACTGGAAAGCACGAGTCCTGCGCGCGTCCCCCCCCCCCCCCCCCCCCGTCAGCCGGAAAGAAGAAAAGCGACGCGCAGGCATAACGAAGTGAGCCCGTCTCGTGTAAAAAAATTAGTCCGGCAATAGTCTGGCGAAAGTCTTGCAGAAGTCCGGCAGAAGTCTGGCTTTGGCCACTATGCCAGACTTTAGACACAATGTGCAAAATAAAAGCATCGCGTCATGTCAAATTGCCAGTAACCTAAATTTTTGTCTCTTTTTTTACAAATGTTCATATCATATGTAAAAAAACTTTTCTCCTATTTTATCGAAAAGTACGTATTTTCACTATTCTAGTCGATACTAATAATGAATGTACTACTCTAATTATTTACTTGTGAAAAATCTAGTTATCTTGACATAATTCCAAAAAAAGTCTGGCATAGTGGCCTAAGACTTTTGCAAGACTTTCGCCAGATTAATCCTCGACTAGTGGCAGACTAATTTTTGTACACGGGGTGCGCGAGGTTTTATCGCCACGGTAGGCGCACTAGAACCAAAATGCGAAAGCTCGAAGGACGGACAGGAGCTTGCGGGCGCGCGTGCACGCATCGATATCGGGGATGGCTCCGATGGCGAGTGCGTGCATGCGCTGCCTCGGAATTCAAACGAATTAGCCCAGGAGAGAGCGAGTGTGTGTCCGCTCCGGCAATCATCTAATTATGCGTCGACCCCTCGCCGCCTCGTTCACTTCGCGGCTGGAGACCGATCTAATTATCTCTTTCTCTCAATCTTCGTGTCTCGCTCTTCCCTCTCTTCTCTCTCTCATCTTTTTCTGCTGATGCTCGCTTGTCTGCCGCGGCCGGCGCGGAAATTATACCGGCCGTCTGTTCTTTTTCTCCTCGCGCGTTTCTCCGCTCCTCTCGGACGAGGGAATGCCCATGAAAGAATTCGCCAGCAGTGATAGTTCCGGACGATTCTGGCTGAATATTGTATGCCGGTAAATTATTTTTCGGTGCTGAACATTGGTATAAAGGGATTATATCGTTTTGATAAAAATGGGCCAGTAAAATGAATCGACCTTGGCCTGAAAAACGTCTCAGAGCCGGTGTAATACTTTTTGCCGATATTGAAACAAAACAAAACATCGCAAAATCGTCAAGCGTACACTGAAAACAAATTCGTTAAATCTAAGTAAACGTTTCCTTGAATCGTACTAAGAAAAGATTTATTTGATCAAAAGAATATTTAATTATGTTTAGACTGGTATTCATCAATTCAATAAATATTTACTAAATTTAAGAAATATTTACTTTATTTAAGTAAATCTTTTCTTAGTACGATTCAAAGAAACATTTACTTAGTTTTAACAAATTTTTTTTCAGTGTAACTTAACCTACTTTTTAGGCTAGTTTTTAACCAAATATTAATTTAATGTACGATTACTAAGCTTACGTGAAATTTTCAGCCACGCGATAGTAATCTGTAGTTATGATTATTACACTAAACTTTGAGTGAAGTGTCTCGCGTGTGCCTAAAAATGTGTATTTCTTGTACAATTTTGAATATATCAAGAAGAAAAGTGTTGTACCGGTCCGTTCTTATCATCCCCGTTACATCTCAGTGCTGGACCTCTAACGTTTGCAAGCACTGGTAGTGTCGGCAACTAAGGTAAAGTACCCAGTACTGGGACAGTTTTAAATGTGATTCACGAATGGACAACGATTTTAGAACCAACAAGCAAAATTGTTCAAAACATTTAAATCTAACCATTAATTTGCAATCAATTTTACTTATTTATGCACATACAAAGACATTAAAATGCTTTTTTATATTAAAAGAGTATGTTTGACATCGTTTGGATGCAGTAGTGGGACATATATTATTAAATGTGTCCCACTACTAGGTTATGCAAATTGAGAGGCATGCGAAGTGGGACTAAAATTCGCCTATACACGCTTCTGAAACGTAACCTCAAAAGCTTTGTATTTTGTTTTATAATACTTTTAAGCTCTAAATTAAGAAAATATCTTCTTGACTACAAAGATAACATCATAAACAACGCTAATGCATCGATACTTTTATCAGATTTAATAGTAACTGAAGTGTTTTGCTACTGTCCCAGTACTGCTCCCAATTTTCACTTCGTCCCAGTACTGGGTACTTTACCTTAATACTCGAACAGTATTCTGCCGAGAGTAAATTCTTCCATGTATAATTTTTACATGCAATGCACGCGAGAGCGCGTCTTTAATCGCTGCGAGGCTGCGTAGCCTCTCGCGGCGCGCGTTGTGCGTATAGGCGGCGGCGATCGACATCACGGGGGAATATGGACTTTTGATATCGCGCGCGTACACATGACGTATAGCGCGGGCGTTCGCATGCGCGTGATTAATGATGCAAAAAGATGACGCGAGCGGCGCGAGAGAGGCCTGCGCCGAACGTTTATCATGCGCCGCTCGATAAATCGCTCTGCGTCTCTATACTCCACCGGCGCGGCGACGTCTATAGCTCCGCGCGGTTATAGCTTATTTGATAATGGCAATGGATTTCTTCTTTTGAACGCGTCTGTACTTTGTTTATAAAGATTATACCTTTCTTTTTGGACTGAATTTGCATATTCCTGAGTCATATCGCCACGAGGCCGTTAAACGTTAACATTTTTGCGCGCAAAAAAAAGCATAAAGTTGTTTTTAGATATTTACGGACGATTTAAAGCAGACATCAATTTTCTCCCCTTTACGAGAGTTGGCGCAAAAAGTGTTGCTTTTATTTGTCTCGTCTCTCTCTCTCTCTCACTGCCATACACTCGAGCGCAATTCTTCATTTACGATCCGCCGTAAATTTAAAATTGCTCGAAACTACAGGACTGGAATCCTTACAAACGAGCGGACGAGCCCGGAGCAGCAGTGCGCAATCATTCCGAATTGTTTAGCAAACAAATCGATCGACTCGGTGCATCTCGACGAGCCTGCAGACAAGCAGACAAGAGAATAGAAGGCACGAAGCGAACCAGATCCACCCAGACCGAGAGAGATAGACAGATAGAATCTTGGAATAGAGAGAGAGCAAAAGCTAGTCATTCCGGCAGTAGAATCTCGTCTACGAAGGCGAAGGCCGCAAGAGCCGAACGATTCTCCTCTCTCGTGGTCTAGTCTCTCCGACCGAGGCCATTCTTCCTCGCGAGGGGCAATTCCACGTCGAGCTTTACGGGCCAAGTTAAAGGTGCTGCTGAATTACGTTACACTCTCTCTCTCTCCCTCTTTCTGCCCGGCCAAACGAGTTCCACGCTGTTCTATTCTACGTGCCGCACTTCGGCAAGCAAGCAAATGTCCGCGTGCAGCTGAGCGTTTGACTGCCCCGACGCGCCGCCGCCGCCATTCGGAAGAGCCGAAGCGAGCCGAAGCGGGCCCCCTTAAAATAGCGGAAAGTTATTTATTCGGAAAGCCTAAATATCGGAATATTTAAAATTCGGATATTTAAAGAATCGGAAAGTTGGAAAATAGGATTTAGAAAAATTCGGAAAGTATTTTTACTGAGTTAAAAATTCGGAAAATTAAAAATCGGATTACTAAAATAACGGAAATTAGATATTCAGAATATTAAATGGAGTGGCACGCCGTACTGAAAGTATGCATTCTATAGGGAATCTAACATTAAAACAGCATATTCTTATTGGCGCCATAAGGCCCATGTAAAAATAAATGAAGTGTCTAGATTTGTAATCAGTTTACATTTGTTAGATATGAGAAAACATAGTTTCCTTTGAATTATTTTTCCACTTTTCGATATGTCCGACTTTTAATTTTCCGAATTTTTAACTCTCAGTAAAAATATTTTCTGAATTTTTCTTAATCCTATTTTTCAACTTTCCGATTTTTTAAATATCCCAATTTTAAATATACCGATACTTTGGCTTTCTGAATAAATAACTTTCCGATATTTTAAGGGGGCTCGCTGAAGCGAGCTGAAGATTGAGTAGACGAACTACGGCGATCGATGCTCGTTTGCTGGCTTTCTTGTTTATCTGCTTTTTTTTTCAATCGTGCGACTTCCGATGTGCTGCGAGAAAAATGAGGTCTGGATTATGAGCTGCGGCTAAGCCGTATTTATGGATGGGGTGGTATAAGCTTGGGAGGTCAACTGCTGGTTAGTAGCTTTTACTTATTGTTAGCGAGATGTAGTGACAGATTTTAATGTCAGGCTGGTGTAAGTTAGTGTTGTCGGGAGGATTGTAACGTCTTTTGGTTTTCCTCGCGATAATTGCGTAATTTGCGCAGGAAAAATACCATCTGTAAGACAGAATCATAACACTTACTTTCAGTTTATTAAATTATACATGTGTAAATATCCAGTAGATTACTGTTCCTAGATATTAATTAAGTAAAATAATGATTTACATAACGGACGTTCATTGGAAAATTAGATTTCAGCAAGATTTAATTTAGGTAAGCTTTAAACATTGTTAAAATTGTAATACCTGTTGCAGTATAAAAAGCTGAGATATTCAGATTCAAAGTTTTGACATGGAATCCGTTGTCCAGAGTTTCTGCAAAAAGGCCAATTTAATGGATTGTAAAAGAAGCTTTCTTGGAACTTATTGAAAAAATCAGTATATAATGTAAAACAATAATAAACGTAGTACAATAAAACTTGGCATGACTGACAGTATTTTTTGTAAATATAGCTATCTATAGTTTGCTCCATATCTATATCGAAGCGTATAGTATATGCAGAAACTTCTCTTCGGTTGTTGGCGATATTTCAACATTTTCACAATCTTCTTTAATATGTTAATGCTTTACATTATAAATTGAAAGATTACATTATGTAATCAAATTATTAAACCTTTTCTCTATCATATATCAATCGATTAGGTTGAAATTTACCCAGCCATCTATGCCATAATATAAAGAATTTACAAGAGCTAATTTTTCAATTAGATGTTATACTCTTACTAGAATATTAGATAAATCACTCTATCAGGAAGAAAAATGAATTCAAAATATACTTCTTCATATCCCCTTAAAGAATATTTACGTTATTTCTTATAAGTATAATGGAATGTTACTTGATTCAGTATGCAGGATAAAAGAATTTTCGATACTCTCCCTCTCATTCTTTCGCAACTCCGTCACCCTCCAAGCGCAATCAACTCCATCATCTTTATCTTCCTTAAGACACACTCCGCGCATTTTTCCACTGCCGACCTCGCGGAAGTCAGATAAATTCCTCCCGCGCGTGAGTATCGATCGCGCGAAGGAAAGTGAAATTTATACTCACCTACGTCGGACACAGCGTGGCGCTGATATTCCCTTATGCGCCAGGGCGCGAGGCGTGTGTATATATGCGGAGTCACGTGGTAAAGAGGCGAATTTGGAGCAGCTGCTGAAAGATTTACCGCGAGTTCGTGCGACTGTTCCACCTGGCGCGTGCGCGCGTGCGAGAAGGGCGTTTCAATTGTGCGTCGCGCGCCACCGCGAAAACCTTTCAAAAAGTCTGCGGACAAAGTTTCAATTGTCTCGCACGGCGCGCTTATCATTTAACTGAGAATGAAACTCATCTTGGGGGTGTCGAGTTGTCCGGAGAAGGCATTGTTTTAAAATTGTGTTCTCGGAGGTTTTATTAAGAGTACGTTAAGGATGCCGTTTACACGAAGAATCGTCCAAAATACACAAGAAATCATTATTTCAATTTTCATGTATTGTCATACTACACACAGATAAGTATAACAATGTGCCCCTAAAATAGCCCAACAATTTTTTTTCTAATTATCCGACACTTTTAAGGATTTACAGAATTTGGTTGAAAATCGATATTGTTGAGTTCTTATTTGCACCAGAGAGTAATATAGTCATTCAACCTATACAAAACAAGAAGCCCAAGGGGAAGAACCTACAAAGGGTAAATATCAGTTATGAAACTTCAGTAAATCAAAATTGAATTGCAAAAAAAATTGAAACTTGTAAATATCATTTTTTGCTCCTGTTTAATAAAACCTTGATTATCTCAGAATTAAGAATTCGAATATTTTTCAGATTCAACTTGAAATTATGTACAGTGTTTCCTCATTGTGTAAGCAAGAAAGATACGTGAGCTTTTTAAAAATTACAAAAGTTTTCATGGTCAAACCTACAATATTTAAAAACGCATTTAAAAATTGATCTTTTATGGTCCTGTTAGATCTAACAGGTGCAGTTTTATAATTTTGAGTTTAAAAAAAAATCCGTACGTATTTTTCTTCATTTTGTACCTCCGAATATATATACCTCAGGATTTTATACCAAAATCAGTATTTCACTGCCAATTACATTTTCAAAATTGCTAAATTTTAAGTAAATTTTAAACAATTTTTGGATTTTCTCAAGCAGTATTTTTAGCGGTATTTTTAGTCCCATAATATCAGTTTTTACTACATTTTACATACGTCATTTAATAGAAAGAAAAAAATTAAAGTTATGTTGGTAAAATAAAGAAAGTAGATTTGCGGGTAAACGGCCCCTTTTTAACTATGCAAAGGAATATTTTAGTTAAATAATGATATTACTTAGGAAAACCGTTAAAGTAAAAAATAGGTAGCTTAATAATATTCCGTGAGTTATAAAGCAAAGTTAAACTGGTGCAATGAAGTTTCTCCCATCTCATTAAATAATTTATCGCGCCGTACTGTACTCGTAAGTTCATCAAAATTATACAATAAAATGAAATTGGAGCAGAGATGAGATATAATTTTCTTCAGTCTCCATCGCATGAATCTCGATCGAGTACAATCAAGAGAATGCGAACGAACCAAACTGAAATGAAACATCATCGATAAATGACACCCCTCGCACCGATGATTCGCAAAATGTGTAAGATTCCGGCAAGGCGACGCGCTCGGCATCCGCAAAATCGCGTCGAGCTCCCCCCCGGTATTTTTTAAGTCCGTTAATAAATGCGCACAGACCACGAGCCCTAATTGGTCAAAAAGAACCCACCGGAAGATACATCGAAGATGCTCGACACGTTTCTCATAAAGGGAAGAAGCGCTCGACCCCCTCGAGAGATTAAGCGCGCGACTATTACCCCTGTCCCACATTTCCCGCCTCGATTTCAAAGTCTGCGCGCGAACTTTCCACCGCAGCCTGCGGAATTTCCGCGAGGAGACGGAAATAAAAAAATATACATCTCGAAAGACGCCCTTTGAGAACTCCGCCGAAACGAGGACAATCGAGAGCGACGTTTGCCGGGAGCAGCGACGGTTGTACACGCGGATTTTCGGATGGAGGAAAGATCAAAGCCCCGGGAGTAGCGGAGTATCAGCGACTGCGACGAGGACACGACGGGAAAATAGAATTTTTCCTCGGAGGTCGGCGTAGTCCCCGGGGGAGCCGCTCGTCGCGTTGTCCTCTCGCGCGCGCGGTGCGTCTTCTTCCTCCTTCCTGCCGCGGTAGGAAGGTAGGATAGGTATGTGTAAGGAAGGCGGACGTAGGCAAGGGAGGAAATTACGAGAGAAAGCCGCTCTTTCCTACAGATCACGTTCTGCAAATCCCGGCCTTAAATAAGCCGCTTCGTCGTAGTCGCGGGGATTAACGCGGCCGGAATGATTCACGAACCTTTTTTTGCTTCGTTTTTTGAAGGAACTGCAGGGGGACGTCCTATGCCTTTGGCTTAATTTTTTAGTAGTTTACCTAGAAGCGTAATTAATTTAGTCGATCAAATTTAAGTGTTGCGCGTGAGACGCGTGTTTGATGAAGTGCTGGATACTGTAAGATAAGTACACTAAAAAAAGAAAATCTTATTTTAAGATTGACCGATAAAATCTTAAATTTGTTGCATCTTAAAATTTCAAATGGTTGATAAACATAAAAATAATATTAATATTATTTTAATAATAATCTTAATTATTTTAATATTAATTATTAATTATTTTTATTTTAATATTAATATTATCTTTATGTTTTTCAAGCATTTGAAATTTTAAGATGCAACAAATTTAACATCGGTCAATCGTAAAATAAGATTTTCTTTTTGTAGTGTAGTAGTTTTGATAACGTGAAATAGCCTATGGAAAAGTTTAATTTTGTTAAAAGTTTTTAGAGTTTTGTAATTAAGGTAAGGATATACTGATATTGAATTGAATTAATTGATCTATCCTCTTGAAATATTGCTTAAAAGTCTCATTTCAATGTAAGATAATAAATAGTTCAAATATATTTTAGTAATAAAAAATTATGTAGTATTTATTTAAAGATAATTATTAGAAGTCCTTCTCAAATAAGCATACAATTCTAAAGTATATATTGTTACTAATATAACCAATAATAATTCGAATAGTTCTAAAATAAATTCCTACTCTTATTTATTACATTGGTATAAGCTTATTAACACAGTTTCAAGAGGATCAATGAACGTTCAACAATTTACACATTTTAATTTTAGGTGGATCATGCGTGCACACACACTCTGCACAATTCTACTCGCGGAACACGTTTCAAATTTTTGAATATCCTCCAATGTAAGTTCTCAAAAAAGAAACCGCTGCAAATTCCTATATGAAATTATACGATCTAATATACTAATTAAATTATGTAAGCAGATGTTAGTACGGATATTCCGAATCATAGCAAATTTTGTCAACGATTTTCAATCACTGATTTCCGAGATATAACCGTTGTAACTAAAACTGACGTTTTCCTGTATAACAATAGAAGGGAAAAAGCTTATCCAACATTTCGGGTTGTCAAAGACAGATAATTTTATGCTCTCTTTAATACCTTCACATTGAAATGATTATATTATTTCTAACATACCAAAAAAAAACGAAAAACTAAAATGTTTTTAACATGTTTTTAGCAAAACTTTTTACGATCACAAAGCTTTCTCTTTGTGGAAGCAAAAAACAAGAAGAACAAAAATAACTAATTACGCTACGTTATTTAAAAAAATTTGAAACGCGTTCCGCGTATTGAATTGTGCGGATCTTTCATATTTTGTATCCGATTTGAATTGAGATTGAAGGTCTAATTTTGGTCCTTAAAATAGTTACCCTAAAATCAAAAGTTTCGAGAAACTTCTGAAATTTTGAGCAAAATCAATTTTTATCTCAAAGAATATTCTTGCAAAATTTCACATCGCTGTACCATATGCATTTTGAGTTCTACTCATCCAAAGTTCACGCGTTTCGAGTTTAATTTTAATAGAATATGTCGATTTCAACGAAAAATCTATGAATCTGAGTTTATTTCAGCTCTAGCGATTGAGCAAGTCTCGAGAAATGTCTGAAGATTTGGCAAAAATTTAATGAAACCCTGATAAAACATATATTTTAATTCCTAGAAGCTGGCCCATACTGTAACGAAATAATATTAATCCAAAGATCGTAAATCACACTTTTGATCATAACGGCGTAAGTTAAAAGTTGATGTTCCCTCTGTAATTTATATATTTTTCGTTTTAATTGCATTTAAACAACGTGACAATAATTCTTTTCCTTAAATAATTTCTGGGAGACTTCATATTTTGAGGTACAAATTTACCATAAGTCACCGCATATTAGAATAAATATAAATTAATTAAAATATTAAAAATATCAAGAACAATCACTATACCCTTACCTTATAAGTAATTAAATGTTACAAGAATTAATTTAGTGTCGTATAATCGATTCTAGACCTATATATATATATACGTTATACAACATATATTACTCCTAGCATGATAACACCGTCCCTATATTGCTAAACCAAGTATTGGCCTGATTAGGGTCTAATATACTAGAACATACCCTGATAGTAGTAATCTAATTAGTATATATATAATATATATATACATGACATAATTAACCGGAGAACTCTGAAATAGTTTCCAAATTAATGTGGTTTTTTAAGTATTTTTGAACACACATCCATACTAATCGGCACACCTATTCACTCGTTCCATAAAAAGCGACAATCAAATTGAATAATCTCTTTAAACCCCTAAAAATGAATATCTCTCGGCATCCCTCAAAAATGTTCCTCTAAAATCCTCGACACGCGTCTCGGCGTTGAAATCAAACGTCAAGCACCCGCTCCTCCCTTGGAATCCTCACGTGACGCACGCACGCTTTCCACCTCACCTCCCCCAACTCACGCAACTACATACCTCCAAGCCGAGACCGAGATCACAGCCAGACCGAAGACTCGAAACTCCCGAGAATATCCCACCGGGCGATGTAATGCACCTATACGTGTACACCCTTGCCGGGCTCGCTCGCCCTCCTAATCCGCATTGCTACCCTGGCAGAGGCGGCAAACTTTACTCGCGCGACACTCTCCTCTCCTCTCGCGCTCTCCGGCGCGTCTTTCCGAAAATCGATTTCTGGCCCGCTGTGCGCGCTCTTCTTCTCCCTGGAGCCGCGCCCAGAGTTGAGCATTCGCCCTCCGCGTTAAGGTGGCCCTGTTTGGCCGAAAAGTTACACAGGCTGCAAACTTTTTGCCATTTTTCAGAGACCTTCCTCTCTCTCTCTCCCCCGCTCGCACCCACGCAGACGCGTTTCTCAAGCCCTGCGCTATGCGCTATTTGCGAATCAATGCCGCGGAGTGATTCTGCGTCTCTGTGTTCTTCTTCTTTTTTCCCTTTTGGCCGGAGGAGCGAGCGTAAGCGGCTTCCCGAGTTCGGGGATAATAAATTACGCAAGGATGAGCAGCGCTGCGGTGGACCTATATTTTTTTATTAAAATGTTTAATGAAATTTCCGGGGCTGTGTGCTGACTTTATCGAAGTGTCTTTTATTAACGTATTTTTGAATTACCGTTGGATTTATTGCCTTGCTCGGTCTGTTATTGCTGTATTGTATACTTTAATGAAATCCATATTTTACACGCGGACTGAACTTTAAAAAACGTAAAAGTAACCTCTCTCTCCTATCGGTTTATGTAAAAATAAATACGCGTTGGTCTATAAATCGATAACGAGTTTTACGTTTTAACGGAAGCGTTAAATAATCGGATTCGCTGCAAAACGAAAGAGGTATTTTTTTTCACACGCTTGCGCTATAAAATATCCAGGAGAAAACAATGCACGGGCTTCCTCTTTCAACGTCGCGCGCGAATGAATTACGAATTCAAACGCTCTCCAACGCAAAAAGTGCGGTATCAACGACGAGACTAAACGCGGGGCAAACCGACGACTCGCCGCGCGTAAATTCAAGGCTGCAGATTGCCGCTGCGCGCACCCAGGGCCGAAGTGCGCAATTGCCCATACGCCCGAGGTTTTGAAGGCTCGCCCACTGCGCACCGGTACACCCGCGATGCTCTCGCACTCGAGCGCAGCAGCGCGGCGGCCAGTGGCTGCGAAATCCCCGAGTGGCTGCGTCTACAATTGGTTGCACTTTTGCCGAGCGCTTAGGTGCGCAACTCGGTGCGCGGTGCATATGATAATCTAGGGAGAAATCACCTATCCACGTAGAGTCGCGTTATTGTATTTTCTTGGCTTGGCGGTTCGCTGATGGTTTTGAATATTTTAAAATCTAACCTCTAATATACTTATAATCTAGTACACATTATTGGCATAGCGCGTTTCTTACACATAAGAATTATACACGTAATTATTGCACACAATTTAGCATTGGTCAAATTATATATAGATATATTTGACCAATGCTAAATTGTGCACAATAATTACGTGTACAATTCTTATGTGTAAGAAACTCACTATGCCACATTATTTACATAGCAGAACAATTTAAAATTATATTCCAAAACAATTTGATACGAGAACATAGCTCTGTTTATACCTCGAGGAAGAAAAAAAAAGCAGTTAAAATGGATGTCAGATTTATAAGCACCATATTCCTGTCACACTGGCTCTCTCAAATGAGGTTTAGTCCACCATCTCCGGATTCTATTTCTGTATCTTCTTCTTATAATTAAATAGATGAATAATAAACAGTAACAACTTATTTTTAAATAATCCAAAAATCTGACATCCATTTTTACTCCTTTTTTTCTTCCTTGAGGTGTAAACAGAGCTATGTTCTCGTATCAAATTGTTTTGGAATATAATTTTAAATGGTTCTGCTATGTAAATAATAGATTTTAAAATATTCAAAACCATCAGCGAACCGCCAAGCCAAGAAAATACAATAACTCGAGATGTGACACTACGAGGATAGGTAATTTCTCCCTAGATTATCACCGAATTGCGGACCTAAGCGCTCGGCAAAAGTGCAACCAATTGTAGACGCAGCCAGTGTCGAGTCTCGCCGCGATGCACGCACGCGGTGTATACGCATATAGGAGCAACTCGTGTCTAAAGGCGCACACGAGGGGTTATATAATACGCATCGTCCCTCGAGCTGCCGCTGATGATGCTTCGCTGGTCCGATGCGATGCTCCTCGAGGAGGGACGCGCCGTGGCTATTCACTCTTTGGGGAGTGCATGCGGGGTAACCCTTTCTGTTCCCTCTCTTCTTCGTGAGCGGCGACCCTCTTTTTCTGCCTACCTTGGCGTTTATTGGCCACACTGCCGAGCGCTGCTCGAGCCCGACTGCCCTTTTTTGCGCTTCTTTCTTTTTTCTTGCTGTGTGTAGAAGATTGAGAGAAAACGACGTTTACGCGGTATTTAGACGGTGGAGAATGCTCGGTGCGATTCATTTCTGAACCGCGAGGCTTTTTCAAGCGCGTGGGGTTAATATGGGAGAGTGTTTTGAAAGACTTCTTTACTGGTATTTTTATCGTACTTTTATGCGCATAAGTTCATTATAAATTATCTCGTGAAATGCACGTAGTGGAGAAATTATTTTTTGTTAATTTTGCAAAGTACTGACGCGGCTGCCCTTTTTTATCGTTCTTTTCTGTCTGCTGTAACCCATTCGCCTATAAGCTGCTATTTTAGGTAAGCTTGTTACGCTTGTTATTTTATGAAAATTAATGAAAAACAGTCTGTACTGTAGCTTTCTACTAAAGGAGGGATTATAATCTCATTTTAAAGCTTAAGTTTTTGCAATCAACTAACATGTATTAGTTTACAGGGGCACATTTTTATTATTAAAATGTAATTTAATAACAAGTGTAATTTTCCGATAATGATGCATCAATGTTTATTACTGCTGTGTAAAAATATGGTTAATCGAGTTTTATTTTTTACTAAGGATATATTTAATCTAATCGTTCTACATTATTACAAAAATTACACCATAAATATAACTGTAACAATCTAAAACCATTAAAACTGATAGACTCAATCCTATAATATGAAAAATTAGATAAAACCAGAGAAATTCCGATAAACATTCCAGATAATCAATACCCCACCGTACGATTCATCATACTTATTAATAACAAAGGCCACGCGTCCCGTCGCACATTGCAGCTCCGCATAAAAAAGTCTCGCGGTAATAGATGGAAGGCTCGTCGCCCTCTATACTACCATCCACTACCCCCCCGTCGCATTTTTCCTCCACTCCCGCGCGTCCCTCCCCCTTTACCGAATGACAAACAGTCCGGTTGACGCGCGCGATCGCCCCGGGTATATTATTTTCCGTCTCGCAGCATCTCGCTGCAATGGCACGAGGCTCGCTCGCTCGCTCTCGCCTTGCCCGGATAATTAATTAACATTGAAGAGCAAGCCTGGCGTACGTACGTGGGTATATACGTGTGCACACGGCCAGTCGCTCGATAATTCACGTGTGTGCGCACGTAGGAACAAGATCGACTCGGGCCTGTGTGTTGACTATACCTATATATAGCCCTGCTGCGATTGCTTGCCGACTCGTTGATCGCTGCCGGTGTGTGCACGCGAGGCTTGTACTTATATGTGCGCGGAACACCCACGCTCCGAGTTTTTTAGCGGCTTTTTTCTTGAGACACTTTTGTCTTAAGTTTTTCTGTTATTATAGATATGTATATACTATATATTATGTACTATATCCAAGCTATCTGTACCATTTTAGTATAAAAATTTTGATAATAGTGATAGTTTGAGGTTAGACGCAGATGCATTCTGCATGTCCCTATTTCTAATCACGAAAAAATAACGTTTTAGTAGTATTTATACAATATGTACACTGTTATCTACTTACGCGTATTAACATACTAATACAATAAAAAGATACAAATCATATGAATGAAGTCTATAAAATCAACGGTGATCAGAAATAGTTACACGTCCAAATCACCGCTTTTTGATGTGAACAGAAATAGGTGCATTTTGCGTACGCTTTATAATTGACTATTATTAATATTTACATCTTTAAAATGGTTTTTACGCATTTACATTGTATTGTTCGATTCATAATTAAGATAATAATCATATCTGCTTTATAAATTAATGTTAGAATAACTTTTTAAACCTTTTTGTTTGATGCAAAATGCTTATATGAGCAGAAATCGGGACATTCACCTTACTTTGTTACTTTAGCTAGGCTAGCTGAAGGTGATGCGGCTCTCTTCCTTTTTGCGAAGGACGTTACCTTTTTGCATACTTGTTTGGCGTGGCCGCTGTTTGCTCGTTGTCGATATAATAATGTTACGGTCGAGGTGCCGAGGGCCGACGACGACGTGTCTCGCCTAAAATAAAGCAGCGCAAAGTAAACACAAGCGAGGGTGAAGTATGGACGCGCGCGGCGCTTTGAGAGACTGAAACTGCGCGGCGAGAGGAGGAAGTTTATATCGGATCTGCGATGCTGAGTTTTACAAGTTTTAGCGGCGCGGCTACCGAAAGTATAACACTTTCATCTGCTCCAGTTTAACACACTTTGTCTGCTCAAATCTTTTGCATCTACTACGCGGCTTGTGGCGTCTTTTCGGGGAAAGTTTCTACCGCCGGCGAACTTTGCTGTTAGACGTATTTCAGAATTAGGGAAACTGGAAACTCTCGTTTCGATCCATTTTTTAAAGTACGAAAAGTTTCATATTATATCTACAAATATGTAAGTTTGTTCTTTTTACGCACGTTTCTATGGATGTTTTGAAAATTTCAAGCGTAATTTATGCGCTGCTATTTTACGATGGGAAAAGGAGTCCTTTGGTATCAATATATCATTATAATACTTACTTCGTTTAGTACCTACTCCGTAACTAAAATAGCACAAGAGAGCAACTAAAAGGGTCCACAGCGCGGAGTCGAGAGTAAATAATGAGCGCCTCAGTTCATTAATTAACTTTTCTTCTCCACCGAGCCACGGCGACATCTGGAGACGAATATAAAAAAAATTCCTGCGATCTCTTACATAGAAATGCTCGGGAATATGTGTGCCAGTCACCATTAGGGGTAGATCGCAGGGGAATTGACGCGCTTTAAAAATAGAGTCGCATGGAATAAAAAGACGCCCGCGGTGTATAAGGGTTCGGTTGCCCTATCGAATTCCTCTCGCTCTCTCTCTCTCGCCTATCGTCATGAATTCCGCATGCGACCGAAAGAGAGCCGACCCTTAATAATGCGAGCCAGTCCCCGCAGGAGCGCGGTGACGCTGTTTATAAGAAAACCACTATCTTCAACTCCCCGTAGCATTAGCGACCGCATGATGGGAAAAGGAGGGATCATATTGACACGTGGAAAGATCTTCATCGAATCAATACCCTAAAGTGACATGTATAGCCCCTTTGGATTGATGATAATATCAAAATTTAAGTATTAATTAAAGTTCTTTATGTATTTTGTAAAAAAATAAAAACGATGAAAAACGATATAATACTAAAAATAACGAACATAATAGTTAGCAATAAATTGCAAATATCATTAATTTATTAATTGTTGAATATATATATATATATATATATATATATATATATATATATATA
Source organism: Gastracanthus pulcherrimus (assembly GCA_949152435.1). Lineage (NCBI taxonomy): Eukaryota > Metazoa > Arthropoda > Insecta > Hymenoptera > Pteromalidae > Gastracanthus > Gastracanthus pulcherrimus. The sequence goes on along the minus strand of OX424572.1, from coordinate 215,370,116 downwards.
TGAGAGTGCAGGTAATGTTGAGACATGTTATTTGAACCTTTAACTCTAATACCTCATGAATTCTTTTGTAATATGACACTATCTTATAATTAGAGGGTGTTAGCAGCAGGGTCACCGCGCATCTCAACATTTATTGTCACAATACACCTTATATATATATATATATATATATATATATATATATATATATATATATATATATATATATATATATAAATGAATATTGAGTGACGTGCTTAAAAAACTTAATTTGTTTATTGAATTGTCAGTCACGTAGCCAATTAAGTCATTTTAAACACGTTACTCAATATTCATTTATATGTAGATGATTTAATTTGCGGTAGTATTGTAAATGAGAATTTACGAAATTGTAACCTAATTTTCATTCGCATACAGACAAATCTTAATTTACAATCAATTAAAAGTAATAAATGACTTTGACAGTATTAAATCAAAACTGTAACTTACGGAAATCATAAATATCACTTTTATAAATGCGCCTCAGATATAATGTGTGTCTTCTATATAAAGAAAATGGCGTTAAAGTGTAAAGTTGTATCCTTGATTTTTTATAGTGGTTATTATAAATTTGGTATTTATTTATATTTCAGGGTTGTAACACGTCTTGAATATTTTCATAAGAACATGCATCATGTTAGATCTAGAAACAAATCTAGCTATACTTTCTCATAAATAATTATCAGAAATAATGTTTAAAGTCCTTCAATGCCGAAAACAAAACAGTTAAAATTGTCAAAGATTGTCTCATGTGTCATTAAAAATTTAGTTACATTGTTTTGAATGTTCAGCTACAACATATAGTTACGTTAACGAAATTTTATTTATTATCTGTTAGAATTATAGATCGCAGTATAAATTCATATCGAGTGATGTGGCACGTATTCACACATTCTCGTTCGTACTTGTGCCTCGAAAAGTAAATCCAATACACGTGAATCAATAATTCACCACGTAATTAAATTGTTCACTCTCCCAAATTCAAATTAAATATGTACGTACATTGTACACCGAAAAACGCGTTACCGATCGATCATTCCCCAAACAAAATGAAAAAAAGCTCCATCTCACACCCTTTTTTATATAAAAAACGCAATAATTGAATGTTAAATGTGAGATAACAAATGTATAAACTGACTGATATTTTAATTATCATAACTATACATGTACATGCAATTGTAAGAATTTTCGTCATCGATGAATAAACAGTACATCTATCTATCTATCTACCCTCTGTTCCTCTTGCTTTCAGCTCTCATCCCCCAAACCACGAGCCTCCATTCTTTTTAATCCACCGGAAAATAAAAAGACGCTCGCCTCTCCCATAAAATTAAAAGATTAAAGGGCCTCCGCGACAATAAGATCCTCGCGAGGAAATAAAACTTCCAAGATGTCAGCTCCACCCTCCGCGTCAGCGCGGCGATAAATTAGGAATTGGATAACCGCCGGAACTCCTGTGGGACACCGAGCTTCCCCTTCCCCCCCGGCATCAGGATCGCGTGACGAGGCAACGCGACTCGGCGGTTCGCCGCGGCTCTTCCGGGCTGTAGTACCATGCCGCCGCCCCCCGGCATGGAAAATTGCTCGCGCGTTTGCAGCGCAGTGCAGTGGTGGTCTAGGACAGCGGTGGATGGTAGTAGGCACGATGTGGCGTGCGACTGCGATAAGGCCATCGATTGCGATGCGTGTCGATGTGGATACTCGGGATTCCGGCTTATTTCGACTTAAGTGATTTCCAGGTACGCAGCTGCTGCCCTGCGTATGTACTTAGCTTGGTGCATGCGTGCTTGGTGGGCTTAGTAAATTGGGGTTGAGGAGAGGAGTGTTTTAGGAATATTTGGTATAAAGGTTTATAATATGTAGGTGTGCATGATATGGTGGATTGTCAAAGATGTTAAAAATCTGGGATTGTACATACGTTGAAGATTCAAGCAGAAAATATCGAGACCCCCGAGAAGTTAAAAGAAACTTCTGGAAATGTATTTGAAAATGTATTTCAGACCATTTTGTATAGATGGATTATTGTAATGAATTTCTTTTTAATTTTTCAAGTTTTCTCTGCTCATATGTGGACTAAAGTAACTTATAAGGGGAGGCCATGGAGTCCGGGTCTTGGATTTTGATGAAACTTTGGGGATCGACTTTTGGAACCTAAAAATGAAGCACAGTACCCGTAGTTTTATCCAATGGGTCTGTAAGTCTGAGATATTGCCAACAAACGTTAGCATTGCTCAAATGGGCAATGCTAAAAATCAAATATATATATATATATATATATATATATATATATATATATATATATATATACATATATATATGTATATATACTATCAACGTTAATTAAACGCCGTATCTGCCATACAAAGGCCCATTGGATAAAACCACGAGGATGAGGCCACATGTTTAGGTATCAGAAAACCATCCCTAAAGTTTCATCACAATCGGTGACCCGGACTCCTTGTTAGATCCCTACTACATGATTCGAAATGGTTCACTTTAATCTAATCCATACATTCAGTGCAGAATTTCAAGTTATCACGCACAAAATTGAAAAAAAAAAGATAAGGAGATATACTTATATTATTTAGGTTGCATACGGGTTAAATATTTTTGAGAACATAATGTTATATGGCTGATATTTGTTGTAATTGCTATAATTTATTTATTCATTTAATTTTGAAATTTCAAATATATCCCAATTATTTTCGTTGTATGTCTTGGAATATTTAGATTTTTGTAACAACCGGAATATTTTCTATTTAACTAATTACAGCCTGATAAAAAAAAAGAATAAAATCAATATTCAAAGTTTACAATATTTATTATTTATAAACAAAATACACTATTATAAACGCTTTATTGTCATAAACTTTCTTAAAGTTGTCTCAAATATTGATACAATCAAATAGTACGCTTTGATCATTTTGATTCGCAGAATTTCTTTACAGTATGAATCAAACAGGAAAGACTATGTGAAGGACTATTATAAAGGAACGTAAAAACCTCTGTGAAAACGTATATATTTCCGACTCTTTGTTCATTCGTTTTATACGTTGAGTATTGTATTATCTTTGATAGAATCAAATGAAATAGATTCTTTCGTAGAAAAACTATCTAAGGTTTTCCATCAAATTAAAAGTGTCACTTGATACGTAACAGAAAGTAAAACGAATATCACAAGTAAGAAAGGTATATAAGTACAATGATCCATATTATTCAGTTTCCAAATTTAACATTCTATACCGAGGAAGCCCTGTACAACCACACTCAACATTCTCTAAATTATTCAACAAAATAAACCCAACTCGACGTGAAAATCAACGATTATTATACACACTCGCAATCTCTTTGAAAAATAACTTCTCTCATAAAATGTTTAATCCCCAAAAAGCGCACGAACCGCCCAGTCAAAAACTGCATATAAACACGCGGCTATCTCACCGCCTAAATCATTAAACCCGCGGCTCCTCCACGAGGTGATAGCAGCAGCGACAGCATATATCCCCCATAGCCCCGAACCAGCAGCGCTGCAGTAAACACGGCCAAACTACGTCCAAACGACTGCTCGTCCCGAGGCGTCTTAGCGCTAAACGCGTCTTGAAAAATTAACTGGCACACAGCTCGCTCTCTCTCCGACATTAGGGCGCGCGCGAGAATAACCGATGCGCGCTCTAATAAAGTACACGCGTGCGGAAAACGCCCCCGCGCGTAACGCGTATACGTCGGGCAGAATTTCGCGCAGGTGCGCGTCTCGTAAGGGAAAGTGCCGGGAGATAACGCGTTTCGTCCCTCTATCCCTCCACTATATATACTCGTGTATACATATATACGGACGTGCGTACGCACATATACGCCCCGCCATTAGTTTACGGTCCCCAAGGGCGCGGAGGGTCGCGAATGTGTGTGCGCCGGGGGACGTTACTCTCTCTCTCTCTCTCTCTCTCTCTCTCCCCCGCGTCGAAAGTTATAATTGCTGTATGTAGCGTTATAGGAGCGGCGCAACTGGAAGCCGCGCGCGAATTCGAGCCCAGTTTTTACGACGGGAGGATTCGTACCAACCCCCCCTCGACTTTTTTATTAGGCCTAGGAGGCCGGGGGTGTGTATAACTATAATGCGAGAGCGTGTTTTCCGGGGAGTGAATTTGTCCAAGGAATTTTTAGAGCAGTATTAATCTGCCGCGACGATGCGGGGATTGAATTATCAAACTGATTTTTGGAATTTGATTGGTTTTACATCAATTCAGGTCGCATGGATTTCAATACTTTTCACCAAATTAGTACACTGAAAGAAAAATTTGTTAAATCTAAGTAAACGTTTCCTTGAATCGTACTGAGAAAAGATTTACTTAAATAAAGTAAATATTTATTGAATTGATGAATACCAGTCTAAATATAATTAAATATTTAGTATTATCAAATAAATCTTTTCTTAGTACGATTTAAGGAAACGTTTACTTAGATTTAACAAAGTTTTTTTTCAGTGTATCAATTACCATAGGGGTACTGTAATATCCTGCGTATACCTCACGAAAGTTGTTGGGAATTTACGTTTAAACGGATTAAAATCTTCACGCCTTAATTTGCGCGGAAACGCGCTACCTACGGTGAGCAGAATAAAGTATGGGTCGTATAATGTACTTTTAAGAAGTGAGATTAATAGCTTTTTAAGATAATAAGTAATTCGAATAATGATCAACTTTTCAAGATGTAGCATGGACTGTAAATATAAACCAGGTTAAAAGATATATAAGTACTTCATCAAATTTTCATGTGAATTAGATTATTTAAATATATAATCTACCAAAGACTTTTAGCTTTTAGCAACTTAAAAAAGAAAAATTCAACTTTGAAAAAATATTTCAAATCATAGGAATAACATGTTATGCATATAATATAATAAATATGATTATATTATTATAATATAATAAGATATATTATAGTTTTAAATACAACAGTATTTTTATATTAAAAACTAAATAAAAATGTATTTTATATCCCAGAATCAAGATTTAAAAGCCTTTTATGTTTGATATTTCAAATATCAACCTTATTTAGATTACTAATCTGGGCTTTAACCTTCCCTTTAAGTCCGTAGAAAATCCGATCATTACTTTTGATACCTACGGGTATCCGTGTTACGCCTTGGTGAGCGCAATTTCTCCATACACCCCTAATCGTTGCATTGCGGTTTTATCCCCCGGAATCCGAGCTGAAAGTCTTGCGCGGTGCGACCTATACGACTTTTTTTTTACGACGCTTGGGTTTTTCCTTTTCCTTTTTTATCACCGCCACTCACTTTGCGGGCACCCGTCGCGCGTGATACGCCGCTTTTTTTCGACGCGGGGACTTCTTTCCATCCATACACCAGAATGAGAGTAGGGTATCACGTTCGCGTGTACCTCATCTCGTCCGGGTCGAATCAGCACTCGCATCGGCAGATTTCCGCCCGCGGGCCCCTTTTTTTGCGCGCGCGCCCGCCTCAATCGGTTATATCCGCGAGTCGGCGTCAGCTGCGAAAAAAAGCCCCGCGCGCGATAAGCGTTGGCAGCGAAGCAGACATAGGTACATACACGAAAGGGAGAAAGAGAGCCTCGATTTTCATCAGCAGGGAGTTTCGCGGGTGTTATATGCTGCAGTCGAGCCGGCGAAATTCGCGTCGTAAAATATCGCGCGGTTTAATCAGCGGGATTGCCCACTGTTTATTCTTCGGAGGAGCAATAAAGCTCCGACTTTAATTACGAAATTTCGTTGTTTGTGTGTTTTTTTCTTGCTCTCGCGCCTCTATTGTTGAAACTTCGCGTTTCTCGCGACGTGCGAAATGTATGATGAGCGCGAGTCGCGCCTTTATTAGCGCCTCTAATATTCAATTCCTCTTATAGGATTTCCAGGCGAAGTCCGACGCGAAACTTCCGCCCGGCAATGAGACGGCTTATCGCGTTTGCAAGTTTCTTCTCCGAGCTCTCTGAAAAAGTCCTCTTTGCCATGCAGCAGCGTTTCTTTTTACGACGGAGAGAGAGAGAGACCCGGGAGCGCGCGTGCGCCTTGATATCAGCGGCGGAGACTACTTCGGTGTCCCGTAATTTAGTATGCAAGGAAAAATTTCCAATATCGAGGAGAACGAGTAACAACCACGGAAATGAAAAACTTTGCTGAAGTCGTACCTTGAACTTTACTTGCGCGCGTGAGAAGCTCTAACGAACAGTCAGCGTGATGTATACACCTAACGGCGTCCGTTGTATGTCATTTTATTAACGCGAATGCAAAGCAGTATGGTATTCTTGCAGTCTCTGTAGCCACATTTTCCAATATAATTGTAATGAATCTTCATTGACTTCGTGTAGCTTTGCTGGATTTCCATTAGTGTAGGCCACTACTATAATTCCTTTTTTGATCTATAAAGTTTTGATTGAAATATTAATTCATTGAAATGTATTCAATTAATTTTTCAATATGCGAGTACCTGAAAGGGATATTTCAGATCAGTATTTAAAGCTCCAATATAAGAGGCCAGCTGGAGGGGAGCATCATATGTTTCACCGATAGTCTCTTTTGGATTGTCTGATTTTTTCCAATCCATCAAACATAAATCACCCCTTAAAATAGATAAATAACATTAATTTAAATAAAAGAGTGTTATTGTAATTTCAGTACAATTTATTTTAAGATCGCAGAGACATCTATTGCATTACATCTAAACTAAAGATGTACATACATAGATTAGACATAATCGATAAGTTGAATTTCTACATTACCTGTAAACAGCAATACAATCTACTATCCCTCTGTACAAAAGTTTTCGGTGAATAACATGAGATTCGATAGCTCGTACTTGATTAATATTTTCAAATACTTCACTGAGGCTAAGAAATGACTTTTTAATTCTATCAGGAACTTCAAAAGGTTTTTCAGTTAGCTTATTCATGATTGACGAATGCAATGATTTTCCATCTGCCAATAATTCTGAAATAAATAAAGTGTTTAATGTTTGTTTTCATTTTTAACACTGATAATTAAAAATAAAAATAAGATTAAAACCTGCATAATAAAGTTCAAATCCTTTTACACCTAATTTTTCAATCATTGTCTCTTTCCATCTTTCAAGTGCTGATTTAGCTTCCTCTGACTTTGTTGCCGATAATATTTTAGATACACTTGGATATTTCAAACAAGTTTTTTCTTTCATTGGAGATAGTGACATAATTTTAGAACTAGTGGACCAGTTATCAATAGAATTTTCAGATGGCTCAAGTATTGGAAATTCTAATAACTTTTCTACCATAACTGTTGAAAGTAGACACTTTTTTGTTTTTCTTTTTTTTGATTTGGTATATGGACCTTTTTCATTTGTACTATGTAATTTTATAGTCGATTTAACTTTGACATCTGCAGTTTTTTGTACGTCTTGTACATAACAGTTTAAATTTGCTTGAAGAGGTAGGTTTTCCTGAGGAACATTTAATGGCTTTTGTACACTAAATACTGATAATTTTAGTGAAGACCGTAACGTCCAAGCATATTCAGAATCAACAACACTTGATTGCCAAACTTTTGGTTCTTTTCCTTTACTTTCTAATTTGATGCGTTTTAATTTCTTTTTAGTTGTTTCTAATAGCTTGCCAAAAAACAGCTTATCTTCTCTTCTGAGAAGTTTTACTTTATCACTTTTTACACTTTTGCTACTCTGATTCTGTGTTTGGAAGCATTTCGAATTTTTAACTACGCGCGCCAAAAGCGCAGCATCGCGCGCGTTTCGTTGGAACATAACCTCAATTTCTTATCACACAATTTTCATTGATAAAACGAAAATTTAATAGAAATTAATAAGCACCATGAGATAAATTATCTTAGAACTTCTTTACTGTAGAATAACTTTAAACATCTTCATAATTTCCATTCGCTGCGATTTCTAAAAAAACAAACATTTACACGAATGAAACAAACTCCGATTTTTACTGCACCAAAATTCATTCTGTTTTTAGTTAATTATTCTATTGAATTACGTAAGAAACACATTTTAGGTATAACTTTTATATTAAAAAATATAATTATATTTTCGTTGCCAAATCATGAGAATTTCATTGCCGCGATAAAACAAGAACAGTATCTGTAAAATGTTCTTTGTTGATCAAATTCTTAAAAATGGACGAGTCGCGCCATCTGTTGAATTTTTCCTGAATTACAGGATACCTACCGACTAAACGAGTGCATGGACGATGTGGTGATGGTAAATGGTTGCTGGCTTGTTGCATGAAATCGCAGGTAAATTATCTTGACCGAGGTATATAACTATACGAGAAATCTAAGACGCGATTTAATAAACTGAAACCACATTACAACCAAGTATTACAACTGTCTCATTTTACCGCATAACTCACTATGCGAAACCCGAGCAAATCAAACATTTTTTCTTTGAATTTTAATTTGTGCAATATGTATAAAAAATTATCTTTCGGGAATGTCTCAAGCATACACTCGATTTTTTTCAAAGCATGAATTTATTATTCATAGCCTGCAATACGAACTTTTATGAGAAACCAATTTTGCGTTCAGTTTGACCCATACAGGTATATATTCTACGTTTTTGAAACTTCAATGGGAACATTGGGAACGTACCTAAGTTTTCATAAATACATTTTGGAGAAACGTTTCTACAACGTTTCCTGCATGTGGGCTATGGGTTAAAATTGAACACACGCGTCAATTTTGGTGAACGCAATTGCTTTGATATATGATATAAAATTTTTAAATATAATAAGCAGTATTAAAATGTGTATTATAATTATTAATTTATTTATTTATTTAAATGTTTTTACGGATAAATTATACCCTTTATAAGAGAATGTACATAAATATGTACTGGAAAAAATATAAACTTCCGTTCTATTTCACCTCTATGTAGAAAAAAATCTTCTAAAAATGCTAACTAGTTTCGTTTAGCACTTTAAGGGCTAAACTGTAAAAAAAATTTTTGTACACTATAAGAATTCATTAAAAACATATCAAAAATTGGAACGATTGCTTTGTATTATTTTGTAAAAAAAATTGCACAAAAATAGTTAAAATTTAGGCGTTTATACAGAACTAACCCCTTAATAAAATTGGGGTCTTAAATTGTAATCAAATACTCTATCATAATAATATCATTATCAGTTCGTAGACTTATTTATATCTGAATTATAATAAAGTTAACTAAAAAAAAAACAACAAATAATATAGGTATAGGTACCTACTCGTTCTTAATTTTTATGAAGGTTTTGTATATCTCTATACTTAAAAATTCTATAACTTAAAAATATTGATGCTAAATACTCTCTAACATAAAAATATTGATGCTGTTTGGATTGACTCTGCGTTCACTTTCGCCCGGTCTCCCCTACCCCAGTTTATACTGGGGAGACAGATGATATAACGAAACATTAGTAATTATTGATGTCTAAATGAATTGTGAGTAAGTTTACAGTTAATATTTGATTAAATAATGTATAATTGATAATACATATAAACTATAATTTAATGAAAATTAATTTTTTTAAATAATTATATATTTTCTTTTTCAGATTCCCTGAAAATTCTATGAGAATGAGATCCCCTTTCTCGTAAAATATAACCAAGCTACATACCCTACGTTATGTAAAATATATTAACGATAAAAATCACATTTCAGGCCTTTTAAAATATATACAAGTGGTCCGTTATACCTCAATGTCTTTTAAATTTGCGGTTTTTTAATCATTTGAATTATATATAATAACAATAATTTACTGTCTCTGAAATCATTAGATTCGATTAGATTAAGATAATTAGCATAAAGAAATGTAATCTGGTTTTGTCCAAACAGTGCACCCCTATCTTCCCTGTATATCATTTTGAGGTATACCTCCATTTAAGTACAGTCAAGTCGCGGGGACTGAAAAGGCTCAGGACCAAAATTATTAGGGACTGCAATGTGTATTTAGTATAGAAGCATTTCAGTCCCCGAGACATCCCCATGTATAAGAGCATTGTAGTTCCCATGTAATTTCAGTTCTCGAGTTCTCAGTCCCCATCGACTTGACTGTATTATTAATTTTGAATCATTATTAAGCCATTTAGATGCAGCAATGCAAAGTAATGATTTACGTCATGATATAATTTTAGATTTATTTTTAGAATGAAAAGAAGGAGCTTTAAAGTGATTTAAATAGGTTTAATAGTTTAACAAAATATTAAATTGCAAATTTAAAGTTATCAAAAATCTTATTGATCTAAACTTGTTAAATCTTAATAAATAAAGTAAATGAAATAAACTATTAATTTCGACTTAATAATAGATAATTTAAACGTATCCATTTATATTTATTAAATAGAATTAACTTCAATAAAATTATTAACAATAATTTACCTCTATTTTAGTTTTATTTAATTTAAATTTATACAGTATAATATATACAGTAAAGATGCACCTAAATACGGTCATGTTTAAATTTTTTTAAGTTAAATGAATTCTTTTCAAAGAATAAATTATTCTACCTGATCATATTTTATCGTCATATGATTAAGGGATATTCTTGTTGGTATGCTACAGAATTAATTATAAAACAATAATACAGGGTTCAAAAAACTTTGTTGAAAAAATTTGTAAATAGCCCTAGTTCGTATGTCACTTGATTATCAGAAGAGGGCGTGGAGGCCTAAATTGCAGTATTACATAAAAAGAGTTTTGTTACACAAAAATCTTAAGATAACGGAAGTATCTAAATTATTGCGCAAGATGAATGACAAGGTAACAAAATAGCAAGAGGCAGTGTCCTCTTACGCGTCGAATGTCCCTCTTATTCGAGCCAGCAAAATGTAACGAGAGCCGCTCGTTTTATCTACTGTGCGTCAGATTATTCGCAGGCTAATTAGCATCAGCTTAATATTCGCGAATGAGCTTTATAAGTGACGATTTTATTAATGCGATATTGCGACCCCTTGTTAGATTAATTTGGCATTTGATGAGTTATGTATGTCAGGAGAGTATGTTTCATCTCATATTATTCTTATTTTAAATTTTCGCTTTTTTATGTATTTTTTAAAGCATTTAAATAACACCTACAGTAGGTGAATGGAATTAGATACTTAAACTAGTTAAACATTTATCGCATATGTTACTATTTCGAAATTGATGTTACTAGAATATTTTAAAGCCGTATAAAAACATTGATTCGATTTACATAATAATATTCATATGTATTTATGTAAGATAAATAACTTTATTTGAAATTGCAGTTTACTTTAAGTCGAGTAAAATGATTATATCGGCATCTGGTTGCACGAATACAGAATTCTATACACATTATTTTCATTTTATTAAAACGCGTATCGTGAGAACTTTTGTTCGTTTATTAGTCAATTTAAGTCAGTAATCAAATAAATTTCTCTTCTAACTTCATACTGTTCGCGCGGCTCGATTTTATTAGATTATAACATCTACATTTTATAATGCTATTTATATATTACATGCTATTCACCCAATTAAATAAACAAACTTTAAAAATCGCTCGCGTTTTCATCGATTGTAGATTTTTACAAAATACTCTCCTTGAACTTTTAATGGGAAATTTCAAATATGAATATGTATTTACATAATTATTTATATAAATATTTACATAAGTTTTTCAAAAGCATTATGAATTATTAAAAAGAATATGAAAACTGAATTTTTTGCCACTTCAAAGTCGAAGGCTAAGTAAATTAAATAAAAACGGCTGTATTCGCACGAAAATAAAGGAATAATTTTCTTGACGGAAACACATCGATCTGAATCCAATCAATGCCTGTTACCCGCTATCGCTCTTATCTGTCTAGTGGTTGAATTTACGAACGTTAGTTGTTTCAATTAAACATGGGCTTGACAATTGGGAGCATATAATTGAAGTGATTTACGATAGATATCTTTTAACAATACAAAGGTGGTTACGGCTTAAAATTGCAAATAATTACATTTGCAATTTTGTGAAAATGGGATTTTAAAACATAAATTGGAACCTTTTGAATATACTTGTTTAAAAGTATAAATATTTGATAACAGTTTCGCAAGTCTCGTGATGAAATTGTTATAGTGCCATTACAAAAGATAGGAATTGCACTAAAATACAACATTTATGAATGATATTTGTATGAATCACTGATCCATGCAAAGTTATGCTTCGCGCATAACGTTCAAAACGTTAAATACGAGAAATTTTCTTTTAAATCTACGAATTTTGAATATAAATTCACATTCCCCCATAAAGTGCCGCCTATTGGATTAGTTATATCTCACAGTGCACACGAGGAAATTCACGTAACTTTCACAGAGTCTGCCAAATCCTTCAGTCCGCGCACAGCATAATAACACATGCGAATCGAACACAGACGACAGCCAGCGTCTCGCGGTCCTATTACATCGTCGCGAGCGTGAAATAAAGCCAATGCAGCCATACACATCGATTGTAAAGTTTAATTTCGTTGCGTATAGCCATGATAATAATGCCTCGGCGAGGGTCAAATAAATTTACTGGCCGCCTGGCGATTTTCCCTCGATGAGGACTCGCGAAATCAAAAACTTGTGCGCTATACCGCGTCTACTCGTGTGTGTGTGTGTGGACATGTGCAGTCCAACGGTAAGAGCCCCGACCATATAATAGATCTCCGCGAGCGGCGCGCTCTGTCAGCCGGACGTAAACACGATCGTAATTTATCTCGCGCTGCACACTCGCCTCGAATTCCCTCCTTTTTTCTCTCTAAGCTTTGATTCACCGTCGATCGCGTATATTCCTTTGTGTCTCTCTCTCTCTTTTTTTTTCTATTTGTCTCTCCGCCCGCTTCTGTCGTGCGTTCGTTTCTCTCGGTCGAAATAATTTTCTCGAAGGCGCGCGCAAGGGACACAGACGTGTGCATGCGCTGCAAAAACGGGGAGGCACGGTAAAAACGGGGAAAAAGAATGTCTAACGCTCGAAGGACAGCACTATGGGTTAGTGTGTGGCGGCCCGTTGTTTCGCAAGTCAAATTTAGTAGAAGTAGGAGCTCGGCAGACGTTATTGGTATTAACGAGGCTATTGCGTGAGATCGCGGGACTCGATGAGAAAAAGAAACGCCCCGAATGTGTTGTGTGCGTATGCGACGGGGGCGACCTTTTGCAGGGCAAAAACTGCTGCTCCTTTCAACGGTGCTCTAAATTTCTTTAAGTGAAATTTCCACAAGGACAATGCAATTTGCCCGGTATTTTTGGAGTCCACTGCTGAGGTGACTTTATTGCCTGGAGTTGGTCCTTTATAACACCTGAAAGATAAATTTAAAGAAAATTGCTCTATAAATTTTAGCAACTTTGCTCTTTCAACCTACCTAATACTTGTTTAAAAATGTAATTATTCTTATATTTTTAAATTTTGCGTTATGTTTGTGTATAAAAGAGTAAATTCATTGTATACAAAATTTTAAGTGACTATAAACTTTATTTCAGAATTCATTAACAAAATACAATAGTTCTTAAAGCAAAATGTATTAGTACCACCAAGAGCTCCTGCGCAAGAAAAAGTTTGTTGATTTGCTGAAAAAAATTGTACTTATTTTTAGCGCATACAGAAGATATTTATGCACCTTCAATTAAGCTAGGTTAGTTTGGTAAAAATGAAAATGTATTCAATAAAATTAGCATAAAATTTTATGTATTTTAATTACAAATTATAGGTAATTAATTTTGAATTTACATTAAATCTTTGCATAGTCCTTTAGTAATGCACAAGTTTCTTTATAATATTGACATGAATATGTATAATTAATTTCAAAAGGTTTAGAAAAATTGACGCGCAAGAGATATAGACAATAAACAACTATAAGAGAATAAATATTTTTATGCGATACCAGATGCTATTAATAGCGTTTATACAAATGAAAAACGTATGATGAAAAGTTATGTTTGCTCAATGATATTTAAAAAAACAAACATTTAAAAATCTTTATAATCTTTCTATTAGAATTGATTAGTAAAATTATGCTTTTCATGTTTTGTAAAGGTCAAAAACTTCAAAGTTTTGTCGAAATTGTGAAAAAAATCTTTTCTTTTATAAATAGACAGAGACTCACATTAAGGGGGTCTTCTCATATAAATGGCATAATATCAACTAAAACTTTGAGAATTTTTTCCGAGGAAACTATTAAAGATATTCTTTTGAAAATTTAAAGTCATTTTATTGACTATAACACAATGTAAAAAAAAATATCTCTACAAAATCGTTCGTACATCAATATGTCGGCTGCTGGAAGTTGAGCACTTTTTATTTTGATGCTCTGTTCTTTGGTTGTGATTAAAAGAAACTATTCAACTGCGATTGACTTCCATCCGGGTTTATTTTAAAGATAATAAGTTCCTTTTTAAGGCGAACCAACATGATACTGAAAACATCTTGATTAAATAATAGTTTTTTAATAAACAAACTAGTGATTTTTTAGTGATTTTTTTATTCTACATTGTATTATAGCCACAAAGTGACTTTAAATTTTCAAAAGAAAATCTTTAATAGTTTCCTCGTAAAAAAATCCCGAAGTATTAGTTGATATTATTCCTTTTGTATGAGAACACCCACTTAAAAACGTTAGTTGTAATAATGTTAAATAGCCTTCATTGGAAACAAAGTGGATACTTAGGGTTTTTAAGACGCTCAAAACTTATTTTAGATGATGAAGTCTCAGTTTAAGTTGAAGTTGCACTATACCAATACAAATACACAGTTTGATTCAATAATTCAAAGTAATTAATGTGTAGCCTTAATGTTTCGATGATTTCAATATGATCGGTCATTACATTTACAACATTATCTTAATATTTTATGAAATTCAATTTTGTAATTTTATTTAAGTAGAACTTACGACTACTAAACACTATACAAAAAACCGATGTAATTGAATGTTTGGAAATGTATATGACATTCTCTTACATTTTTTATTGGAAGCTATATTAATACATTTAATACAATGAAAAGTAAAATTATTTTAAAACCATAAAAGAGGGATTCTTAAATTGACAACTTGACTTGAAACTCTTTGTGTTGACGTGTATGGTGATAAGCAACAATAAAGAAAAAACATAAAAGTACTTTAAAATAGAAAATAGAAAACGGGAAACATAATGTCCACCTCAATTTCCACTATAAGTTTTCAATTTTGGACTACGCTAACAGAAACGTGAATTCAACGTATATATGCAAATGCTAAAATACCACTAAATAATTTTTCCCCCCACAGTATGTAAATTGTTTCTCAGAAGCTTGTACTGTGGTAGTTAATAAACTTTAATTTTATTCTTATTTTGCCTTTATTTTAGGACTTTGCAATAAAAAGAATCATTTGTAACTAAATGACGGACTTTTGAAAAAATCACTAGTTTATTTATTAAAAACCTATTGTTTAATCAAGATGTTTTCAGTATCGTGTTGGTTCGCATTAAAAAGGAACTAACTATGGTAGTTCTGTTATAATATTGTCATTTTCTAAAACCGAATTATAGTAATTGTATGTATTTTAATGACAACTGTTTAAATAAACTCAGAAAATTGTTAGCAATAAATTACTTCTAGAGCTATGTTACGTCATAGAAAAGAATAACAACCAACAACTCCTTCAGTATTTCACGATACAGAGCACATGAAATCGAGGATAACAAATGGAATATGAGATTCTTAAGACGCGTACAGACAATAGCGATCAATTAACATCGAGTGCTCTTACGGGAGAAGCCGAGTCCCGCGTCCCGTTGCGCTTCGCTAAAGCACTGCGCGCACACGCAACACCTGCGTATATACAAGCACATACACACATAACCAAAGAGCAAAGTACTCAGACCAGACAAAAGACGCAATTGGAGGATTCCCGAGGGGCTCGTCAATCGCGTTTCGCGTTTCCTTCTCGGCTGCTGCACGAACCCTCCTGCACTATGCCCACACTTACTCCCGCGAGACTTTTCCTATCCACGCAATCTCTCTCTCTCTCTCTCTCTCTCTCTCTCTCTCTCTCTCTCTCTCTCCGATCGACGCATTTTTTTCTCCGACGTGCTTCGATCAGCCGAAGGGCAAACACAAACAAGGATTCCTTCGGCCAGCCGAAAAACAAAAAATCACCCGGGCATTAGAAAGGAACGCCGTGCGAGCGCGAGTCGCGCACTGCACGTGTGTGTAAGAGCGAGCGCTCGAGCTTTTTTTCTATATAGAAATCGGTGCAATTGCGCGGGGGGCGATATCGCGCCGCGGATAGGAGGGACGAGGGAGAAAGAAGGTACAGCACCGATACACGTACGAGACTTGATAGGTATATAAGCTGGGCGTGACGGCTGCTACCTGCATCAGTTAGATCTCGACTATCCTAGTGTCCTGTCTGAGCAGACCGAATCAATCCTTTATCGCCATGAAGACTATCGTGAGTATTCGACTGTGGGGGCGCTTTTTGTTTGTGTGCGGGGGCTTCTCTTTTGGCCCGCGTTCAAGGGACATTATTTCATGTCGGGCGAATGAAATCGAGTTACTTTTTTTTACGAGAAGACACTTTTTGGCCTCGTGAATTGATGTCTATTTTCAACGATATTTTTCTTTATAAATTTGTTGAGTAATTGCAAATCAAAATTTTGAATTACTTTTGCGGTACGTTTTTATTTTACATCAATTGTAAAAAGTACAGTTTTTTTATTCTTATTTTGCCTTTAATTATTTTGTCTAGAAAAAGTCCATTATACATAAGAAAAATAATTCATTCAAAAAACGCTATTCGCTCTAATAAAATATGTTTTCTGGATGTATTGGAATTTAACAATATTTTAGAGTTCTACATATATTGCATCGGAAACTAATAAATGCAATATCTTTTATTCTCAACTCAACCGTAATGACCACTTTATTGCCCTCAAAAATGGGACAAAAGCAGCATATCAGTCCCGCAAATCTACTTTTTCCCCCAAATTTACTATTTCTTGCAAATGCATTTTTTTATTTAATTATTTTTCTTACTGGAAATCCCTTCTTTTAAATCAATAAAGTGACCACAGTTAAGTCGGGAATAAAGTTCTATCGGGAATAATCTTCGGCTTTATTCCCTTGTTACATAGTGTACTATTTTACGTATCATATCAGCTAAAATAGGAATGAAAGTGTTAAATTATTATTTTCGGAAAGTAAAGAAACATGTTTGTATTAAAGTTATTTTCTTATAATCAATCCCAATTTGTAATCGATGTAAGTAAAGGATGCACTTTACAATTCATTAGCGACCTTCATATCTTAATACAACGTTATTATGTCAAAAGAAGCGTTCATCGTAAAATTTATAACGAAATTATAGCGAAGATTACAGCCGACGCTTCTCGAGCAACTAATTTGCATTTCGCTTTCATTTGCATCAGATCCTAATTGCCATCATCGCCGCTGTGGCTTCGCCCATCTACGCCGAAGAGGCTGTTGAGGCTAAGAAGCAAGAAAAGAGAGGACTCCTCGGCCTGGGATATGGCGGTTATTACGGCGGCCTGGGCGTCTCGGGACTTGGCGGTTACGGAGGTAAAACACGACATTGAAAATAATGTCTTCTTTTCTCTTGTTCACACGATCTACTAGAGATAATTACATATTAATTTTATACTTTTCGGTGTCTTTACATAAATATGATTTATGTCAATATAGGTTGTGTAAACAGATTACTAGTATATTTATCGCAACTTCCTATATTCAATTATTTATTTCTTAGATTTTCAACAGTTTCTACAAATTATTTTTCACGCAAACATTTTCAAAGTGTTATATTGATTTTTATCTAAAGCCTTTTCGAAAAATTCTATTTGAATAAAGTAAAAATCTTTTGGTTTTAGTTTTATACTTTGTTGAATACAAAATTGGTAGAAGTTAAAATAAAGTCAAATTCTACAATGATTTTCAATTTTCTTTCGAAAAAGTTTTAGTAACATAAAATTTTAATAAGAAAATAGTTAATTTCTGAATAAAATTTATCAAATTTTGAAAATATGTTATATAATTTTTCAGTAATTTATATCAATATTTTAGAAAGCATGATGATATTAATATTTTATCGTAGAAAGGTAGAGATTTAAGAAGTATAAAAGACACATTAAATACAACAATAAAATATTGTTACCTAATTGCATTATATTGTATTATTACAATTGTTATATAAATACATCCGGATCAAAATCTTGAAACACGCAAGCAAAAAACAATAGTGAACAGATTTTAATATGGATAGTTTGCCAGAATTGAGTTAATCATATCGATAGAACGTTCCAACTAAAACAATGTACAATTACTGACATTGAAGCTATTACTTATCAATAAAAATCAACAAAGTGCATAAATTTGTACACAGCGCGAGATCGCGAGGTATAAACACCATTCACGTAAGCATCGATCCCAGCACTATTTAAACAGAGCATCTAAATTCAATATACATTTTTCCAGCAAAACACAATAGCCGCGTGAACTCTATTACTAAATTCGCTACCCACACTGCAAACCTATATATATATCGCACTCGCGCACCTTTATTACAACACACCTCCACCTCGAACACGAAATGAACAAGGAAAGTCCATCAACCAGAAGCTCTTGCATGTAATTCGCGCCTCCATCACTAGCACAAATTACACTACCATTTCGCAATCACCCATATCCATATCACACTATCGATATCAAAATTTCACACACAGCACCCGTAACCGTAAGCAACCCGAAGAAGGAAAGCGAGGGCGGATAGCGATTATCAGCCTTTTGCCTCTTTACAAGATTCTTGTGTGAGATATATTTGTGGTGTGAGAAGGGTCGAGCATGTTACTCTCCCTACAGGAGGAAACTGGGCTGGTTAGAGGAGGCCGTATCTACTGTCCTTGTCTAATTACATTTTTGGTATTTATTCAAACAGTAGTTTGTTAATTGAAAAACTAAGAGTCGTCCCCAATTTTTCTTAAAATAAGGAATATTTTGATACCTAAAAGAGTACCGAACATTATTTCCTTTCCGAGAATAGTTCAAAACACAGAT
Organism: Gastracanthus pulcherrimus; assembly: GCA_949152435.1. Taxonomy (NCBI): domain Eukaryota; kingdom Metazoa; phylum Arthropoda; class Insecta; order Hymenoptera; family Pteromalidae; genus Gastracanthus; species Gastracanthus pulcherrimus. The sequence goes on along the minus strand of OX424572.1, from coordinate 215,351,067 downwards.
CCTATCCTCAATTTTACCGTTTCAAAGTATTCTCGAAAAGGAAATAATGTTAAATATTCTTTTAGGTCTCAAAAGATTCCTTATTTTACGAAGAATTGGGGATAACTCTTAGTTTTTCAATCAACAAACTACTGTTTGTATAAATACCAAAAATGTAATTAGATAAGGACAGTAGATGCGGCTTCCTCTTAACTGAAGAAGCAAGAAGGGCGTATTCTGCGGCGGTGTTGCTATATAAAGCAATAGTCATGGGACAGCTACCGTACCTTGCAGCTCTTTTTGGAAAAAACAAGTCCAGGACCTCAAGTAGGAATCCTAGGGAACTCGTAATTCCAGGGACGCGTACTAATATCGGCCTGAACTTATTCAGAGCCCAAGGTGCTCGCCTCTAGAATTCACTCCCCCCAAACATTAGACATCTTCCGTCCTTAAGAGGAGGTCGGAGCTTTACGTAGTTACCGACAATTTCGTACTTTTCAGTATTTTCATTCAATTTTTAATTTTTTTCAATTATATCAGTTGTCCGGTGTTCCTTAGTATATTGAGAACACCGGACAACTAAAGCTTTTAACTTTTATGAACAATTAAATTAAAATAATGTAAAATTCAATGCAGAAATCTGTAATCGGCTTCGACCTTCCCTTAAGCAAGTTTAAAGCGGCACTTCGCAGGCACATCTGTTTAACCGTTGATGAATAAAATGCGACCTGCGATTAAAATCTGCCTGTTAAATCGCCTAGTATTTTAGCTTAGCTATAAGTGCTAACCCTTGTGTGAGAAATGTATTAAATCCTATTCACCAATACAAAAATTGCATATACATCCTATTCGCAAATACGATCTTTTCATATTTGGAAAAAGGAATTAATAGGATTTAATAGATTTGTCACACTAGGGAAATGTGACGCGATAGAGGAGAACATGATATAAAACTGTGCAATATTATTTTAATCTATGACGAACTCCCCTGGTTAAAAACACTTATGATACCGGATAAGACCTGATAAAACCGGGTTCAAATTCCAGACAAGACAGGATTGGCTTTTTGATCTCATCCTGTTTTAACCAAGTTTGCATTGATTTGGATATATGACCATATGAAACAGGATTCAAAATCCGGATAAAACAGGATAAGATCGTACAGGTTTATTTTACAATTCGGTCTCATACGTTTTTTTAACCAGGGTCTTGTAAAGAAGCTATCATATGTATATAGGGTAGTCTGCCCAGTAGATAGACACTGACCAGTAGATAGACGGTTTATAAATATTATTATATCTACGAAACTTTGTACGAAAGTTTGTTACGATTAGATTTAATATGATATTTATGAATGAACAGTTCGTTTTATATGCAATAAAGTATCTTCAAAAATATCGTCTATCTATTGGGTCTTTGCTATGTATAACCTAAAAACCCAATAGATAGACTAACAAAGTAAATGGACATTGTCAATCGTCTATCTACTGGGATATACGTGCTCTTCGCACTATTTTTGTAATTTCTAATTAAACAAAAACTTCTAACACTTTTAATGTGTTGCTACTGATAAATTGAAGTTTCTTGCATTCGATAAGTGTCAAATTGTTTTAAACAAATGATATTATCATACAAAAATCTGATGTATAAAGTGAGAAAATCCTTAAGCGTCTATCTATTGGGTAGTTGAAAATTCAATTACAAATTGTATTTGAAAATTCAACTTTTAGTAACTGAAAACCAAATTCAGTAACATTTTATTGAATTTATGATTCGGCATGCATTGCTAAGTAAATTCAAGTACATGTAACTGAAAAAACTTATAAAATTGTCACTAGCATGAAAACAATATCAAATAGCCGATTAGATTTTGTACTCTTTCTCTACCATTAATACTTTCTATTATTAATAACAAAATTAAGTAGGCTCGAATCCTCCTTATATTTATCTGTTTGAATAAATCTATCTTAAGTACCTATAATAAGATTGGATGTATGTGTTAATTTAATCATATTGAAAAACTATTGCTGTCTAAAAGTACTTTTATGCAAGTTTTATAATATTTAATTTTTGTGGTGCAGAATGCTATTGAAAATTCAATTCAGTTCTTGAATTTTCAATAATCATTCGTGAATTTCCAATAACTCATTCTTGAATTTTCAGTAAAAATGTAGAACTTCAATTACATTTTATTGAAGTTTCAATCATATATTTTGAACAGTGTACGCATTGTTAACGCAAATATTACAATGACACGATTATGTATACACATGACACGTGCAAACAAATCTCTATCTATCCGTCTATCCCCGCAGGCTACGGACACGTCGCTTCGCCGGTCGTCTCGGTGAACCACGGCGTGCTGCCCGCCTACTCGCACGCCGCCCCCGCTTCCGTCTCCTACAGCGGCTACACCGGCCACCTGGGGGCCGGCTACAACGCGCCCCTGCGCCTCGGCGCCTACAGCGGCGTCGGCCTGGGACACGGGGTTGGTCTCGGACACGGCCTCGGCGGTCTCGGCCTCGCCGGACACGGATACAATTACCTGCACGGAGGCAACATCTGGTAATCAGCCCGAGGTGCTCACGAGAGTTTGGGTAGAGCTGACAACGTGGATCGCTGTATAATAAGAGGACGCTTGTTCGATATTTTTCCGATTTTTTTTCTCTATTCTGGATTTGATGAGGTTTTGGCGTTTGAGCAAATTCTCGCGGTTCTGTATTCTCTACGATGTGGCTGTACGGATTAGTTCCTCTATTCAATTTATTCAGACTTCTTTGAGATTAGCATTTGTGTCGCAAACATTTTTATTTTCTGAATAAAGATTCTTTCCTTTTAAATCAATATATTATCGCATGTTTTATTTATTATCCCATGTCCATTGTCCTGTACGTATTATATATTGGTTACCAGAGAATTTCCAAAATAGCGCAGTTCAATGATGAAAGCTATATAAAGTAGTATCAAAATACAGTTTCTTTATACTTTGAATCAGAGATAAGCACGTTAGAAAATAATCTCCATTTTATCATTCCTATTTACAATGAAGAAACTTTTACTGCCTCTGGAATATATATAAATCTGTTCGACGCATTTAAGAAACAAGAAAAGAAATTTTACATCCTGTAATTTGCATTATCAAACGATATTTCTTATATATAATGCAGGATTATTAGAAAAGAGATTATGTAATTATGAATATTTAATAATTTTATAAAACCTTTCTTTCACGAATGCGTAGTTAATATTATATTAGACTATAAATAGAATATTTTAAACTTGTATATATTAAGTTTAACACCTCTTGCAATAATTTATAAATTAGATTTCAAAATTAAACTTTTTCTCAGGAGTGTAAGCTGACATTAATACTATGTACCTACCTATTATACGAATTATTTTTTACGACAAACAGGATTATAATTATATAATCCGTATGAACTTTTGAGGTAGATTTTATTTGAGCATATATAAACTTTAAATTTCAAACTTTGTTAAAGTTGCTTTAAAATATTCGTTTTTGCCATATAACGTTTTATAGATGATGTCGAAAATTCTATACAATATGATGTGTAAATTGATTATTTTATTTAGAAATTGTAATAAATACTCTAAATGAAATTAGTTTTAAATACTTTTTCTTTTTCATAAAAGCCGGATATCGATAAGTTAGGTTTCCAACCACTTAGAATACTTACCAACAGATGAAAGTGTGTCACACCAACACAAGGCAAGTGGTTTAGTTCTGTGCTAGCCGTTGTGAGAAAATGTTGTGAAGGAAACTTAGCTCTTTATTTTGTATAATATTTTTAATTGGTGTAAACATCAAACTTATAATAATGAACATTATTGCTAGAAGTTTTACAAGCTTGGCGAAAACATGCCTTGGAAGAACTGTCGAAGGTAATATTTATATTAAGAATGCGTATTTATTAGCGTTAACCTAACCTCCAAAGTTGTTATCATTTTTTCTTTTTGCAATATTAATTGAATGAATTATATAGAATTTACATTGTTAAATGAATATTTATGATTATTATAATTATTTTGTGGTTTTTAGGCAGTTCTTTTGCATTGGCTAAACATAGCTACATAAATACTATGGAAGGTAAATTTGTCATTTCTTATAAACATTTAAAAAGGAGATACATTTTTGTACATGAAGATTAATACAAAAATTTCAATTTATTTTATAGGAAGTATATTGGCAACAGCAAGAAAGTATTTAGAAAGTTCAATGCAAGGTAAATGATACGTATAGATATTTTAAAAATATTATTATTACAAATTACGTACAAGAGTTAATAAAAAAAAAAAATTTTAATTCTTACTTATCTAGTAGGTTTGTGTATACATAAATAAGTTTATAAATTATTGTTTTTTCAATAATAACACAAGATGTTAAAGAATTGATATATGGAGAAAGGTAAAGTTTCTGATCAGTTAAGGAATATTCAATTCGTTTTTTTTTATCAATAAAATTCGGAAATTATATATATATATAGAAAAATATTTTATCAAGTATTTATAGTTTTTCAATTTGAAGTGAATCTATCATTCATAAGTATATGTAGGAATAAATAAGGCTTGGACGATCTCCACGAACTATACACCATTTATTAAACTTTACATAAAGTTTTATGTAAAGTTTAATAAATGGTATATAGTTCGTGGAGATCATCCAAGCCTTATTTATTCATAAATTTTCAACTCAAAAAATTTAATTTAACTCAAGTTGTATAAAGAATTTGTTTATTTTTACAATTCTAATGATTATTATTATTATTATTATTATTGTCATTATTATTATTACTAAATATGTTTGTTGCATATAAGTCTGTGAAGAACAGAGTAGAAAAAATTCATATATTCTTTTAACGTGGGTATGAATAAAAGTTAAAATTTTGGTTGTCCCATTTTACATGTGGAATGTTTATACAAATACGAATGGCATAGTAAGCCGTTCCTTTTTCAAATATCGAAACTTTTTTAAAGAGATACTGGGGTGCTTTTTATAAGAGATACTTTTCTTAAGGCGATTTACTTTTTTAAACAATTATTCGAGGTTTACCAACTTTGTTGAAGAAAACGGCTTACTATGCCCTTCACATTTATATAAATTATAACCACATTGTTCGGTTAAAGTTTCAAAAGATTTCGTTATTATTTGCAACCAGAAAACAGTTTTAAATATTCTCCGTGGTAAGTAATGTGTCTGGGACTCTTTCACATCCCCTTAATATTACTTTTTAGCTTTGATTACCAGCAAAACTAATATTAACCCTTCGTTGTACCTAGACGTAAATAGGAGTAAAAATAAGTTTATAATTGGTTCCTTAGGGTATTACGTTTTAACTTACGTATTAGGATAGCCAAAACCCTGAAAAAAAGTGTAGCGTTAGAGGTCTATATGGATCTTGTAGGCACTAGGGTATAAAAAAAACAGAGTTATTTGTTTATTAATATCATATATAATCTTTAATAAAAAGATGCAAGAAAACAAATTATCTGTTCATGTGCCTGATGTGTATCTGATGTCAATTCCTTATATATTAATAATAATCAGGAATACGCAAAACGATGCAAAAAGTACAAAGTTAAATGTTTATTATTATTAATTAGTACAATTTAAGTATTATTACTATAAACAATCATTAAAACTTTGTACTTTTTGCATCGTTTTGAATATTCCTGATTATTATTTAAAATTAAAATTTCAGTAGTAAAGTAGAAACTTTATTACTGAAATTTTAATTTAAAAAAAGTTTTTCTACACTCTTTGTGCCATGCCCATATGGGTCTATATATTCAGAGAAATAGCCTCTATATAAACCGGGCTTAGATTGAACCTGGGTGATCTTACGGGTTACCCATCACTACATTGGTTTTTGTTTATTGTATAACACTTTATGTGCTAAATCAAATATGAATATTTTTACTTACTTCTATAAAATTTTGCGTAAAAAATAGCGCACTTTCTAGAATATGTCAAATGCGTGAACAACATGCGTTGTTTACTGTAACCAAAATAAACAAAGATGCTGAACTCTATAGGCATAAATTCACTTTTTTTGTCCGTTAAGGTGATGTTAAAGCTACCAGTCACCGACAAATACGAGGAACCACTTTTCTCATTTTATTTTTAATTTTAAGTAAATATGAAACGTTATAGTCCTACTAAAAAACAACAACTTTCAAGAGAGATATATTCTCAAAACTAAAAATTGAATGAAAAAAGTGGTTCCCCGTATTTAACGGTAAGAAGAGGGTTTAGCATCATCTTACACAGGTTACATGTGTTGCCTATAAGGTAGATGCTAAAAGTAAGTTTTAGGTGTAAATACTACAAAAATAATCGTTTGAAGTAATTCTTTAATTTTTAGTTCTTGCAGTCTGTGCAGGATCGTAATTTAAACATTATGAGCTTCAATAATTAAAGATCGAAATAAAACTGAGAGTGTTTCAGCTGACTCAGAAGATGTGGTTCTGTATGGACTCAATGAGCACTAAAGGATTAATGAAAAAAAATGAAATCATAACTTTTCCTAAGACAAATTTTCATAAAAGTTGTAGTACAATGCACTTAAAATAATTTAATCAAACCAAATTATAGTATAATTTTATATAATTTAAACATGCTATAAATTTGTTTATAAACTCAACGAAAATGGCCAGTTTTTTCCCTGAAAAGCGAGACCAAAATTACACTTTTTGCCCGGCAATGCGTGACTTCACTAGAAACTAGTCCAAATTCCTTTATTTCATCAAGTTCTACCAATAACCCTGATTTTCGATTGCCTTTTAACAATATTATCTTTTAACAGTCCATTAGTCCCGCTTTCCAGTCAAGAACTGACCACAGTTGAGATGGGCATAAAGTACTATATGTAACTCGAGAAAAAAGTCGATCTTTCCCTCGGGTGACACTGCCCACTATTTCTACAATTCATTAATAGTACTTTGTTCAAAAGCTGAATTCTCATTTAAAAATGTAATCCTTTTTGAGCAAAGTAAAAAACAAATCCAATGACACAGCATTAGAAACAATGACAAGATCATACGTTTAAAAATGTACAGTGCAACAATAAAATTGTTTTCCGGATCTCGGCATCGTTTCCCAAAACTGGTCCTTTCTTTCCTACCCGCCTGCGCGTCTGCAGCTCATAGCGCGTCACTGCACTCGTGACCCATTTCCATAATATCTCGCGCAAAGTGTTTCCCGGCTCCTCTTTCAGGCTCAAAAAGGAGCACAAGCAAGACAGGCGCCCTGTGTATCCCTAAAGACTCCCGTACCCCGGGACCCAAAAAGGAACCGAGAGACGTCTCGAGTTTCATCGCGACGCGTATCTCGGGATCCGTGCGAAAGGGTGCGAGAGTCCTCTTTTCTCTCTTTCCTCCTCCCCCGACAAAAACCCTCGGACGACTCTTGTGCGCCGCGCGCTGTGCGAAAAGTGCCGGACCGAGGCTTCACCTCTTTCTCTCGGCGCTCGCGCGAGAGAATGCAAAAAGGACCGGCGAACGGCTTGCATACACACGTAGGGATAAATGCGCTCGCGTTGGAAGGGGGCTGTGTATTATGAGAGAGAGAGAGAGCGTGGAAACGTGCGGGACGCAGACGTCGCATGAGGGGCTACACTGACGCTGATCGTCGGGAATTGGTGGGGGTGACATGTCCATTTGCGGTTGACCGGCTTGTCTATGTGTGCGTGTATGTATAAGGCTGTCGATGCAGACGTAGAGATTTTCGCGCACGCACACGGTCTTGGGAAAATTTCTACTTTTTCCTGATTTTGCCTTCTGAAATGTTCTTCTTTTCAAAGATTTTAATAACCTGGATGAAAAATAATCTTATTCAGTTTTGTATCCGGTATACTTACGGTGACCATTTTTTTTAGTTTTTTTTTCTTTATCTCTTATTCTGTCACTTAAATATCTGTTTTAACAACTCACTGAAAAAGATATTAGTTAATAAAAAATTATATAATGTAAAAATGCTTTGTTAGCCATTTTCTTATACCTAAATAAATATGAAAAAATATTAATTTTCTCTAAAAAATCCGCTATAAAATTATTAAGTTTGTTATAATAAATAGTTGTTTATACAAAAAGCATTTATTTATCAAGTAAAAAAAAGTAAATTGCACTAAAGAATCTGTTTTTTTTTCAAAACATGTTTTACTAAAGCATTTAGTAACTATAACCAATTTTTTTTTTCAATATGTACATGGTTTTAACGGTTTATAGTCGTTTCACATAATATTACATAGATTGATAGAGTTCATTAAGAAGATTAAGCTATTGTTAGATTTTTAATGAAATCAGTAAAAATGGTATCCGGTAAAAATTTTACAAGGGCATTTAATTAATTAACATAAGATGCAGTTTTTTTCTGATATAATTTGCGCTGAACACACAGTAATTTTGTACGAGACAGAATGTTACGCATTCACCGTTCTTTTATTCTTAGTCCTTTTTTACTATGCAAAGCATGACACGGCAATTTTCAGTTTCTATGTATATCTGTAATAGCCAATAGTGCGTTTAAAAGAAAGATCGAGACACAAATGGACCAGGGCGAGATTGAGCGTAAAAGATGTAAAGATATTTGCACGAGCGGCTCCGGGGTCCGGAGGAATCTTGATCGTAGAAAGAAAAAAGCGCGCGCGGAAGTGCGTAGTGTGCGACAAAAGCGCAACTATACACCACGGCACGAGGTCGAAAACTTTTCGCAATGTAATCTTGCGTATTGATCTTGGGAGAAAAGGGGTTGCCTCCCGGGCATAATGGGTTCTGCTGGTCTCTTGGCTCGGTTAAGCCCGAGTTAGGTCGGATTAGCAGCGCCAGGCCCTTTGGACATCTGTCGTGTATATTGATGGACGGTGGTCAGCCAGAGAGATCTCAAAATGAACAACAATCGGTGCAGCGGCTAGCACAGCCAGGCTCACAAAAGTTTATTTCCCTCGGCTCGTGCGCTTGCTCGATCGCTTTATTTTCCCCTCTCACGGCAGGCTCTTGCCTCGAAACTTTCTCTGCACTTTCGTACATAAATAATACGAATTTTTTCCTTTATTTTATGAATAATTATTTTATTTTATTTTACATTGCAATTTATAATTGATTAACAGCTTTGCATACGCTCTTATAATACTATGAAATTTATTTTATTGATTCTTGTAAGAGGATTTATAAACATAAAATTTAATTGCACTATTATCAGAAAGCGTGAATGGAAATTGATCTTGCGATATAACTGCACAGCTATTATATCTTACAAATGACTGAAACAACATATCTATTTACATCTGTAATGTAAATATCTATAAATATAAAGTGCATTAAAATATTCATCTAGCAACAGATTAAAAACTGTTGATTTTACATCTGCATAATATATGACATCGACATATTCTATTTAATACCGGGGGGGGGAGGGGGGTAAATAAAAATGACAAGTCTATTGCTTTTTAATATGTCAACATATACATATTTAAATTTAATAATATAAACTTATGCAAAGTATAGCATAGATTATGACAAAGTATTGTTGTTTAAAATATTTTTAAATATATATAATTCATGCCATTTTCACAAATAAATTTAAGATAAAATAATAATATGTAACTAAGAAAATATTAAAAATATTCATTAAGTGTATCATTCGTGTTAATTATTCAAAATAGCTTATTTAAACTCCTTTTATCTGTGAACTCAAATTTTAACTCTATTAAATTTTATTCCTTACAAATTGTATTGCAAAAGAAAACATACAAAATATATTGATTAACTAAGAAATTTTCTATAGTCTTCTTTTATTTTAAAACTATTAAATATAAAATTTTTTTTTACAAGTTATTGGAGTAAAGGCATATTTTTGAGATAAAAACAAGTTTAAAAAGGAATTTACGCACACCTAGAGGACAAAATTTATTTTAATTTCAAGATAATTCAAGATAATTTTTCAACTATAAATAAGCCTATGCTAAAGTATATCACTTAAAAAGCAAATTAAAAAGTTTTGCATATTAAATTACATTTTTTTGCAATTGACAATAATAAATTTTGCAACACTATAGTTGTTGATTAAATTTTATTTATGAATATAATAAATGCATACTACTTTTACAAATGAAATTTATCGTAATTTTGTCCAAGTTTATGAATAATGGATCTATTCATTTATTACAAAGATATCATAAAAATGAAAAACGGAATAAAACAAAAACAAATCGATAAATCTTAAAAATTCTTCTTGATTTAAAATCTTCAACAGATGTAAAAGATGATCTTTGAATGGCCAAAAATGGCCGCATAATACTAAAGAAAGAAGCAATTAAATATTTATTGAAAAAAGAATGACTATTATAAAAATGTAAAACACGATATAAAAAAAATGAATCGATAAATATTAAAAATTGTTATAGATTTTAATCTTCATTAAAACACGTAAAAAATGATTTTCGTACTGCCAAAAATTACCGCATAATGCTCAAGAAAAGAGCACAAAAAAATTAACTGTAGATTAATAGAAAAAATTTCTAGCACGTAAAATTTATTTCAGTATTGATATTTTGTATTTGTTTTCCTCTTGTATAACATTATAAATTTACCATTAAAATTTGAATCTGTTCATAAATAATTTTTCTTATAAAATAATGAAAAAAATGTTTAATAAATTATAATTATTGAAAGTTGTCTCTCGGTTAAAAAATGTATATTTTAAAAAAATCATGGTTTATTTTTGAGTTTCTTAAGTAATACAAAAATTGATTAATAAAAATTCATAGTCAGTGAATAGAAAGTGAAAACCATTATCTTTAACCCACCGTGTGCAATGAGTATAAGTGCTTTTATAACCTCAGCAATTTTTCGATCTTGCGTCTCTCTGAATTCAAAAAGAGACCGGACCAGGTCCCCATTTTGAAAAATAATATATTGAACTGATGGAGTTAATATGTATGCACGTAACTATGAATATTTTCAGATTTTTGGGAGCCAATAAGTGGATCAGAACATCATATTACGGAATTAGTACATTACACATTGCACTCGAAGGGGTAAAGTGCCGTTTGAATAATTGAACTAACACAAAAAGTAGCGTGCGTGTTCTAGGGTTAAAAATTGGTCGAGATGCTAAATTGTTCGAAGAAACCTATGCAGTACGTTTAGATAAAAAAGCAAAGAGTATATGAATAAGTTTTTCAAAATAGTGTTAAATCATGCCAATCAATTATTTACCAGTAAACACAAAACCAAAGAAATCAACGTGAATGTAAAAAACCCACTTTCGTCACGGGAAAATAGTCAAATTCGAATAGCCACGATTTGCACTCGCGCGTCCGGTATAAACACCAGCGCGAAAAATCGAGGAACGGGACCGCAAAAGTAGGTGGAATGGAAGGACTCTATAACCATGCGGGTCCGGCGAGAATTCCCCAAAGCAAGATCGATCCTTCAGGACTCCATAATAGAAAAAAGTATACAGCGAATCGCTTCATGCGAAAACGACGAAGCGCATACACGAGGTATATGCGAGTACCGAGAAAGAGACGTTGTGCCGGTCGACTGCGACCTCCTACCGCGCAAAAGCCTTACCCCTCGCAACAATGTTACTTAATAAGCTTATGCACGCACCAGCGAGAAAAGACTCCGTCCCACCCGAACGGCTTGCAGATGTCAAGCGCTCGTCATATTTGATATTTTCGCCATAGGCATTTCCCTCTCGCTCTTCCTCTTTTCACTCTCTCGCTCCGAGCCCATTCATCGTCGAGTCTCCTTTCTTCGCCCGTAAGATTACTCGGCGAAAGAGTTTTGTGGCTCGCTTGCTAGTTCGTGCGGGATGGCTTCTAGAGAACGCGCCACTGCTAAATTTTTCCAAATTCACTCGGCGAAACGCTACAATGAGAGAGAGAGAGAGAGAGAGAGTGAGTTTCGGCTAACTTCTTCCTATGGCTTGCGCAGTGCCGTGCACTTTCTTCTACTTTCTTCTTTTACTTGGCTCGTTTTCAAGACTAAGGGGGTGTACGAGAGACGTTCGGAGAAAAAACTGCAACGCTTTGATGGATTGCGTCGCTTTTTAGAGAATTATGTGAGAATGGCTTAGGATAATAAAGTAGTTTTTCACGAAGCTGTAGGAGTATTTGTTTATATTTATAGTACAATTTTTTTACAAAGTATTTTTATTTACTAGAAACTCTTCCCGTTCAATTATCGAAAGTTAAATTACGTGTATGAGTTAATCACTGCAGTTACACATTCAAATCTTTCCTTTATTTTTGTTTTCAATCGCAAGAGAACGCCTTGTTATGCATGATAATTTAAAAGATATTAAAACGGAATTAAAAAGCTAGAACAAAGTGTAAAGCAGCTGTCAAATATGGATGTGTCGCAATACGTTAGACGGATAAACGAGAACGCAATGCTATATTAAAGAATTCGTTGAAACGTACGTGCATCCTTGACAGTTTGTCATGGATATGTAATTAGTCACGTATTCACTAATTTGAGAAATTTAAATGACCGGTGGGTAGGGAAAATTGTAGATTTTGAAATTCAATGAATACCTCTAGTGAAACGCAAGTCTTATTAATTACCGTTAGGTAATATTTGGGTAATTTTAGACTTTAAGTGTATTAGATCAGCTTAACACTTTCAAATTGATATCACAGATTATCTCATTTACGTACTTAACATGAGGATAAATTCCAAATATTTAACTTGAATATTGATGGTTTTAAAATAAAAATGATCTGTTGACTAATGTAGTATTTTATAAAAAAAAATTAATTGGACTATCATTTTTGGTCACTTTTATATTATTCAAGTGATTAGCAAAGATCATTAGATGAAAGCAAGAGTGAAAATCGTAATAGACGTAGGATATTTTGACTATACAAAGAAAAGTTACTCTAATTCCCGTTAAAATGTACATTACTGGATGGTAAAAAATGCCCTGATTTACGTAATTGCTAGCGGTAAAAAATATAATAAATAACTTTAATTTTTACCGTTCACCAGGCAAATTTTTCCTTTGAAATTCAGGATTTCCACATATTCTACGACTTTCATGGTAATTTTTATTCAGAAAACAATCTCTGTATACAAAATGTAAATTAAGTTTTTACAGGTACTCATTAGTTAATTATTATTGAATCAATATTTTTAACCGACTTCGAAAAAGGAGGAGGTTCTCAATTCAACATGGCTTTTTTTTTTTTATGTTTGTCCAGCGATTATTCCGAAACTACTCGACCGATTCGGATGAAATTGTTTTATATGAAAGGTAATTATCGTCCGTGGTCCCATTCAAATTTTGTGATTATTGGTCCAGTATCTCGCCAGTAATTTAGTTTTTTGCTAGATATTTTTTCTGTACATTTCGGCCTCTGCCGACTCTGTCCGCCGATTATTCGGAAACTATTGAACCGATTTGGATAATATTTTTTTTAATGAAAGAGAATCATCTCGTGTTTGTTCCAACTATATTACTGGGCTAGTATGGAGCCAGTACTACGTCAGTACTGGTAAGTTATTATATTCTTCCGCCGTTTATTCGGAAACTACTGAATCGATTTTGATAATTTTTTTTAATGAAAGAGAATGATCTCATGTTGGTCCAACTATATTACTGGGCCAGTATGGAACCAGTACTACGTCAGTACTGGTAAGTTATTATGTTCTTCCGTCGATTATTCGGAAACTACTGAACCGATTTTGATAATATTTTTTTAATATAAGAGAATGATCTCATGTTGGTCCAACTATATTACTGGGCTAGTATGGAGCCAGTACTACGTCAGTACTGGTAAGTTATTATGTTCTTCCGCCGATTACTCGGAAACTACCGAACCGATTTTGATAACATTTTTTTAATATAAGAGAATGGTCTCATGTTGGTCCAACTATATTACTAGGCCAGTATGGAGCCACCACTACGATTATTCGGAAACTACTGAACCGATTTTGATAAACTATTTTTTAAATAAAAGAGAATTATCCCATAGTGGTTCCATTATATAACTGGGCCAGTATGGAGCCTGTACTACGTCAGTACTGGCGTTTTTATTTTATGTTTGTCCTGTGATTATTCCAAAAAATACTTGACTGATTCGGTTGAAAATAATTATTTCAAACTTGCAGCTCTTTGCTTATTTCATTTTCTTTATCATTAATTGTATTGCATATAATTATATTGATAATATAATTATATTGAATATAATTACATTGAAAATAAAATAACCCAGAACTCACCACGTGGAAGTGGCTGCAATTCGAGTTCTACCCAGCTCGTACACAACCACCCAGTCAAACGTAGGAACAGGAATGACGATATGACAATAATATAAAATGTTGTTTTTATATTTCATGCAGAGGAACTATATAAATTTAATGAAACTCAGCCCTTACAACTAAAAAGTCTGAAATAAGAAAAAATTTTGAAAAAAAAAAGAACCGACTTCTAAAAATGCACTAAAAAGTGTCACAAAAATGCACTAAAGTGTGACAAAAATGCACTAAAAAGTGTGAAATAGTTCACAAAAATATTCTCGAAATCGGCGCCGAATTACAAATTGACATATACCGTCACCTCTTTTTGTTTCATTGGGAATCTTATTCTTGACTAATTGTTTGGTAGCGTAGTTTTCGTACTGCCGCTAGGTGGCGATGGCCTAACCACATTAAGATTATCCCGGGGATACTACATAAAAACTCGCGCCAGCAGTTACAATTGTAACAGTATTATTTGAATTATATGTGATAGTTTAACCGATAACTATCATTTCAAGAAGATTGTTGCATTAGAAGTTCTTTTTAAAAGCATTTTCTCACAAACCAGTGCTTTCGATTACGAGTTATTAACTTTAAGTGGGATATACGATAGTGGGACACATATTTCGTTCCAGGTTTAACGAAATTGGATCCATTTCAATATTATTTATAAATTATATTCTTGAGCAAGATACTACCGTCACGGACCCTATTGTGGATCAGTGCCTCTATTGTGAATCAGTTTATGTTAAAACTATATTGTGAAAGTTTTGCGTTACTTTTATTATTATTTTGAATGCACTTATTTTTATGTATCAAAATAATTAAAGAAGTAATGCAAAACTTTTATAATGTCTATTTAGAAGTAAATGATTCACAATAGAGGCACTGATCTACAATAGGGTCTGTGACGGTATATGTCAATTTGTAATTCGGCGCCGACTTCGAGAACATTTTTGTGAATTATTTCACACTTTTTAGTGCATTTTTTCACACTTTTTAGTGCATTTTTTCACACTTTTTAGTGCATTTTTTCACACTTTTTAGTGCATTTTTCGAAGTTTTTATAAAAATATTTTAAATTGTAATGAATTTGTTTACTACTTCTATAAGGATTGTCGACATTTCCATTTGATTTTGTAGGACTGCAGCAGATTCGTATGGTGAGCTTACTACGAATGCACAAGCAAGGTCCTCTCATTAAAAAGAGGAAGACGAAAAACCCCTTGGATGGAAAGCCGTTCGCGAAAGGCGTGATACTCAAGACCCTCGTCAAAAAACCGAAGAAGCCAAACTCGGCCAACAGAAAATGCGTACTGGTACGCCTGTCGATTGGCAAGGAAATGATTGCCTATGTTCCAGGTAAAACAACAGCATTTATCGACCTTATTATGGGTTACTGTATACAGAGACGTTGTGTTAACGGTAAGTTTGTTTTTGTTTCCAATATCAGGTGAGGGACACAACTTGCAGGAGCACAATATCGTTCTGTGCAGGGTTGGCAGATGTAGGGACGTTCCTGGTGTCAAGATCAAGTGCGTTCGTGGAAAATACGATTTAGCGCACGTCGTCAAGAATAAGACAAAATAAATAATCTTTAAGTATTTCGTTTACCTGTTAAATTTATTTATGAAAGTTGATCTAATAAAATTGATCAAACAAAAAATTAATTTTTAAATATTTATTCATAATTTTTGTCAATAATTATCAGTATAATTAGTCTATTTGATTTTAAAAATGCTTTGAAACCGATCTAATAATAATATTTCTACAAGAAAAAAATTTACAATTTCATACGTTTATTATAAATACAACGAAACTTATTTTTAACAGCGCTACATAGACCAAATTTTCAAAAATGAAATATTCATCACCCAAGCCAACTGCCATCATAATTAAGCTGTTACAGCCTGTCACTTCCCCCGCAGCTTCCTCTGCCAATTCAATGCGCATCGAATTCAGGTTCTCCACGCCGATCATAATCGAACATCCACGCGGGATGACCAAGAGTTATAAATATCGAGCAAACCTCATCGCGCGTTTACGCTCGCCTATACGTATACACACACAGCGCGAGCGAATCGCGGCCCTTTGACACACATTCGGGGTTGGTGCACCGTTAGACGCGCATATATATGCAGCGGCTCGACTTGCATTCTCCAACATTAGAGAACCAGAGGGAGGAAGAGAGAGAGAGAGAGAGAAAGAAGGGCGAAGTGCATCAGCACAATGCCGCAGGCTGCGGACAATGGGCCCGAGGCGCGGCGCGCCCCGAGACTCTGAAAACGTTATTACGGAAGGGTTGATCCTTGTGCTGGCTTTACGCATCTGCGCGAGAGTATTTTCCAGGGAAATGGGGATACTGCGGCTGCTGCTGCTGCTGTTGCTGCTGCTGTTGCGGATCCGCCCCCGCTAGCGCGAGCGTCCATCGGCTATTGACCATATGACACGCTGACCAACATCTATTCTGTATACGCGCTTTTGGCTTGCGAGCCGAGGTTCTCAAACTCTCGCGAGCTTCTTCTTATGCTCTTTCGTAGTGGGCATCTTTGCTTGCGTGTTAGTTCAGACCTTGTTCGTATTGCGTATTTTACGTTTTTCAATGCTTATTTTGAATTTAAGTGTTCCATTTTTAGGTGGAAAAATGCACTTACATGCGTGAATTTAAATATTATGTGCTAAATCATATATTTTTATTTGCGTTTCTTTAAATTTTGCCAGTTTCATTTATTTATGTAAGTTTTATAGTCCAAATACCGTAACGGTACCAGTTTCTGGTCAATTAAGACCTATTCCTGATCAACTTTTCGTTCAATAAAATTCAATTTAGCTTGAACTTTTTAGACTTATAATACACATATCTAAGTAGTTTACAATTGTTTCTTGAATCTTGAAATATTATTTGTTTATAATAAGTCTGAGATGAGAATTTATGAGAAAAAATTATCAAGAATTGAGTTTTTTTAATTATGATATTATTTTGTGGTTTTACAATATCATAAAATTAATTTTCAATTACAAAATTGAATATTATATGAGGAAAAGCGAGCGCGTATATAATTGTCAGAATAGGGAAGAAATCTATTAATTAATTATTTATGTAAGTTAAACTAAAGAAGAAGGCGCATAAATACCGTATTATATAAAATCACTTTAAATATATATTATTATATAAATCTCACAAATATAATATATCTAGATTGTTATAGAAAATATTCTTTATAGATAATGTACTTTAAAAAGTTAGGGATTATTCCAATAACTTGAATTATTTGGTAGTGCATTCCAGGTATATATTACGACATTATATTAGTAGTTTATGCAACGAGGGAGGAAAATGAACTTTTTCACGAGTGTAACGAATGCGAAAATATTTATATACACCCAAGCAAAAACGAATTTATATACATATCCTGTAATTAGATAAGATTTTTAAAAACTGTATTAATAAGTAACATTAACTAAATTCATAAAAAAGTATACCTTAAGGGAAGGTCGGAGCGAACTTTACCATTATAAGCTCCACCTCGCGCCATATTTTTCGTTATACATCTAAAATTTACATAGCATCAAAATCGAGGGTGATAATGATTTGTTATTGTGTAAAGAACAGTGGACAGCGTTTTTGATTATTAATAGCTTCAAAAGTTTTTTATTATAAAATATTATTATAATTGACCAATAGAAAACGGTACAAATGATGGCCATCTTACCGTTTCTTAACCACATCAGCGGCTTCACATCTCGTCGTATTTGTGGTTATACGTCGAGATTTCATAAAAAAATCGTACATAGCGACCTTGATAATCATTTACTATTATGTACAGAATATGGACAACGACAGTTTTGTACTACAAATACAAATTTTGATTTCTCGTAATGCAAGTTTTGGAGGTTAGGTAAAAGTTCCACTAATCTAATTATTTCTTCAAAAACATACCTATTCAATTTTTATTTCTAATTTGATATATAATAAGAACATTCATGGCCTTACTATTAAATACAAATAACCGTGAAATACAGTACAAATACGATACTTATCCAACGCTCTGCAATAACGCATGAGAATTGAAATTTCGGTAGGAAAACAGAGGAGCGAGATGAGAACCAACAATGGCCAACCTGGCCTCTATCCCCGAAAAGGGATGAAGATGAGGCTGCGATATGTCGAGGGGCGGGATATGGAGAATGAGCGAGCGATCGGCGCGCGCGTGCACACGCGACCGAATTTTTGCAGCGCGCGCGCGCGAGTGCCACGTGGCGCCGGGCGGCCCAGTTGATTTTCCGAAAATTCGACAACTCCCCTTTCTTTCGGCCAGCTCACGTGACCCGTGCGCTTCAAAACTCTCCACTACTGACTCATTTTTCCGCATAATATACGCTGTGTGTGCAGTTGTATCGCTGCTTCTATGATCGTACGAGTATATATATATACGTGATACGTCAGTTTATGTAATAAAAAGATAGTATGATAATAATTTGAATAGTGGTATGATTTTTTTTGTATGGAAGTAAAGTCATCGGTAAACAGAATGGATAGATAATGAGAGCAAAGGAGAACTATCAGTCGGCGTATATATATGAGAGACTAATAAAGTCAAAGATATAATTAAAGAAGGTCAATGTTCGTGAGTTAGAAGATATGAAAATTCACGTTAGTTCTGATTCTTGATAAATTCATTATTACGTGAAATATCGTTCATAGAAATAGTACGTTATGTAACAAGGGCAAAAAGTCGAATATTTTTCCCACGGGTGAGTTTACAGTATCACCCGAGGGAAAAATCGACTTTTTTCTCGAGTTATATATAGTACTTTATGTCCATCTCAACTGTGGCCACTTTTTGACTTGGAAAGCGGGACTAATGGACTGTTAAAAGACAATTGAAAATCAGGGTTATTGTTAGAACTTGATGAAATAAAGGAATTTTGACTATTTTCTAGTGAAGTCACTTTCTTCCCGCTAATCATTTTTGCGGGGAAAAAGTGTAATTTTGGTCTCGTTTTTTCAGGGAAAAAAGTGTCCATTTTCGTTCTAATGTGCATAAATGAATTTATTCATACAATAAGGATTTCGAAGCTTGTCCATACTTGTTTGAAATGCGGTAATATAAACCACGTTGAAAAGCTAGAAGTAGGAAGGCAATTTCACGAGCACCTAACAAGATTTATCCGTTTTATTTGATATTTATGGGACTAAAAAAAACCCCCGTAGCAAAAAAAGATTCTCTCGCAGTAACTTCTCGCACGACAGTACATTTTTTCATCACGCCTCAATCATCCCTCTCGAAAAAGTTTGTTCTCCCACTTGCGCGTAAAGGACCGCCATAAAACGACCCTGCGCATCTACGCCGTGGTGGGGAGGCAGTACAATATAACTGCGTACAAAAAATTACGGAAAAAAAAGTCAGCCGCGTTGGCGATAATTTTTCTAATCCGGGTCGTGCCCGTAACCCGGCTGTATAATCTCTGACGTGCCGAATCCTCCTGCGACGCGGCCACTGGGTTGGGTTAAAGGCCGTTAACTCATTTTGCCAGCAAGCCTGGCGATCGGCGAGTCAAGCGAAGTTAATCCAATACTATAATCGAGGCTCCTCTTAATCCCGACCGTAAAAGCCTCTGCTTCTCGCCTCGATCCCGCGCGCAAAATCGGAGGCACACGTCGTAAAAAGTGCAGCGCCGGAAAAAGACGCAGCCAAAGGTTTTCGCGCGGGGTTTTTATTGCCCGACAAGAGAGGGGAGAAACGGGAAGAAGGATGCGCGCGTACCTGACCGACGCTGCGAGAGCTTTTACGAGAGGCGAGAGTTCCGAAACCGGCTTGCGCTTTATTATGGTTCTCCGCAATAATCGCTGGGCTTTGTGCGCCGCAGCCCGTGCTGCGGACACCTCGAGAACTTCGGCCTGATTTTTAGCCGCGCTGGGCAAAAGGCTATTCTCGGGGAGACTGCGTTGTGTGGCGGAGAGTAGCGGTTGCTGCTGCTGCTGGGGGTAATAAAGTTGCGATTACCTCCTTGCGAGCATGTGCCGCCGAGCGCGGAAGAACACCCCATAACGTTGCACCTTTTTTTTGCTTTGTTTTTATTGATGGCTTTTAGTGCGGGGAAACCCGGAAAAGCTTCGGGCCAGCGCTCGCCGGAGAGGTTTTATACACGCGCTGGCTGGACTTCTTAAGCCTTTTAGAGCGAGCCGCTTGACTGCGAAAAGTTAATACTTTCGGATGTGTTTTTTGCCAGCTCGAGGCGATTTGGCTGGTCAAAGGGTAACTCGATTAGCTAGGTAGTTATTGAGAATAATTTCAGACGCCCTTGTGTGGGAGTTACGATGTGGTGCGTTACGCAACTAGTGCGCGAAACAGGTGATTCACGCACGAGTCGAGTTTGTCAGATAGACGAGTGCGTGAATAGCCTCGCGCACGTGTTGCGTATACTATTTTTTAACACACCGCGAGAGAAACACGGTTATTTTCTGAAATTAAACAAAAAGGATGACGAGCCGATGTTATCATCCAAGCGGAGCGAGATGATTATCGTAAACAGACGAGTGAATAGAAAAAGTCAAATATGAAATATCTACAACTTATTATTAACATATAAATCAAAATATTTTTTACAACTTATTATGAGTACAAACTTTTATCTATAGTTCAGCATTATAAGAATTCTCATTAATAAATTTAACTGAACAATTATTAAATTGCAAATTGAAACGTTCATTGTTTAAAAAATTTCTCGCGACAAATTGTTGGTTAGCCGAATTTATCCACTGTTTTTATGTTTTATGTCACCATACGCTGTATCCGAATAACTCTCTGAATTCATTTTTTTACAATTACTTAGAGCTACTAAGAGCTAGACTACTTAGTGATGAGAGAAGTCTCAGTCAAAATCCTAACCATCCTAACTTCCGAATATTTCGCATACACTTCCGAATGTTTCGCACACGATGAAAAAATCGACTGTTTCACACACGGAAAACAAGCACGAAAAACCATGTTTCGCACACGACGTATTAAAAAACTGATTCTTGAAAAACTTCTTGGGTCGACTAATTTATTGAAAAATTTTTTTCTAAGATAGTTTGATTGTTTAATAATTCATCTAATTTTAAAAGTTTATTTATAGCGAAAAGTTTATAACACAATCGTAGTATATTGATTGTAAATATTTATGTTGTCTTTCATCTATTTCAATACAATTACTATTAAAAATTTTAATTATTGCAAGTTGTTAATATGTTTTTATAGTTTATTGTAGAACAATGACAATTTTAGAACAATATATCGATAAAATGTAGTAAATACAAAGAAACTTTTATTACAGTGCTGCTAAAGAATATTTGTTTAAAATCAATAAACATTACTTTTAAGTGTTACGGACAAAAGCAAGTTTTTTTCTTAAATAAATATTATTAACTCTTGGATAAATAAATATTATCTGTAACTAAAATAGTACTAGAGTTTCTATTACAAAATCTATACAGCTAAATTTTTCCAGTAACAATTATTAAGAAAATACTTATTATATTCTTTACTTAACATAAAACCTTAAGAATTAACATTCACGAATAAAAATTATAAAAGTTAATTTTTACTGTAAAATATTTCAATTTTATTGACTATTTACCATGGCAAATTAGATAGATCTACATAGTTATACATTATTTTCCACCAGGGTACAAGCATTTAATTGACTCTACAATAAAAAAGTGAATTTTTCTAAAAAATCTGATATCCTCAAATAAATCTTTTTTTACTACTCCCAGTGTATTTGTTAAAAAAATACTATTAATTAAAATAAACGGGAAATCAGAGCATTTCGTAAAAGTATGCATGTTTACGTGCACAAAAGAAAGATAACTGTACAGCAGCTTTACGTACACATGAGAAAAAGCAGAGAGGCGCATTTCCAGGCTTTTCCCGATGCTTGTACGCGGTCCTCTTCAAAAGTTTCCTCTACAGCCAAGTTAGAACGCTTGCTTGCGACGCGCACAATGCCCGCAAAAAGAGGCCCTCCTGTAAACAAAAAGCCGCCATCACGAGTTCAAACACACAAGATCCAAGGACACACGAGAGCATGCCCTCCTTAAATGGCAAAACAGGAGGCACACCCGCGCACAACTCTTTGCCGAAGGGCTTAGTAACCGGACACTGCGCGCATCGTTCCGAGTGTCGCGCGTGCGTGCTCTCGATTTTCCCTCTAACGGGCCTTTCTTTCTCATTCCGTATGCCAAGCTCCTACGCTCGATTTCTCTCTCTGTATCCGGCGATTGTCGATCGCGGCGAGAATGCTCCGCTGCGCGCACTTTATGCAAAAATCCGTGGCGCGCGCGGTGTATATGAAAGGGACCCAAGAGAGGGATAAAGGAGACAACGCAGCGCGACTGTTTTGGGTGTAGGCAATCGTAAAACTACCGGATTTACGGTGTTCGGTAGATTGAGCTCTTGGGAACGAAGGGAGGAGGCGCACAGGTAAAGTCTTTCGGATAGTGGCGTGACGTTTACAACCCCTTCCCGCCGAAATTGTAAACCCTTCCCTCATAATAGCTTCCGTTTTATTGTGTTTGCGCGGAGATCTTAATATTCGAGAGATTTCGGGGTTGAGGAGAAAAAACGTGCGGAGTTAAGTAGAGCCCGTGGAAGATGAAATGTTACTGTCATAACACCAGCGACGCAAAAAAAAAGTAACGACGGCTGTACCTTTCAGGAGTTTAGATCTACCCTCAATATTTGTATTTATTATGTTTTCAGCCATTTATGGTATCAAAAAAATAAGAGTTAAGTATTTATTATGGGGGAGGGTCAGAAAAAAGTAACGGCAAAAGTACCTTTTTGAGATTTGTCCCGCCGACGTCTGTGTTTTATGGTATCAAAAAAAATCGAAGTTAAGTATTTATAATCGGCGTGCAGAAGGAAAAAAAATCGGCCAAAACGTACTTTTGTCAGGCCCATACTTTATTATAACATACTATACATATAAGAATTTATTGCACTTTTCTAACATCTTTACCATAAACAATCAAAAATATTAAGTTTGCTAAAATTTTAGAAATCAATTTTTTCTTCCGTAATCGATAATAAACACTAAAAATTAAAATAACACACATTCACTGTCCAATGTGAAACACTACAAAATTTTACTTAAAGTTGTTGCATCTGAAAATTTGATGTTACTTAAAGTAAGCAATACGAAATTTGCGTTTTACTTATTATAAGAAAACCATTACTGAATATAAGTAAACCTCTACTGATTATAAGCAAACCATTACTGATTATAAGTAATCCATAACTGACTATAAGAAACTATCTTCTTAATTTCAGTACTAGTGTTTCTTATAAAGAAAATTGTAGAAAAGAGTGTTCTTAAAATAAGAACAACAGTTTCTTAATTTAAAAAATGCATTTTTAAAAAAATAAGTAAGAAATAGTCGTACTGATAATAAGAAATTAGTATACTGTAATTAAGAAACAAATTTACTTAAAATAAGAACAAATGTTCACGTGACATTCGGAAACCTCAACCTAACCTTTTTACCGCGATTCGAAGATTTTAGACGCCGCATATAAGAGGATCGAATTTTACGATATTTCTGACGAAAAATTATAAATTATCAATTGTAAATTCGACGCAAAATTTGAGGGTACGTACGGGAGTTGATACAATTTAACCTAAAATATCGAAAAAATATGACCATTTCACTAATTATAAGTTTCTTCCCTGCTGAAAATAGGTTTTTAAATTTCATTAAAATTTTTTAAAGTCCAATCATTTTTAATTAATTTCTATAACTCCAATGAACATCGGCACTTCAATTATCAAACCATGAATTAACTTTAATAATATTGAATCAACTTTAATGAATTATTATAATTAATTTTATAAAATAATTTAATGTTCAATTTCAGTATAGACCTTTATAAATTTTAATAAACTTTATGCACTTGCATAAATTTATTAAAAACAATTAAATGAATGAATTTTAATTGTTTTTTTCTGAATAATATCCAATGAATTCCTATGTATTTAAATTATTTGCAATTAAATAAATTTGAATCGTCAAAAATGTTATTAACGATAAATGAACTTCAATAACATTGTATTAACTTTTATGATGTTTCGTAATTAATTAGTATTAATTATTTTTAATGAGCAGTTTTGGTATACTTTTTATAAACTTTAATAAAGTTTTATACACGTACTTGCACTTTAAAAAACAATTAAAGGAATGAATTTTAATTATTTTTTCTGAATAACGTCTAATAAATTCCTACGTCTTTAAATTATTTTTGCCTAAATAAATTTTAATCAGCAAAAATGTTATTTATTGTCATTAAATTTAATTATTGAAAACCAACTAAAGATTATTGAAAGTTATAAATAATAAATTTTCAAAGTTATTCAAAGTCATAAAAAGTCAATAGAAAATAATTAAAAAGAATTGCTTATGCATTTTAAAGACCGTTCTTGATCATACTTTTGACTATTGATTTTCATTAGTTTTACGTTTGTGATGAAGTTAATTAAAAGTCATAAAATTTAATTAAATATTATTGAATTTCATGATTAAAAACCAACTAAAGTTTATTGAAAATTTTTTTAACTATATCATATGACTTTTAATTGTTTTAAATGGTTCCTAATAATCTGTATGATTTTGAATTATCTTTAATAGGTAGAAGTATGATCAAGAACGGTCTTTCAAATTTATTGAATATCAGCTCTATGTTTTTGAATGAATTTTAAAAACCTATTTTCAGCAGAGTTTGAATTTGCTAAATTTCTTTATATGACAATATTATGTACAATGTTATTTAACAATTTTTATTAATTTTTGTATAGAAACATCAAACGAGACTTTATTACTTTATCGTAATGCTCTTAAATTAAAAAAAATATATAATTAAAGTAAGAAAGCTGTTCACTTAAATAAAGAAAGAAAATTTACTGATTTTAAGAAAAAAAATGTTACTTCGTGGACAAGAAACAAAAATTACTTAAATTGAGAACAAATACGTCCTGAATTTAAGAAAATATAAATTACTCATTTTCAGAATGAATATTTACTTAAATTAAGAACAAATATGTTCTAAATTTAAGAAAATATTAAATACTTATTTTCAGAATAAAATTTAACTTACATTAAGAATAAATATGTTCTGAAATTAAGAAAATATTAATTACTTATTTTCAGAATAAAATTTAACTTACATTAAGAATAAATATGTTAAATTCAGTAAAAAAAGCTTCTTGTTTTAAGAAACTTTTGAGTTTACTTAATTTCAGAACCTAGTGTTACTTAAATTTGTTGCATCGCATTTTCAGTATGGAATCTTTCTGAAAGTAAGTAAAATTTTTTGTACTGAACGTATAATACATACCGTCGAGCCAAGCGACCTACACCCAGTGCACCATTAAAATCCATTTATCAACAACAATCAATATAACTCCCCGGAGAGAGATTCGCGTCCCGGACCATTCGTCATACGTTCTACACACGCAGAAAGCTCGCGCCGTGTGCAGTTGCATTCGATCTCTCGGCCCCCGGACACCCCGACAATAAAACGCCGGGCCATTCAAGGAAGCCCGACGCTTCACTCGTGTCCATTCTGCTTGCGGAATAGCCCCGCGCGATTCGGTGGGCGCGGTCACTATTTGTGTCCCTTTCTCGTGTGGTATACATATACGATCGTAGGCGTGCGCGACCCGCCGGAAGCATGCAAATAATCTCAAAGCGTCTGTTGGCAAAACGCAGCCCCGGTGGTCGGTGCTGCGCGCCTCCCTCGACGCCTTTGAGTGATAAATTGAAAATTAATTACTCGCAGTGGGCAGCGTGGCGCAGAGGTATATCTTCACGACGCGGCCGGTCTTTTGCTCTCGCAGTGAGCGTCTTGCGAGCTTCAATTCGAGAAGAATCTTATGAGCGAAAGTGACGAGAAGTTTTACTGCTCGTTGAGTAAGAGCTAAGTGTATTTTTGGGAATTTTTTCTTAATTATATAAAAATTACAATTTTATAGTGTGCTTATGTTATTATACATTGGAACTTGATAGTTAATAGATTTGTATAAATTCTTGTACATTGTCCATTTTTCACGCAGAAATTCATGGTTTATTTTTAGAAATATAAGACCTGTCTAAAATAATTGACTCACGTACCTTAATATTGAATACAAAAAAGACATGAATATTGAAAATGCAGTATTTTTTTGTACTGGAAAATAGCGTTAATGTCTAATATATGTTATTATTTATTCTATTGAACGTGTACATAATTAATAAATATTAAGGTAAGCGTACCAATTTTGAGAGGTTTGTCTCAATGTTTGGGCACAATAAACATGTGTCCGATTTTTGGGCTTAAATTTCCAAGCATTGGTACATTCATCTTTACTCAAAATTGAGCACTTTCGTCTAACCTGTCACTTAGAATCTAATCTGTTTAGTATTTTATGATTGGTTATTGAATTAAAATTGGCTGAAGTATCATTAATAATTTTTAATTGGTTTAATATTAAGAACGGGGTTTTGATTTACATTTTACAGGTGCAAACCAATTTTTCTTTAAAGATTTTTTTACTACATTGCGTGTTTCTTTTTATCTTTCCTCAATCAGTATATTATGATTGATTATCTAAATATAGTTTACATTGCTCTTTTGAGCATATTTGTATTTTTTAATCACGTAATTTCATACAACATCTATTATTATCTTATAAATGATTGTCAAGTAGTTAGCTGCGTCAATAAAAAATATAATATTCGCCAATATCGTATTTAATAAAATTCTATTTAGTTTATACATTTGGTCTCTCACTTTTCAGCCAAAATCCCACGTCGTTAACGACGATTGTGCTACCGAGCATCAGAAGCATTTTCCATCTTCCGTTTGGCTCCTTTGGCTTCGCTCTTGGCAGTCCAGATCGTCTTCGACGACGATATCCTCGAACGCCATAGCCAAGCTATTAGATGAGCCAGCTAATGGTCGCTCGACACACGAGGAGAGTAGACCTCCCGTGAATCTGGTCGACTGGATGACTTCCGTTTGTCTGTCACGATATTCTCTTTTTTTGTGAGACCGCATCTCCTTTTCTTACTTTTCGAAAATTTGATTGTCGCAGGAAATGTCTTTCTCGGCCGGCTCCCGGCTTTTCGCGCGTGATTTATTAATTTCGTGGACGCGAGAGCGGCATTTTTCTCAGCCCCCAGACGACACTCGGATGCACACAACACGAGAATTCTATTTTCATAAAAATATAGCTTTGGCTTCCGTTCGCACGGAGAAGAAAATCACGAGACATCATTACTGCGGTTTTTCAAATCGTGCGAAAGCAAATACCATGGTTTGAGTGCATCGCGCGCAGTTTGTCCCCGAGGTCTTTTGAAAGGCAGCCCACCTTTCTTAGAAATGTATTTTAATAATGCTGCACTTGCACAATACTTTAATAACGCGCACATCCCAAGCATCCCTAGTATATACCATCGAGTGTTTGGTAAACTGAGGATCGAGGGTCGCATGCACCTACGCCAGGTATAACATTTTCTTCGAGCAGGTATATGCGTATAAGGCGTGTAAAACAAGAGCGGAGCATTAATGATAATTAGTATATCGAGCGTATTACGACACGGCTCGAAATACGAATTGCCGAAAGGTGAAGGCCGAGATTTTATAACACCTCTTCTTTCGATCCCTTTGTATATACACTTTTTCGTTTAACGGGACATTCGCAATAAACGTCGTTTACCTTTATTACATAGCTTAAAGTTGTCCTCTTATGTTTAAACGAACTAAGGGAGATCTCAATCTTTTTACTCGAAGATCGAAGAATCGTTTTTATTTTTAGATTTGAGTTAATGCCTATCCGCTTAGACTTACATTAAATTAAGCGCATTAAGCTTTGTCACTTATTAGCTCATCATGTTTGACTTACTACAATTTACTATACCAATTAAAATATTTTATATAATTTGTTATGACTAAGAACTGTCATAATATTTGTACATACAGGATTATTTAAATTAATATTATTCATTATTGTACAACAATTGTTGCTAATGCTTTACTCAACCCTTTAATTATACACTGAAAAAAAAATTGTTAAATCTAAGTAAACGTTTCCTTGAATTGTACTAAAAAAAGATTTATTTGATAATAGTAAATATTTAATTATGTTTAGACTGGTATTCATAAATTCAATAAATATTTACTAAATTTAAGAAATATTTACTATATTTAAGTAAATCTTTTCTTAGTACGATTCAAGGAAATGTTTACTTAGATTTAACAAATTTTTTGTTCAGTGTATTAAAAGAACGATCTTAGTCACCCCGAACACCATATTAAGTTAATTAAAATGATATCTAAAAAATAAGAAAGTGTGTAAGCTTATTAAAATCTCGTGCAATACTCACTCTACGCTGCAAAACACAAACCTGCAAATGTCTCGGGTCTGAGCTCAAAAAAGATGAATACACAAGCCGAAAGGGGGCGTACCGAAATCGGCAACATGCGTAAGAAGGGCAGCTCGCGCGCATTGCGAATCCTGTGTATATAGGTAGGCCAATCAATCGATTATGCGCGCCCTTAAAACGGCAATTGTCCGGACGTCAGGCGTCGGCGAGCGGCAATAAAGCACCGAAGTATTTAGAGCCGCAGCTCGCATAAGCGACCGGGCGGTCACTCTCTATATTACACCTATACCCCCTATCTCCCTCCCGGTAATAGAAGGCGGGTTTCTCATATTTTCATTGCCCCCGGTAAAAACGGCACAGGCCAGTCCCGTCGATTTCGCAAAGCCCCCCCCCCCCCCCCCGTTTACTCTTGTTTTCGCGCTCTCCGTCCAACATAAACTCGAGAGTGGGCGGGGGGCACACAGTTTTTACAGCCCTCCGGACAAAGGCCCCCCATTATATCCCCTGCATTGTCCTCTCTTTGGCCGTGTACACACGCACAGCGCATCAACGGAATTTTTCGTCTGTGCGTGTGTACAGCCGAAAAGCGCTCGCGAGACTTGCGTCACCGCCGTTATTGCATGCGGTGTGTGTACCGGGCCCCGGAGATTCTTTTGAAAGTCGATGCCGATGATTAGTCACCCCAGTGCAGCGCCACTCCGTTATCTAACACCGCGTGTGCACACACAGCGCTCGAAAATGAGCCAATGCGGAAGGCCGATAACGCGCGTGTCAATTCGAGGCGCGTGCGAGACGATATCGGGAAAATGCGTCCTGTGCGCTTTGCGAGCGCCGAGGAGATCATCACGTACGCCATGGAAAACTTGTGCAAGATTGTTTTCCAACACATGACGCAGTCGGTCATTAAGCGGACCGAGCAGACCTGTCCATATCGCCTTTGGCTCTGCGTTGTATTGTCCTGCATTGTTGCGAGGAAATGCGTGGAAGGCGATTTTCCGTTGGCTGTTGCGATGCTGGACTTTCGCTCGACGGGTTATCGCGGATTTCGTGGGAGGAAAGTTTTTGCGGATAGTGTGATAACGGAGAGATGCACTGGATTGTGTTTACCGCTTACGTGGTCTATGGAAAGTTGCGATGACTTTTGTGTATCGATTGCAAACTGTTTATTCAAACGTGAATAATACCTGACACGCGACAACCCATTGGTTTATAATATTAATTAACGTGCAAAATTATTTAATTTGTTTATATTATAGTGTGTATAGATGCATTTGCACTGAAAAGAATTTGGATACTTTAAATAATATATATTCATTTCAATATAATATGTACTCGTTAGAAAATTATTTATTTGAAATTTTATTGAAATAGTATAATCTTATTTTCATGAAGTAAATTATTTTTTAGAAAGTATAGTACTAAAGGTTTGTTGGTTTTACATTTTGTTCAATGTACACTTTAGTGGATCAAGAACTGTGAGAACATATGAAAAACTGTTTGTAAAAAAATATGTAAATCTTTTCACATTTTTCGTAGTTTTTCATACTTACTTACATTTATAAAAAAGGTATTTTATCTAATAAAACTTGCACAATGTCACCTTTTTTTCAGGTTTATACATTATTTTTGAATTTTCTACTATACAAAAAATTACAACTGTGAAAAATTAAGATAAAATATTAGAATATGTGAGAAAATATGACAAAATGTGCAAAATATCCACTAATATTATTTATTAGATAATATTCAAAATTTACAATTATACACAAAATTGCTTTTTTATAACACGTGAATAAAAAAGACCATTTTCGGCGCCTATAAAGTGCAGCGAAAATAGAGTTTTCCGAGCGTCAAATAAAGGGTACCGAAAATACTTATTTTCGCTACCTTTTATTGGTAGCGAAAATACTCATTTTCGCTACCTTTTATTTTCGGTAGCGAAAATGAGTATTTTCGGTACCTTTTATTTATTTTTGCTCCATTTCTTTAATAAAGTGGACGACTCGAAAAACTCTATTCTCAATCCACTTTGTAGATGACAAAGAATGGCCTTCGTTATGCACTTGTTATAAAAAATCCGGTACGCAACTTGGGGTAAAAGAGTATTTCCAGACTAGGATGATGAATCTGAACACGATTGGAAGTCGAGGGCGTCAATCATCATCCTCGCCTGGAAATACCCATTTTCGCCCCTAGTTGCGGAATATACTATTAACTTTTATCACAGATTTGTTACATCTTTTTACATTCACATGAAATTTCCACTAGGGTATCAGTCATGTCTAACCAACTGATTTATTATAATTATAACAACATATTTACACTGGTGTACTGTTAATTTAATTACAGTTAAATGTCTCAGAAGTAAAGAAAGACCTCCTGCAATATGTAAATGTATGCAGAGAAAGAAAAAAGAAATATTCATAAAATAAAATGACTCAAGCGCCTGTAACGGTAGATGATTGAAACCGGAGAAACTCGCACGTAGCCGATTTCCCACAAATGAAAATCGTATACTAATTGACGCGTCGACGCGCGAAAGGGGGGAGAAAACTCGCATTTCGTCAGCAGGCGCTGCACGCATACAGTCGCGGCATAGAAACGCAAAATCGCGCGGAAAGCCGTAGCGTGAACGATGAGAGGGCTGCGGCGGCGCGCATCGTCCAAAAATCGACAAAGCCGCATAAAGCCGCGTACCGTTAGATCGTCATCGTGTGGCTCTCGGAGGTGCGATCCGTTGCTTCGAGAAAAAGAGAGAGCAGATGCTGCGGAATCGGGAAAAAGAGTCCTTTTTTCCGTATAGGTATATATGCATAGAGAGAGGAGAAGCGGGTGGCCACGGGCAAAAGAGCGCAAATAACGGGTTGCACGCACCATAGAAATGTGGGTTATGTGGCCACAAGAGACGAAATTTGTATACATGGGAAAAGGGGCGGCGACCGAGTCCGGCACTGGCTCTCTTTCTCTCTCTCGCTTGCTCGCGCGCGCGATCTATTCTACGAATGCGGCGGGGATGATGTGGACCCTTTCTTCACTCGGCAGTGCACCTTTGCGGGAAAAGCGCAGGGCATATATAGCTGTGTAGGCGAAAGCACTCAATTTACCGTCATTCGCCAGAGGCAAGGACGACATAATAAGACGCGCGCGAGCAGCGTGTATGATGGATTCCTTTGTGCTCGGGCGCGTTGCTAATTTTTTTCTTCTTCTTTATTTTTCTCGTTGCGGCTCGGGTTACACGCCCGTCCATCGGTCGCTAAGTTTCTGTGGGGGATTTTCCGATTTTTCACGACTTTATAATTCGCATGAAATATGAATCTGTTTTTACTGAGATGGGAAAATTACATTTTATGCAGGCACTGCATTTTCATAGATTGTTCAGAAATCATTTAGTAATTATGTGCATAGTTACGGAAATATCCCTGGTAGAAATCAGCCCAATACTGAAACACTGTCTTTACATAGCCATAATTTTCTAGGGATCTCTAAAAAGTAGGTAAAAAATGGTTAAATTATACGGTGAGATAAAACATTTCACAAATGGCTAAAATGAGCACTTTTCTTCCAGGGAATTATTGTATGGATATTCTTTCTGTCTAATGTAAGAAAGTCCAATTGCAATAACGCTCGTTTACTGCACATAGAAATTCATTATTATTATTATCCTTGCTGAAAATAGGTTTTTAAAATTCATTAAAATTTTTTAAAGTCCAATCATTATTAATTAACTTCTATAACTCCAATGAACATCGACATTTCAATTATCAAGCCAGGAATTAACTTTAATAATATTGAATTAACTTTAATGAATTTTTATAATTAAATGAGATTAAAAATTTTAAATGTTCAATTTCAGTATAGACCTTTATAAATTTTAATAAACTGTAATGCACTTGCATAAATTTATTAAAATCAATTAAAAGAATGAATTTTAATTGTTTTTTTCTGAATTATATCCAATTAATTTCTATGTATTTAAATTATTTGCATCTAAATAAAGTTGAATCGTCAAAAATTTTATTAATGATAAATGAACTTCAATAACATTGAATCAACTTTTATGATGTTTTGTAATTAATTAATATTAATTATTTTTAATGAGAAGTTTTGGTATACTTTTTATTAACTTTAATGAAGTTTTATACATATACTTAAAGTTTAAAAAACAATTAAATGAATGAATTTTAATTGTTTTTTTCTGAATAATATCCAATGAATTCCTATGTATTTAAATTATTTGCATCTAAATAAAGTTGAATCGTCAAAAATTTTATTAATGATAAATGAACTTCAATAACATTGAATCAACTTTTATGATGTTTTGTAATTAATTAATATTAATTATTTTTAATGAGAAGTTTTGGTATACTTTTTATTAACTTTAATGAAGTTTTATACATATACTTAAAGTTTAAAAAACAATTAAATGAATGAATTTTAATTGTTTTTTTCTGAATAATATCCAATGAATTCCTATGTATTTAAATTATTTGCATCTAAATAAAGTTGAATCGTCAAAAATTTTATTATTGATAAATGAACTTCAATAACATTGAATCAACTCTTATGATGTTTTGTAATTAATTAATATTAATTATTTTTAATGAGAAGTTTTGGTATACTTTTTATTAACTTTAATGAAGTTTTATACATATACTTAAAGTTTAAAAAACAATTAAATGAATGAATTTTAATTGTTTTTTTCTGAATAATATCCAATGAATTTCTATGTATTTAAATTATTTGCATCTAAATAAAGTTGAATCGTCAAAAATTTTATCAATGATAAATGAACTTCAATAACATTGAATCAACTCTTATGATGTTTTGTAATTAATTAATATTAATTATTTTTAATGAGAAGTTTTGGTATACTTTTTATTAACTTTAATGAAGTTTTATACATATATTTGAAGTGTTATACATATATTTAAAATTTGATATATATACTTAAGGTTTTTTTTCTGAATAAATTCCTATATCTTTAAATTATTTTCGACTAAATAAATTTTAATCAGCAAAAATGTTATTAATTGTCATTGAATTTAATTATTAAAAACCAACTAAAGTTTATTGAAAGCTATAAAGAATAAAATTTCAAAGTCATTCAAAGTTATAAAAAGTTAATAGAAAATAGTTAAAAACAATTGCTTATGCATTTTAAAGACCGTTCTTGATCATACTTTTGACTATTGATTTTCATTAGTTTTACATTTGTGATAAAGTTAATTAAAGATCATTAAATTTAATTGGATGTTTTTGAATTTAATTATTAAAATCCAACTAAATATTATTGAAAGTTATAAATAATAAATTTTCAAAGTTATTCAAAGTCATAAGAAGTCAATAAAATATAGTTAAAAACAATTGCTTATGCATTTTAAAGACCGTTCTTGATCATACTTTTGACTATTGATTTTCATTAGTTTTACATTTGTGATGAAGTTAATTAAAGGTCATTAAATTTAATTAAATATGATTGAATTTCATGATTACAAACAAACTAAAGTTTATTGAAAATTTTTAACTATATCATATTAAATTTAGTAAATATTTATTGAATTGATAAATATCAGTCTAAACATAATTAAATATTTACTATTATGAAATAAATCTTTTCTTAATATGATTCAAGGAAACGTTTACTTAGATTTAACATTTTTTTCAGTGTATGTTTTTTAATTATCTTTAATAGGTAGAAGTATGATCAAGAACGGTCTTTCAATAAACTTAAAGTTTATTGAATATCAGCTCTATGTATTTTAATGAATTTTAAAAACCTATTTTCAGCAGGGATTTTCTTTACAAAGAGGTTGAATTATTGAAAAAATCAATTTTTTATAGATATTTGCAGTCAACAGTCTAATATTCATAAAATAATTATGTTTGTATTTCTTTAATAATTGTAGCATTCCAACCTTTTTACTTTGATACGAATATCTGCAATAGTTTCGGTAGTCTATAATAACAACAAGAATGAAGCGAATTGAATAAACAAAGAAAAAACGAATTTACACTATACCTTAACATATATAGTTCCTCCTAAAATAATAATACTCTATTGTCATTCGATTTGCAAGAACACGCAGTGCAATTAAAGGTACGACGTGCAAATGAGTCCCCGTTCCGCCTTATCTGGCTCAGCCCTGCACTACCAATCCAATGAGTTATAGACTTCCCATAGTTGAAAATTAAGGAAATTAAGAGGAAAGGGTATTAACAATAAGCCCCTCGTTGTTATCTCGGCTACGTAAGAGCCACGGGGGGGTAGGGTACATAGGTTTTGCGCGTGGGCGCGTGCGACCCGTACACTTACCCATACTTCCTCGATAACGGGGGGCGGAGATGTCTCGAAACAAGTAGGTGGAGGGTGCCAGACAATAACTAGGTGAAGCGGGATTAGCTGTCTTTCTAGAGAAGGGTTACACACCCGGGGTCAGAGCTCGCGACAAAACCAAGAAATCTAGACTCTCGCAAATTTCATTCCGTGTTAGGCCCCAACCGCACCCAACGCGTGCCCAACCTGGAAAAGATGCTATATATGTACTTTCTGGGGCTTTCGCCATCTTGTAATTTATGAGGTCTTTACGCAAATTCGCGACCTGGCCTCTCTCTCTCTCTCGAAAGAGAGAACTTAAAAGCTGGCCAAGCGGTCCCATAAATCAGCGCCGGTGCAAGAAACAAAGGCAAGCTTTGAAATATTACAGAAGGGGGTATGTGCAGGAGGAACGGGGTGTTCAAAGGGTTGAGTCGCAGTCGTAGGTGGTAGTAGCCCGTTTTGGCTTTCTTGTGTTTGTACTGCCGCTTCTGCTGCCACTGATGCGACTTACGTCGGGAGATGGCTGTGCAAGAGTGCGACGATCTCGACCTTGCGGGATATCTCCGTGGCGAGGAGCGAGCGAGCGAGGAAGCGCGCGGGGGATGGATTTAGTGTGCCAAGGCCCTGCAACAGGATTCTCAGGAAATTGTTCGTTAATTCTCTGGGTCGAGCGTTTGCTTTCCGCTCGGTCATTCGACTCTTTTCCCTGCAGCCGAGTCTTATACCTATGAGCCCTCCTTCGCCACAGGAAGGCAACGGATTAATTTGCCGGGATTCGATTTTCCCTCTAGATGCGTAAGCTGCAACTGCTCGGGCTTTCTCTGGCTGCGCGCGCAGACTGCCGGATTGCCGTCTGCAAAGCCTTGGATAAGCACGGTTTAATGGATTTTTTAGTCATTTCGAGTCAACAGCGGTGAAACCTTCAAGTGTATAAAGATTTAAGATGGTCTTATGAAGTCTTTATAATCTATGTACTTTTCATACATTTACATAAGAAATGTTAAATGCTAACTACCTGTGTAGATTATTTACTGTTTACTCTCTTAATTTGAAATAGTGAAACCTTGGAAATTTCACTGTAAAGCAGTGAAATCTCATTGTAAAGCAGTGAGAACTCAGCAAGTAATTCATGTAGTGGCTGAGGTTTCACTGCGAAACAGTGAATTTTCACTACTTCAAATTAAGAGGGTAGACAAGCCAAGAAAGCATTTGAGTTGCAGTAGTCCACTAAAGAAAACAATTTTTTTAATCAAATACTTTATTTTTAATTGAGTCGCTAATATATATAAGTATATTACTTTATTAATATTTAGAAGAAAAGCTGTGAAAGTCATATTTTTAATAATTATAAAACATAATTATTTAATGGCATACCATTTTTATTCAATAAATTACTTTTTACTAATTATTTTAATAAGTCTGTTATTTGTAGTAAATACTTTATCATTTGTAAGTCATATAACGCTATTCAAATGTAGTCAAATTTGTACTTTATCGTATGACGTAAATGCGTAAACTTGATTGTACTATATTTAGAAAATCGATAAGTAAAGAAAGAATTGGTTAAATTTCGGATGTTTCCAAATATTCTTAGTGACATCAAAGTAAATACTTATTCAAAGTTTATGTTTTCTGTCAATAGGGTAGTTGTCCATATTTATGAGCCTATCCATATTTGTGTGCTTTTTTTAATGTAATTTGCAGATATTAAATCATAAATGAATCAGTAAAACTATTTTTAAAACTAAGATAAACTATTAAATTAGAGTTTACAAGAGTTACATGAAAGTTTAAAATGTTTTTCATAGAGTTATATTTTTTGTATACATATGAATCATGATTTGGTGGTTTTACTTTGTTTCCTTGTCTAAAATGCTAAGGTTTTCAAAACTTAATTTAATTATTCGGACGTGATTTATGACAAACAAAATATTTATTGTATCATAAAATAATTCAATTTAATATTAAAAAATGTGAAATGAACATTTTAGACTCAATTTATTAATTTATTAATGAATCCAGTAATACCGCAAGATTTTCGAAGTTTGTCCGTATTTATGCGCCCCTTCGTGATCGACCGAATAACCTCACTTCTGTTTGTAGAAGGGAGAAGAAGTTTTCGCAAGCTTTATTTTTTCCAAAGCTGTTGTTACGGAATAGTGCATAATAAATCATTATCATTGTATCAGTTTGCATGAATTTAGATAATTTATAGATTATGAATTCTGTGTCAAGTACTTAGTTTTGTTCATAATATCTCTGTGTCTATCACATTTATTAATTTCAAATATTTTGAAACTTTATTTATATTTATTAATTATTAATTAAAAACTATCTAATTACAATTATTTATTACAATATTTCAAAATAATATATAAATAAAAAATAATAATAATAAAATTATTTAATTAAGCTTATTTTAAGTTATCTTATACTTAAACAAAAAATAGATTCCATTAATATTAATATTTAGCAGTCATTATAGAATATGGACCAAAACCTTTTTTTTTATTTCTAATATATCTGTATGAATGCTTAATATATTCAATTAAAACAAATTCCATCTTAAACACGGAGCGTTAGAATACCTATGTAAACTTCAATAGTATCGCGCAGAAAATTGGCCGGTAGATCTGTAGATGAGACGTAACCAATATTAATCTTTCATTTTACTTTTCGTTTACGTTAAGATTAGGCTGTTACGTTTGGTAAATTTACACGAAATCGTTGTTTTTTCTAATCAATGTAAACTTGAACTGCTTCGGTGAAGAATTTTAATATATTTATTAAGTAAAGTTATGAAGTTACAAATTAAAAAATACAAAATATTGTGAAATAATGCCTGCACAGAGTAAAGTATTTATTAAAGTAAATATTCTCACTTCTGATTAAGTCTCTATTTCTGATCATTTTCGAATTTTCTTTTTGTTGAAAGTAGGTATTTTATTTTTAATTTAATTTGCGAATATCTCAATGTACTCAAAATTTAGAGCAACAGAAAACTGAGATGCGAGTGGAAATAGGAAATAAATATTTGTATTTTAATGAGTTAATTTCAATAGAACAATTGTTCATATAATTAATTCTAAAAGATAACTTACGTATACCTAATTAACAACGTTATTACGAAGATCGTTTGGACTTCTGCTTAAAACTTATATAAATTGGTCAAATGTATCTTTAATATATTCATGGAAGTTGTGCCAGAAATTAGTATCTGTAATATCGTTATTTACAATATAGAGATTTATTAAAAATCTATTAAATCCTATTAATTCCTTTTTCCAAATATGAAAAGATCCTATTTGCGAATAGGATATATATGCAATTTTTGTATTGGAGAATAGGATTTAATAGATTTCTCACACTAGGGTAGTCTCTTCTTGATTGAGTTATAATGTTGAATAAGAAATTGATTTTACTCTTCTAGTATCAGATCTTTCAATCGTCTTTCGATATTGAGTTGGTAATATATTGTGTATATTGTGAGACACCTCTGTAATTAGATTCCTGATATTAAATTTGTATATCTTTACACATCATAATCATCAAAATAAACCACTAAAAGCCAAACCAATCGACTTATATACGTTCGATAACTGCACGATGAGACAATGAACGGTGTCACCGATTTCTCAAAAGATTCATCGAGAAGAGTATCCTGAAGCGTAGACATATGGGTAAAGCTCTCTAATTCGTAATTTTCAAATGCGTTACTAGTACAATACTTTTGTTCTGTTTGTCCATCTCCCCCTCTCCTCTTTATTTTGGCCACTCCTCCTTCGCATTTTAGGCGGTCGTCAAGCGGTCGGTCAGTCGGTGCCCGAACTGTCAAATGTTTTCCCTCTCTACCGCACCTACGCATGTTCTAAGCATCGGGTCGGAGGATTCCCAGTATAGACAAGGGTTGCCCGGGTATATAAGCAGCGGAGGCACCCCCTTCCATACTTAAACGATTTTTGGACGTCGAGTCGAACGGTCCTCCAATAGTAGCAGAATAGTAGTGTCGTAACGTCAGTGACGGTGTTTAAGGAGCTCGATCGCCGTTAAGGACTTTGCACGATTTTACAAGAGCAACCTCGCATATCTAGTGTTGTGTTTCTTGTGTGTGTGTGTGTGACTGCCGTGACTTGCCGACGATAAGGTCCGTTAACATTTTGTTTATTTACATTTACAATGGTGTTTTTTTCCTTAAATTTGAAAATATTGGACACGTTGATTGTCGATAGAGTTTACTTAGCTTTCAGGAAAATCTCATAATATGTTGAAATGAAAAGTGTTTTTGTTAACTACTACCAAACTTTTAAATTTATTTTTCAACATCTTTTTAGTAGCATTTTTAACTACGTACGTAATTTAAAATAATTAGTTTGTCTTCATAAAAAACATTCCAAAAATTAATTTTATGTCAAATAATATAAAATAAAAGTAAAAAAAAAATAAAAAAAAAGTATGAAAAAGTATGAAAAAGTAAAAAAAAGTAAAAAAAAAAAGCCTTTAGTTATAGTAGCGCTTGTCCAATATTTATCAAAATTTAATTTTCTGTTCATATATTTTAAATTCAAAGAGAAATAATTATTATCAAATACTTGCAA
Organism: Gastracanthus pulcherrimus; assembly: GCA_949152435.1. Lineage (NCBI taxonomy): Eukaryota > Metazoa > Arthropoda > Insecta > Hymenoptera > Pteromalidae > Gastracanthus > Gastracanthus pulcherrimus. The sequence continues at coordinate 215,311,508 of OX424572.1, read as the reverse complement.
TTTTGTATCATTTATTAGTACAACATTAAGATTTTCGGATTCTAAAGCATTTTCTTTTAGCGATAAAATCTGTAATTACTATTTCAAACACTGTTTACTTTGAATTTTAATATTCATTTTCTCAATACACCTTTTGCTTTTAAAAGCTAATATTAACTAGTAGATTTAAAGAAGCTAAACACATTTAAAAAATGTTAAAACTATCGAATTTTAAAGCTGACAAATTTTTTATCTTTTTACAGTTGGTCAAAGAACTCATCAAAATGAAATCGTTTGAGAAGATTTCGATGGAGTCCCTCCATGGGCTCGATTATTCCAGCACGACAACGAAGCACATGTCTACTGAATCCTGCGAGCCACCTGTGCTAGATTTGTCGTGCAAAAAGTCGCTGCCACCAAGCCCCTCACCTGACTACGAAAAGGATCCTATGGTCTCGCCGCTCCGAGGATCGCCTTACCTAGAAAGCCATCAAGAGGCAAATAACAATGATAACAAACACATGAACAGCTATCAACATCATCAACAATCTCCAATTCATGAAGTTGAAAAGGCCCAGCACAACCTGACTCACCATTATCACCACGACGAGACGTCCACCTTCACATCCTCCAACCACGAAAGGAAAAGTCCCTTTGACAGCCGTACCTATATCATGACGCCGCCATCCGAATTGGATTCACCGAAGAAGACGAGATTCCAGTCGATCTTCGACCACTCAAATAATTTAGTCGGCAATGCTCGAGAGCACCCAGCATACCCGGTTCCTATCAACCTTCCAGTGCCAATGCCACTCAGTGTACCAACGGTTCTTCCTGCACTATTATCGCAAAGCAGTGCTGCAACAGTGCCACACATTCAAATGCCTACTTCATCCACGGTGCACGAAGCTTCCCCAAAAAACGTCGCCTCAGATGATACTAAAAAAGCACCCAGGCCCTTCAAGGCATACCCCAAAGATCCACTTTCGATCACTTTGGGTCCGGACATGATGTTCGACCAGGAACTGAAGAAGGCTTACTCAGACTTCCGCAACAGGATGCTGGACTCAGTCAAGAGGACGAATGAGGGCACGAATATTAAGATGCGAAGACTGAGCAAGAGTCCACTGCTGCCAACCAGTACAGTAGACGACAAAGATTCTGCTTACTGGGAGAGGAGAAGGAAGAACAACGAGGCTGCCAAGAGGTCCAGAGATGCCAGGCGTGCGAAAGAGGATGAGATCGCCATCAGAGCTGCATTCCTTGAACAAGAATACATTAGGTTAAAATATGAAAACGCAGTATTGAAAGAAGAAAACGGAAAAATCAAAGGGGTACTGTATGGTCATTGCAATTTAGAGTGTATGGATGGATAAACTAGAATTATCTATCAATAAAAATTGATGACTATAGACTGCATTATGCTGGGATTGATAGGTTATTAAGAGGCTGCCAAGAGATCCAGAGATGCTGGACGTGCAAAAGAGGATGAGATTGCCATCAGAACTGCATTCCTCGAGCAAGAATACATTAAGTTAAAATATGAAAACGCAGTATTGAAAGACGAAAACGCAAAAATCAAAAGTGTATTATATGGCCATTGAAATTTAGAGTGTATGGACGGATAGACTAGAATGATCTATCAATAAAAATTTATGATTATAGACTGCATTATGCTGGGATTGGTAGGTTATAAAGAGGCTGCCAAGAGATCCAGAGATGCTAGACGTGCAAAAGAGGATGAGATCGCCATCAGAACTGCATTCCTCGAGCAAGAATACATTAGGTTAAGATATGAAAACGCAGTATTGAAAGACGAAAACGCAAAAATCAAAAGTGTATTATATGGCCATTGAAATTTAGAGTGTATGGACAGATAGACTAGAATGATCTATCAATAAAAATTTATGATTATAGACTGCATTATGCTGGGATTGATAGGTTATAAAGAGGCTGCCAAGAGATCCAGAGATGCTAGACGTGCAAAAGAGGATGAGATCGCCATCAGAACTGCATTCCTCGAGCAAGAATACATTAGGTTAAGATATGAAAACGCAGTATTGAAAGACGAAAACGCAAAAATCAAAAGTGTATTATATGGCCATTGAAATTTAGAGAGTATGGACAGATAGACTAGAATGATCTATCAATAAAAATTTATGATTATAGACTGCATTATGCTGGGATTGATAGGTTATAAAGAGGCTGCCAAGAGATCCAGAGATGCTAGACGTGCAAAAGAGGATGAGATCGCCATCAGAACTGCATTCCTCGAGCAAGAATACATTAGGTTAAAATATGAAAATGAAAAAATCAAATGCATATTGTATGGCCATTGAAATTTAGAGTATATGGATGGATAGACTAGAATTATGTATCAATAAAAATCGATGATTATAGACTGTATTATGCTAGGATTGATAGGTTATAAACTGTGTAAAGAAAATTAAGTTTATGTTATGTATTATTGTGATGTATCAAGATGTAAATAATTAATTTAACTATATTTTTAAAAATAATATTACCTTTTATACGATATGCGTCTTTGCTTATTATATTGTTGAATCCTAATCTCTTGTGTTTTAACTACTAGGTAATGCTTCTCCTAGTTCCATTATACTTTCCGATTCAAGAACATTTCTTTCCATTTGTTGATTTTTAGTAAGACTTTTTGCATATACTTTCTGCTGTACTTGTCTAGGAATGAACATGGTTACTGGTGCCATTTTTACTTCTATTTTTGAATCATTTTTAGTTGAGTCCACCAAATTTAAATCAAAATTTTGTTTTAAAAAAGCCTTCTTTTGAGCACCACCTTTTCCAAAATATATCTTTGTATCTTTCTTTTTGCAAGATTCATTTTCACCTGTTTCCATAGCTGTATCTTTATTAGAAGATTTTTTTGTCTTTGTATGAGTTAAATTGTCAAATCGATAATTTTTAGGAAATTCATGAACTTGTCTACAATGCTCTCTACGTTCTGCTGGATCTTTGAATTTTATATCACATTCAGAAACGAAACACTGATACTGAAAAATTAATGAAAGTTTATTAAATAACATCATTCAATGCTTTTCTTTATGGAAGTAAAAAATAATATTTACCATTGGTTGTCTTTCTGCAAGAACTTTAAAAAAGCTATCATGCGTCTCTTGAACATGAATTTCTAGAAGTCGATTAGTCGGTCTCCATTTTTCACATTGAGCACAAACAAAATGATGAGAATCATGATAATGTAGTTCATAATCAAGTAAATTCTCAAAAGTTGCGTTGCAAGCATTGCATGGAAATTTTTTCATTCTGAAACGTTAAATGGTAATTACATAGTATGTAATTTCAAGGTTATGTATGATAAAGATTTTAATATTTTGCAATATATTGAAAAAGTATTAGTACATTTCATGACAAAGTTCTTCCTCATCTTCAACAGTGACACCTTTTCGTTCAAAAACTTTACACCACTTATGGGAATTCGCAAAAAATGGATCATTAACAGGTCGCCGACCGACTCCCAAATTTCTTAGCACACTCTCCAAATTCTCCATGATGGATATTTTATTTTTGTAGGTATTAAATTGTTATAAACAAACGTAAATTATTTAATATTACTTTTAAATAGTTTTAAGTATTAATTATAGATATAATAATTGTTAAATAGTTAAATAAACACAGTACTTGAGAAAACACAACCTTCTTACTATGATCGCTTGCAAAGGTGTGTTCCCATCCTATCCAGCTGAGCGTGATCAGTTGAGTTTTAAGTGTGTTCCCAATACTTTGTTCAGCACTTTGGCGCAAGATGTCGATACGTACTCATTCTCGCGGTAAATTTAAAAATCGCATAGTTCTGAATAACTATTATCATGCTGTGTAAAGTCAAGCTGCTGATAATTAAATAATAGCGACAATATTATCATAGAGGAAAAATTATTATCAAAGTGCACCATTTTATATCATTAATCATTTTTATTCAGTTACTGATAATCAAATATGTATATTATAAATCAACAATTATTCATATTATTATGCACTTTAATAAAACAAAAGTCTTCTTGTCGATTTCGAATGCAGTCAGTCGACTAGCAAGCGCGTTTAAGTTCGTCTGAAATTCCGCTTGTTTGCTGCTCCAAGTGGTTATGACGCATCTCTCTCAATTCCTAAAAAATATTAAAAGATAAATGTTAATTTTAAAAATCGATATTCTATTTTAAATTTATGTAGGATAACGTTTGCGTCCACGGGGTAAACTAAATATTTCAATTATTTTAAGAAATTGAGCTTTGTTAAAAGCGTAAATTTCTGTTAATATCATACAAGAGTACAAAATTTAATGTTGGTAAAGTTCCTACTGAGAATTTTAAAATGTGAAAAATTTGTGCAAATGTATGTAAAAGTGTGAGAAATGGTGTAAATTATGTAAAACCCGGTAAATTAGGGGTTACATTCGAACAGGATATTAAAAAATATTAGAATATTTTTTAAGGTTTTTTACAATTACAAACATTTTGATACAATTTCTAGCAGTTGTCATTTTTACGATAAGAACAAAAAAAATTGACAAATTTTCTTTTTTAGATAAAATATATTATATATCTGAAAACGTAGAATCAAATGTAAATCAATGTGTATATTCCTTATGTAGATGTTCCAAATCGTACATAAAATTTAATTTTTTTACACTTTAATTCTCACAAAATTCGTTATCGTGCAAAAATGAAATATATAGTCATTACCCTACCACATAAAGTTTCTTTAAGCTACAAAATTTTTGTCAAATTTGTTTGCTCACTACAACCCACACATTCCTAATTTTTCCTACACCCGAAAGTGCCTTAAAAATGATCACATTACCAAGAAAAGTGAGTATTCTGCTCCGCTCTCCCCTATGCACCCGTCAATTTAAAACATTCAATTATTCAATTTAAAAACCCATTATACTAACAATTTGAACAACGTAGACGATTGTCGGTCATTCTCAAAGGTGCCTCGTATACTTGACAATTTGCATGGAGCCCTCGGGATGCAGCTGCTTCAGCTCCGACACCTTCACGGACGCTATTCTGTTCCTGTACTCTTTGATCTTGATCTGCTCCGTATTACTCGGTGTCCCTTCCGTGAATTCCTCGAGTCTCTCGCTGTAGTAATATGGCGTGGGTTCCGGTATTATCAGCATACCATCCTTCTCTACGTAGTTCGTCGACTCGTCCTTGGCTTTCCTTCCCCTCAGCGGTGGATAATCCTCGTGTTTTTGCTTGGCCGTCGGTTTGGCCCTCGATGCTTGCCTGTTGCCCTCGTCCGGACGCCTGACGCGACTCGCACCGTTGAGGGCGGGAGCTTTGAGGGTGCGCGCGATAGCGGGGTACGGAGCGAGAGTTTCCAGGACGGTCGGGGAGTACGTGGGTGCTCGGTTTCTTTCGTGGTGCTTGGAGACTCGCTCGGTGCTCGATGATGGCCTCTTGCGTTGCTCGAGGATTGTCGCCTGGGTCGTCGGGAGCGGCAGATAGTGGCTAGAGCAAAAATTGAAAATTTGCTCAAGCAGATAGAAGTATGAAATCAAAATTCAAATTTTATGCCGACTGATTTTTAACGATAGAGAAGGGATTAATTATTTATAATCGTGTAATCACAAGAATACTCACATTTAGACAAAATCCATACTCGTTTGCCATTCATTGAATAGTAATAGACCTATTTACGAAGTTTCAGACCTCAACAACAACGACACACTAAGAAATTATTGGAATTCAATTTTGTCAACATTTCATTCTAATAATTTTGTAAGCAGTTGTTGTTGAGGTCTGCATTTTCGTGAATAGGTTTATTCCCTGATAAGACAAAACGTTATTAAGTCGTCATTAAGACGTCTTAAAAAAGACGACATAACGTATTTTTTCAATGTCCAAAAGGACGTTATAAAAACGTCTTTTAAACGTCATTTTGGCCGCGGAATTTTTCCAAAAAATCTTTTATAGAAGCCTTTAAAGACGTTCTTTAAACGTTAAAAAAATAAACGTTAAAAAACGTTAAAGAACGTCTTTAAAGGCTTCTATAAAAGATTTTTTGGAAAAATTCCGCGGCCAAAATGACGTTTAAAAGACGTTTTTATAACGTCCTTTTGGACATTGAAAAAATACGTTATGTCGTCTTTTTTAAGACGTCTTAATGACGTCTTAATAACGTTTTGTCTTATCAGGGATTGCTACTTCATGAAGGGTAAACAAGTTTGGGGTTTGTCTAATAAGAAGAGTGTCACACCTCCGGGTCACGATTTTTTATGAAACTTTGGAAGGTGTTTTCTGGTACTTAAAAATGAAGCAGAGCACTCGTAGTTTTTTCCAATGGGCTCTGTTTAGCGAAACATAAGTCATTATACCTCAAATACGTATCATTTTACTAAAAAGAAGCGCCTCTTCTTCTTTACATAACCTTGCAAATTTCTACAGTAGAAAAATCACCCAAATGACAACAAAAGTAGGCGCAAAGAGCTTTTAATTTACAAAGTTATTAACAATTGAAAATGGTGGCTGAAAATACATGAATATTAGAAGAAATTTAATTGTTATACATTCGTTGATATTTCACACATTTTCACTCACCATCTGTAATTGCTAATAACTTTTACTTAGATTAATATTCTTATATAAAACAAAGCTTAAATTAAAACTCTTTTCGCCTACTTTTATTGTCATTTGGGTGATTCTTCTACTGCAGAAACCTGCAAAGTTATGTTTATTATGATTATTAATATTAATATTAATATTATACTAATTATTATTATGATGCTTCTTTTTAGTAAAATTATACGTATTTGAGGTATAAACTTATATTGTGAAAAACAGGACCCATAAAAACTACGGTTGCTAGAGTTAATTTTTACGTGCCAGACAGCACCTTTCAAAGTCTCATAAAAATTCGTTACCCGGAGGTATGACACTCTCCTAGTAAATCTCGTAGTAAATATAACTATTGTTATAATTATAAAATCTTGGACATTAGGAAATACGCTTTTATCCACTACTGATATATACAGTACGCCAATCTCTACCTTTAAGACTAAACTAATCTATTTGCGTTTGAGTGAATTGTTTAAAAAAAATTATGCAAACAATCTTATCAGTATATTACGTAATAATTTAAAAATATCAATCAATATTATAGTATTATTAAATTATAGTTAACCATATATCTTCTATCGTTATTATATTATATATTTTGTAAAAGGGTCTATCCCATGAACATATTAAATAAATAAAAAAACCGCAGCCAATTAATTGGCACTCAGCTTCCTCAAACTAAATTAATTGTTTCAGTAGGGTAGTCACCCCAGTAGCCGGCCATCTAAGGAAAAACTTGTATTCAAGTTATTACAATAAATTCAGAAACATCTTTGCTTATAAATTACAGGTTCAATTGCACTTTAAAAGTTTTCTAGTTTTTGATAAAATGATTAATTTTGCTTAAAATATTTACAGGATATTTATAATATGTGTTTTAATAAAATATTTCGGGAAAAGTCGATTTTTTTACACAGTACCCAAGCAAGCGACAGTTCACAAATCTTCCTCTATGACGAAGCAATAATAGTACATTACGATACGTGTGACCTAAGTAGTCCTTTACAGCACGGCGTGTATGAACGCTAAACGCCGTACTATGAAGGACGACTTTTGACACGAGTGTCGTATTTGATAGTACTGCTTGCCTAAATTCGCTGCGCTCGCTACGCTCGGGCACTACTTAAGTCACGGATAGGTGTGACTAAAGTACGGGTTTAGGCCACAGAGTGCTATAAAATAAATAAATAATTATTCGGACCCCCTAAGGTGATGCTTAATCCACACGTCACACACAATTACGAGTATCCACTTTCTGCATTTAGTATTAAATTTGAGTAAATATTTCTCTGGAATGTTGTTGTCCCAATCAAAAGCGACAACTGGCCAGAGAAATATATTTAAAAATTAGAAAATAAATTGAAGAAGAGGTTCCCCGTATTTTTTGCATGAGCCTCTTATAAAAACTATAACTTTTCAGAATCTCCGATAAAGATTAACACTTTCTTAAAAACTCAGAGAAAGATATATAGTTTTATCTAAAATTTTTTAGTTTTCGTAGGAGATTGCTAAGAAGAACCAGCATTTTTCGAAAAATCCGATGTGCGCCAGTCTTCGTAAGGTGCTGTCGATATTATAGTTAATTACAATGTATATATAGTAAACGAGGAAATTATGTAACTTATTTATACTTTATAGAATAAAGAAAGCAAAACGAGAGCAATTTATCGCATAAAAAAATTATGAATAATTTGTTCGAGATAATTAGATTAGATAAGTCAGCTTGACGCATATTTTTCAGTCAATTTAGTACGAAAAATAATTCAAAAGTCGATCGAGTTATCAAATTTTTAGTGTATCGTAATACTGTTGGTCAATGAATTACCTAAAATATATGGTTCAAGCGCGCTTCCGCGTAATCTACTTATCTGGAACAAATTACTCATAATTTCATTTTATACGAAAAATATTTCAGCTTTCTTTGTTTTATAATGCAAAGAAACTGCTTCATTTTACCGTTTATTATATGTTTAGTGACTATGTATGTGTGTGTTCATGGCCCCTTGATTAAAATGAAATTAATTAAAATAATTAATTACACAAAAAAATTTCTCAAAATTATTCTTTTATTTTTTACTATCTAGCGTCCGCCATCAAGGCACAAGTTGGAAAAATAGTTAAATTAAGTAAAACAAAAAAAGATTTGAAAATCCGAAAACGGAAAAACCTCTTTCCCAAAAAACCATTAAAGTATTTTGCCGTAAGTCTACATTGGTAACTGAAGCCTACACTTCCTAGTTTATCAAGAAATGCCTACACCTTTAGCTTCAAAATTTGAGAGTAACTAAACAAACATATATGGCCGCAAGTTAAAAAAGACGTATAATAAATTAAAAAAAAATATAAAAAAATACGTGAAAGTTTTAAAACGAATAGCAGAAGCTTTCAATAATATAACTTTTAATTTATCTTACTAAAATATGTAAATAAAAACGTACTCAGCCCTTAACGTCGGTTCTCCAGTCGGCTTTGCTCTTCTACCTCCTCGGCGACTATCCCGTCTCCTCGTCGGCTGGCTACTAATCGGAAGATCATACCGATTATTGCTAGTATCTCTCAACATCTTCTGAACCTTAGCAGCGTCCCTACCGGGCGGCAGTGTGTGCGCCTCGTGATAGCAGTTCGGCGGTTTCGGTTTCGTCAACTCAAAAGGAGTCTGGTGCGTGGTAGGCCGATTGTTCGTCGTGCTCTCGACGATTGGCAGCTGCGTCCCCCTATGTACAACATCGCTATGCTCGCTATTGTCGTAAACATAGTCGAAGGGCGCGGGCCAGGCCCTGATCTCCTTGGCCTCGACCTCGCGCAACAGACTCTGCGTGGTCAGCCTCTCGGGCAGAGTCGCGGTCTGCTCCGTCGTCAGATAAGTTTGCTGCTGCCGTTGCAGCTGAGCGTTCGCGAGGCTGGGATTGTGGATCAAGTCGGTTCTGGTGTTGAATCTCGTGGTCGTCGGCGGAGAGTAAGACGTCAGTCTCGCAATGATGCCCTGGTCATAGTCCAGTGGCTGGTACAGATGGTCAACCGTCGAGTAGTATGGACCGTAACTCACCGGAACCTCCGCAGTCCTGGCGGTTGGTGGTAGTCCGGTCGTGACCGTTTTCCCCGGGCTCCTGGCTTCCTCCGAGTGCACATCGGGCCTTTTGGTCTCTTTGCTGCAGTCGCACTCCGTAGTCGTTGTCAATCTCTCTGGGTGAACCTTCTTCGAGGTCTTTTTCGACTCGATCTCGCTCTTCTCCTGCTCGTGGTAGTCCTCCGAAGGTGGTCGGCGCGAGTTGCTCTCGCCGCGGTGCTCCGCTCTGTCATCCTCGTCCTCGTTGCTGATCTCGTACTCCTCGTACTTGCTCTCCGGTCGGCCGTACTCCTTCTGGATCTTCTTGAAGCCGTCAACCAGCTCGCCGGTGTCGTAAGGTCCGCGGGAGTTCTCGTACTGCTGGATTATCGTCGGGTCGAACACGCCGGTCTGCGGATTCTTGAACATGGTGAAGTATCCGGCGACGCGCTCGTCCACTTTTCCTCCTGGTTTCTCCAGATTCTCGCCGTAGCTGTCGCGCAATGTGCCGTCCTGCCGAGCCTTCTCGCGATCGTAGCTGATGGGCAGCGACGTAGAGTACTTATGCGGCTTCTCCTGCTCCTCCTCTTCGTCGTCGCTATCGTAATTTTTCTGCCGTCCGGATTTCCGGTCATCGTCTTCCGGATAATCCTTGTACTTACGGACCTCGGTCTTTTCCGTGGCTTTTGGCTTCTCTGTAGGAACTTCAGTCGATGCTTCCTTGTGCTGCGAATCACTCGGTGGCCTCTCGGAGAGCTTCGTCTCTTCTTCGTAGTCATCCTCGTTATCGTTATTATAATGCGGATGATCGCTATAACTCTCCTTCTCAGGCTCTTCGTGACTCTCCTCGTCGTCGTAGGAAGGCTTATCTTTAGGGTTGTTATCCTCGTAGCTTTCCGCGTGCTCCTCGTTTCGGTCGCTGATCTCCTTTTCGCGGTTGCGGTGGAACTCCTTGGTCTCTTCGTCCAGCTCGTGCTCGCGACTCCTGTCCTTTTCCCTCTCGGCATTCTCCTCGGCCAAAGCCTCCACTTGCGCCTCCTGCTCGGCCGCCAGTTTGTAAACGTGGTCGTCGTGCTGCTTCTTCCAGTTGGGCTCGCCCACGTACATCGCGTGGTTGAATTTACTGCCCATGGTCGGCACCTCCTCCGACACTTCGCTAGGGTCGTGGATCTCTTTCCTCTCCACGCTGTAGTTCACCACGTTCTCGTTCTTCTTGTACTCCTTCTCGGAGTTCTTCTCCGGTGGCGGTGGGGCTTCCGGATCTCTACCGGGCTTCTCGCGGCTACCCTCGGATCCCTTGTACTCGTAGTTCCGGTCCTCGGGCTCGTCGTACCTCTCGTAGCTGTGCTCGTAATTCCGGTCCTCGGGCTCGTCAGGCTTCTCCGGCTTTTGCTCGGTTTCGTCGTCCTTCTCCTTATTCTCGGACTCGTCGTCCTTCTCCCTATTCTCGGACTCGTCGTCCTTCTCCTTATTCTCGGACTCGTCGTACTTCTCCTTATTCTCGGACTCGTCGTCCTTTTCCTTATTCTCGGACTCGTCGTAATTCTCATGCTTGTTCTCGTACTCCTCGTTGTGCCGATAGCCCTCCTTCTCCTCCTCGTAGTTACCGTGTTGGTCTGCGTCTTCCTTGCCGCCCTGGTACTCCTCGTCGTGGTCCTTGGTGTACTCCTCGTGGTAGGTGTTGTGTATTGGCATGGGCGACGGTGGCTGAGGCGGTGGCAGATTCGGCACGATCGGCAGCGGGATCTTGACGAAGAGCGGCTCGGGCAGCGGTGCCTGACTTCGGGGATCTATGCTTGGTGCGGGTGCGGGTGCGGGTCCGGGTGCTCTTGGAGGTCCGGCTGCCGCTTGGGGGGCCGTCCTGTTGCCTCCGTGGAACATCTGCTCGTACTGGGCGAGGTGGCTGACGACGTTAGAGGTGTTGACGTTGTTACCGAAGTTGAGAATGCCGGTGAACCTCAGAGTCTCCCTTTGCCTGGGTGGCGGGGGTGCGGAGGCGTTGGCCATCATCGGCGGCCGCGGAGGCATCATTCCCGCTGGAGGGGCGGGAGCCGCCGCAGCCGGAGGCATCATCTGCGCGGCTGCCATCGGGTTGGCCAGCGAGCCAATTTGTATGGGCGCCACCGTGTAGCCCAGCGCCTCCATGAAGCCCTGGAGTAGGATGCCCAGGGCGCGCTTGTCGCGCGGCAACTCACCGGATTTGTTCAGGGCGAGCATCTCTTCCTCGATGCGGCGGATCATGTTGTCGTCGCCGTCGTTCGGGTTGTGCTTGGTGGAGAGGACGTAGCTCTTGCGGCCAAACTCCCCGCGGTCATCCGCGACGTCGGTGCGGATGACTGCGAGGGCGCGACCCAGGCAAAGTAGGATCAACAGTCTCATCGCTGCGTGAGTTTTCATCCTACCAAACGATTTCCATGGGCGTACTAACAATAGAACCTGATCACATGGCAATTGACTTCTCTCATTTGTTCATGTTAACCTCCTTTGTTTCCATATGATAAAAATCTAAAGTTTATAGTCCTTTTAAATGTTATACACGTAATTAAACTTTTATTATCACTTACACAATAGTTTTTATATCTTAAGTAGAAGCTTTGTCACTAAAGGTATGTCTATTTTATATTCACTATAGCGAATAGGAACAGCAAAACAGTCTTTTATTGTATTCTCTTAAGTTTACTTCAAAGCTAAAATTAATTTGTGAAGTTAAGCAATGAATTTAAAATGATAATATAGATTACTAAGGCGGAATAGTTGGCACTAGTGTAGTTTGAAATCACAACGTTTGATCTGGAACGTTCACAGATCGACAAAAACAACTACAAACAAATTACACGAATTACAAATACAATGTATTATTTCCAAAGTAAATAACACTTTGAATATCCGCTAAAAGTAAAGGCGAAAACTTGTTCGAGTCTAAAACAATATCGCGGACATAACGAAGTCAAGCAAGTCCGAGTTCTGCGCGCAAACTGTCGGAGCCCGCGAGCGGGGCCCGTCAAAGGCCGTCAAACAATAGGCCCGCTGGCGGCGCGAGAGCGGGGTGGTGGATTTTGCATAATATCGGAAAGACCGTCGTCGTAGTCGTCAGAGAGTTTCTCTTCAATTGCACGCTGGGCCCACCTGTTGATTAGAGCCAAGTGAAGCGGCACGGCTCGCGGGCGACGGCGGGCGCAAAAACTTTTAAGAGCCCTGAGACTGCGACGCCCACTCGGCATTCACTCTGCCGCGAGCCCGGGGACACTGTAAGCACGGAGTGGATTGGAACAACGGGCTTGACGAAAATTTCGCGTTCTTTAACTAGAGCTCGTGGGCTCGCTGCTCGTAAATCGCAATTGCATCGCGCGCGCGGCGATACTCGAGTCGCGGAGCAGGGCCGTTGTTGTTGTCGGCGGTAGCTGGGCCGCTCGAGTGTAATAGCGAAGAATGGATTATTGGCAAATGTGCAGCGCCGCGGCGTAAGGAGCACGCGAAAAAGCGAGCGGAACCGCGCCGCGACCCACAAACTTGGTGTTTGAACGTGCGCGAGCGCACGCAATTCCTGTTGACCATTTTCTCCTAAAATTAAGTGTAATTGGATGGCTATAGGGAACTTTCTTCTATGATAGTAAATCTGTGCAGTGAATCGTTTTTGCTTGTATGGCACGGCTTGTTTACTAGGCGAAGGGGGATAATTGATTGTGCGAGGGACTTGTGTTGGCTCCTTGTTGCATTGGCTAATTTACTTAATGTAATCGTTAGAAAGTTATTCGTGGATTTTTAAGACTTACATTTTGTAATTACTTAATGTCATGTCTTTTTATTAATATTTATTACTTAGTTGGCTAGTTTTTGTCTGAAGCCTTTAGTGTATCTATGCCAAGAGAAAATTCACAAGGAATACGATTGACGAATATAACTATGTTCATTCAGTAATCTTTGAATGTACAATTATATTTTACAAGTGATTCAAATAAATCTAACAATTTTTCATCATAATAAATTATTACAATAACACGCAATTGGGTAAAAAATAAAAGAAGATATAGCGCTTTGAAGTTGTTGGGTCGTCACGATATTAACGCCGGTATTCTTTGATGTTTTATTACGGTGACGTCGTACAAAAAAACTTTAAAACGCTATAAGTTGTGTAAATCTTAATAATTCATAAAAATTCGAATAGATCTATGAATAGGCTTAGATTCTTTACCTATTTATCAAATGCCGATCAAAAATTTATTTTACCTAATTATTTCATATATTTTTTAAAACAGCAAAGTTTAGAAAAGACTCTAATAATTATTTTATTAAAAACTCAAGCTGTATATTCTACAATGATCTCTTTGTGAAATGTCAATCATCAATCATAAATAATAGAATCATGTTGATGCGATTAATAAAACAGTCATTGAAACCGATACATTTCAAGATCGTAAAAAAAGGAAATAGATTCTTATAGGGAATGAATAATTAGTAATAAAAATTTCACTTGTATCCGAACTTTTTCTTTCCCACAGCGCAAATGGACGCTCCGATCGCGACAATAATAGACGTCCTTTTTCCATTATCACTTTATTATGGTAATAAAAAGAAAGTAAAACCTACTTTCTGCTGTTTTATAACCGAGAGCGCATTTCTTATCAGCTTTTAAAGGCAAGCATAAAACCCACAAATCATTCACGAAATAAGTAACATAAAAATGAAGGAATCGGTAAAACCACCCTGAGCGTAGCATCGCCACTTTCGAATCCTCTCGTCTCGCGTAATTAATAGTCATTACGAGGTAAATCAGGATGCGGATTGCGGACTTGCACCGGGCAAGTGAGACGCCTGTCCCGGCCGCACTCGAGCGCGAAGCGTGACATTCTCGCCGTGTATACCCTACGCGCGGCCGTTGCCGCAAACCGACCGATGACACTCGATTTTCAATTTTCTGCATGGCTCGTCCCCAATCCATCCGCAGCCTCGCCGCGTCAAAAAGTAGCCTCTCCCGCGGTCGGACAAGAAGCTCAACTCGCGTTATTCAATCCTACGGGCCGGTCGTTTCCGTTAAACGACAAATTGCATCGGAGCCGTGTATATACACTGCAGCTTCTGGATGCACTTACGACAGTGGCAAATCGAACCGGCCGCCGTCGCGCGGAGAAAGCCATCGCGCGGCGCGTTTCGTTTTCTCGCGCGGTTGCGCGACGGAGAGCAGCCGCGAGAAAAACAAGCGAGCCGCCGCGCGAAAAAGGAAATCGCCGGTGTTCGAGGCTCCGAGTGCGCGCGGGCAGTTTCGCGGAGGTTACTCGCGAAATTCTGCCTGATATGCCGATGCTGCGGCCGCTGGCGTGGCTCTCGACTTGCAGGTGGGCAAAAAATTTGAATGACTGTCGTCGACCGCTGCTGCCGGAAAAGTGTGAAGTAATCCGAGATAATGCTTTTTATTAGGTTAGATGCTGAATTTTTACTGCACCGGATCTCTTGATATCGAAGCTGTATGGTTCATTGCATTTTTAATGCCTTTTTAGTCTACGAACCATTTTAAAGTAACGTCATTTTCTAAAAAAGAAACGATTTTTAAATACTATGCTATGATCGCGTGATCATATGGTGATGTCGTGTATTTACTATTATGAAGGGTTGAGATAGAATCGTTTCTAAAGTGGAGACATTACAACAGTCAATAATAAAATGAGATAATTCTTGCATATTTTAAGACAATATAAAATTAAGTATCTCACATGAAAACGTTATGTACAAAAATTTTAAAATTTAACATGACAAATTTTCTAGGTACTAGTACTAGTTATGATCTGACATAAAATTAGCCGGTTGTAAATATAATCGTTGCAAATCATTTACTACTGTTCGTGAAAATAATAAGCATAATCAAAGCACAATTTGCATTAATTTTGCAAAGTCACTGACGTATATTCGAATAACAACATATATTTACACTTTTCAATTTTATACACGAAAATAATTTCCAAAACAGGATACGACAAGGCTATCATTAATTTCTGTACCTACTTACGCAGAAATGTAGAAAATGAGGTTTACGACTATGCGTTTCCTTTTATCACTCCAAAGAATCCAAACAGCTACCAATCAAATACTTTTTTTGTTGAATCGAGTTGACAGTCATTTGCTAAATATGAACTGTTGTATGTTATAATCGCACCTAAGCGACGTCTGTGGTGTGATCGCTAAAAGATGACAACGAGCATCCTTGGTCTGATATAGCTTTTAATTAGGGCTAGTAAGAATCTCCTAACAGTGTCGGCACTTAAGAATCCGGTTTGGTCTGATTGCACTTTGTCTAATAGGGCAATTTTAAATGGCGCGAGAAAAATCTTTACAGATGCTCGATTTATTAACAGAGATTTCTCAAATTAATTGCGTTTCTTCTTAATTAGTCTTGTTTAGCGCATCTTTATTTTTTAAATTATTTAAATTATTAATCCATAAATATAAGTCTTTAAATAATGCAACAATGTCGCTCTAAATGTCTTGGCGTTTTTAATACTATAGTATAAGTAAGGATATTTGACCATTATTAAGAGTAAAGGATTAGAACACATTTTCATTTAAATGAAATAAAACAAATATTTTTTTTAATTTTCATTTATTCATCATATAAATAAGTAATAACAATATAACACTGCATTTTTGTTTGATATTGAAATGTGCAATAATTAGAATATTTAATTGTGCAATTTGTTAGAAGATTTGACGACAGAATCCAAATAATGATAACAACCGAGGTAAGGAAGTTCTTTTTGCCTTTTCCTGTAGAAAACAAATAGTTACTTGCTAACGTTAAAACTGTTTTTGGTAGATATTTGGAAATTTGATAAATTTAAGTAGACTAAAGAAATTTATATACCTTCATTTTGGAATCTTGTACTGAATTTCTGTTTATAAATACATTAATAATACAGCGTATATAGCAGTATAGTGTTAGCATCCCTTCTTGTCACCACCTTTGCCACCACCACCACCACCTTTGCCACCACCATATCCACCAGCATAAGCGCTAGCGATGGTGGCTGCAGAGACTACTAGTACCAAGATTAGCTTAGTCATGATCAGCTTTTTATTAAATAATACTGAAATCAAAGTGTTATTTTATTAGCTGTGACGTGTAGATCTTGTAGGCAATATATAGATAATCTATAAAGCAACAATATTTTACACAAGCACCGATATAAATTAATGATATGAGTAATGACATTTGTCATAGGTACAATTTTTTGTATGTAAGTATTTTTAAATAAGATTTTAAAAATCAAGAAGATATTTTCTTTGACTGTAGAATTGACTACACTCATAGGTTATTTTTTAATAAAATCAAATACAGTACATATTTCAATGTAGAATACTTACTAGAGACTAGTTGATTCTCTAAGTCGCTACTGACAATTCGTTGAAAAGTGGATCCCTTTATACTCCTAAATTTTGCTTGGTATGCCGGAACTGATTATAATAGCACAAAAGATATAGTGCTTTTCGCATATCGCAACGTTAAAAATGCAAAACTAGTGCAAATGTACATTATTTATGGTAGCTATAAAATTATATGTTACGGGTCTATTTGCAATTCACATGAAAAAAGATATCGGTAGTACAGTAAAATGTTATTCACTAAAGTATTCTACCTAATTTAGCTAAATTTTTTATGGACCAGTTACGTTAGTTTAGTCCAGTCTACGTGTTTCTGAGATATTGATGTTCTAATACTTACACTGATGTACATACAAAATCGAAATGTAAGAGTTAGTAAGTGAAGCAATATTTTTCTGTTAAATAAGTTATTAAGTACTACTTATGTTAGTCGCAATATTAAACTTGAAAAATATTGGCTTTTCTGCACTCGAAAACCTACACATTAACGAACGAAATATGGACTTAAGTGGTTATTCTGAGAAAAGATATGTTATATTCATGCCACAATTCGGGTAAATAATATTTTAGGATGTTTAGTTCATTCAAATGGAAGCATCGTAAAGCTAATATCAATAAAATAAATAATGAATTAAAGAACCACTGTAATAAAAAAAATGTGAAACTACATGAAAATATATGCCATTTCACGCATAACATTGTTATTAATCGTCTCATTTTTATGGTAAGGGGAAAATCGCGTATAGATGGAGAAAAAATCGATGCTTTTTGCTTTAATGCATACATATGCATTTGGAGAATATATAGGGGGGGGGGGGGGTACAAGTAATGTGGCCACCTTAAGGAACTTTCGATTCCCAGTAGATATATCAGAAACTATTCAGACATGTTATTTGAACCTTTAACTCTACTAATACCTCATGATTTTTTTTGCAAAAGAAATTTACTCTCTGAATTTTAATTAAAGAAGTTCTAAGTAGTTAAAAATTAGCCACCTTGCCAACAGTATCGGTAAAGTGACCATCTATCAGTTCTCATGGTAAATTCGTATAGTAAGTATCAAAAAGTCAAAACTAGCCATAGCAGAGGATTCCATTAAGAGTTATTTAACTATATGGTGTCGTAGCGTACGCCTGGGTGTCGATATTTTGGGATAAGTAGGCTTAGAAATTTTGAAGAATCTACCGCATTCGTATGACCACTTCACCAACCGATAAACGTCAACTAATTTTGGAAATTTCACATGTATCTTAAAATACGTAAAAAAAGCTACAATTTTATGTACCGTATAATTTTTTTCGCTCATATCACGCTTACAAAAGTGGATTCTTTACATGCATGTACTGCTAAGAAATCAGAGTTTTGATGCTTTCGCGCGTAAGCATGACACTGTCTTATAATTAGAGGGCGCTAGCATCAGGGTCATCGCGCCTCTCAACATCTATCGTTACAATCCATATAATGTAGAAGTTACGGCGCCCCAGTATATCGCATACAACGAGATCTCGTGTAGGTGGCTAAATTACCTGCATGTCCATATTACATGTACCCACCTTACCAAAAAATCGAAATATCTATAAAGCTTATACAGGTATTGAATTGTATATACGCGACGAAAAGGTAGAACGGAGTGGCCGAAAATTTGAAACGCGTTTTTCTCTAAACGACATTTGCTTTCTTATAGAAGAAGCTTAGTGATGGTAAAAGAAGAAGTAAAAAAAGAAGTTTCTTTTTTGCAAAAATTATTCATAAATGTTTAACAAGGAGAGTGTTACACCTTTGGGAAACGAATTTTGCTGAAACTTTAAAAACAGTTTTCTGGTACCTCAAAATGAAACCCATCACCCGCATAGATTAATCTAAGCGGTTCTAGAACCTGAGATATAACTACAAACGTGAGCATTACCCTTATGCTCTGCAATGTTAAAAATCTTGTATATATAGATATGCTAACAATGTTAATAAAATATGCAATATCTATACTTCTTCAGAAACTCATTCGATAAAACGACGGGTATTGGGCTTTCTTTTTAGATACTAGAAAACGATATCTAAAGTTTAAGCGGAATCCGTGTCCCGGAGGTCTGACACTCTGCTTGTAAATTTCCGCCAACATGTTATTTGATGTTTTTCTATTGTTTATTGTTTTCTACCTCCGTACTTTCATACTATAACTAAATTTTTTATTTTTTTTTCTTAGACTTCTTTAGCGAATACTAGAGTGTTCGCCAATTGAGGGTCTCGACGCCGAAGCCACTGTGCATGACTGCTGTATATCCATATATATCGATCAAAATGCTTTATAAAAACTTGTTTTTACTTCCAAAAGAGTGCATAAATAGTCCTTTTGTTAAAACCCCCCGAAAATCACCTCATTTTCGTCATCTATATACGATTATATATATTATTATTATTATATATTATTATAAATCAAAATTTTTACATATTCACAAAGAATCATATTTTGTGTAAAAATTTATTGAATGTCTGGCTAAAAATACAAATTACAGTGAGGATTTAAACCACTCTGCTCATTTTCAGATTATGAGAAGCCGTAGCGTTTTATTTGTTGGAATAACGCAATTTTTGGCTAAAAAAACTATTTTTCTTTATTGAAACCCCAATTTATTGATCTATTTAGATATTAACAACGACTAACCGCTGCTTTAGCAATATTTTTTGCGTTTCTAGTTAAGTAATGCCGTCCAAGAAATTGAAGTCTCTTTTAAAGTATTGATATGTGTTACCTTAAATTATCTTTTCTGTAAAATAATCTTAAATTATAAGCCAAAAAGCAAGTCTGCAAGAGACAAAATGGGTGCATAATTTTCGCAAATTTATTACGAAATATTTCTCTTTATCCGCAACGTAACGAAATTCCACTGGCATAATTTGATTTTAAACGTCTTGGCCTCTTTTCAAAATTAGTTACTAGGAAAAACTAGTAAATAAGACCGCAAGTCGTCGAAGCGCGCCACAGTTAATAATGAAATCGCATTCGAGGTGAATACCGATGGGAATCGCGTAATGAGCGCGAACAGTGACAGGCCGATAAATCCGTCGGACTTCCTCGTTCGCTTCTTTGCATCGCGGCGGCGCGTCCAGTGCGGAGTCGCCTTCGAGAAAGTCAGGAAACGCGCGTCGTCGTTGCGAGTTCGCGGGGTGGACCCGCGAAAAAGGTACTTCAAAATAAATACACGAGTCATTCGCAAAAAGCGCTTTTGCCGCAGAATCTCGAGTTAAAAGCGAGGATCGCCTACGCACGTATCAGCGTCATAATAGGGCCGGTTTGCTGAGTATACAACGGGAGCGATCTGTTCCGCGATCCACTTGTTACCGCACAGTTCGATGCCCAATGATTTCTCCGCGTGTGATCACACAACGACGTGGCTACTCTTTCCGTCTCTCTCTCTCTCTCTTTTCTCATATATAGATTTATCTCGGTCCCTTTCATCCGGGGCACTCGTGGCATGTCCCGTACCGGCGTTACGCGATCGTCATTATTAGATACAATTGCACGGAAAGAAGTTTTCACCTGTAAAACCAATACCAAAAATAGATGGAAGTAAAATTTCATGCCCCAGCAGCGTTTTATTTAATGATCGTCAGCAGTATGTTTGAAAAAATGTACACAAGGATACAGAAGTGGGACGGGCTATATCGACATGGACGCAGTACTGGGACATCGTTTGGATGCAGTAGTGGGACATATATGATTAAATGTGTCCCACTACTAGGTTATGCAAATTGAGAGGCATGTGAAGTGGGACTAAAATTCGCCTATTCACGCTTCTGAAACGTAACATCAAAAGATTTGTATTTTGTTTTATAATAATTTTAAGCTCTAAATTAACAAAATATTGTCTTGACTACAAAGATAACACCATAAACAACGCTAATGCATCGATACTTTTATCAGATTTAATAGTAATAGAAGTGTTTTGCTACTGTCCCAGTACTGCTCCCAATTTTCACTTTGTCCCGATACTGGGTACTTTACCTTAGGTACTACATTTTCGAGTGTCGCATGTGGCACCGGTTTTTCCGATGAAGGAAAAACCGATGCCACGCTTGCAGAATACCCCTGCCTGTCTCTGCAAATAGGAGGGCTAAAGCAGGCAGCTGGAATTTCGATGCTATCATCGATTAAAATACTGCTGCGCCTTGTTTTTAATCGTGATTAGCCATGATAATTACGTATGCTACATTTAGTATTAGTTTTACGGGTGGAAACTTCTTTCCGTGTACTACGCCGGACTGACGGTCGGGTTTGTACGTCACGGACCCAGTTCCTGATCAGCTAACAGCAATTTCTGATCAACTCTGATTTCCATAAAAGCCAATTACAATGAAACTTTTTAGACTTTGAACAGGAACATCTAAATAGTAGATAGTTATATCTGCAATCTTCAAAAAAGTTTTTGCAGCAACAAGTTTAAAGTAATATTTCACGTAAGAAAATGATCATAAATTGGGTCCTGATCAGGAACTGGGTCCGTAACGGTACGTCGGCGCAGCAGAAGTGCGCGCACGGGGATTTACATTTTTTTTCTCTCCCGGTCGCCGAGTATAGGGCGGCGAGCGCGGTAACAACACGTCGCGTCGGATGCGTAAGAGCTCGCGCGGCTGCTAATGCTCCGCGAGCCGCCTTCGGACTTTTGCAATTCTGTAATGGGAGTGGCCGCGGACTGCGGACCAAGTTGTCCCAGCTCGCGAGGGCACGCGCGCCGCTGGGCTTCTGGTGATACCGGTGGATCGGGAATTCACCATAACGATGGAAACGAGTTGCATGGGGAACGCGGTATAAAAGTGCTGGCCGATCGCCCAAAGTGTATCAGTTGGATAGACCGCGTTAGACATTATAGTAAAATGAAACTCCTGGTAAGCCGAGGCGATACGATCAGAGAATTAAGTTAATTTGTTGAAAACATTACATTTTTTCACCGTTTACAAGATGTTTAAATTCAACATACCTACTTTGTATATATAACGTCACAGTGCTCTTATTTTGTTACTTTTTGTTTTTTAATTGATCATCAATGATTTTCTTACTTAAATATAGGGAGTTTCGAAATTCTAAGCTTTGCTAAATTTGTACCAAGGATAGGAGTTAGAGAGTCGCGCGTGTGTACTGTATTTTGGATGCGTGTTGCAGCTGCTGATTTCGTTGGTTGGCTTTGCCGTTGGCCAGACGATCATCCCGAAGCCTGAGGATGCTAATGACGTTGGCGCCAGTCAGGCTGTTTATCAAGAGCCTCAGGAGGGTGCTGAGCTAGCGGACGACAAAAAAGTCGACAAGAGAAGCTACGGCTGGAGCCCGTGGATTTGGCCGTCTTATGGTCATGGATATGGCCATGGTCACGGACTTAGTATTGGACACGGCTGGCCAATGTAAGGTTATTGTTTTAAGGGGGGATCCCACTTTGAACGCCAAAAAATAGGTATTTTTCAGGAATTCGTTGGATTATATATTTAAACCTTTTCTGAAATCTTTTTGTGAGCATGTCGAAGTGTATAATATATTTAACTATCATTCATAAATATTTCATTGAAATATATTAATACATATTTGAACATAACAGCTTATGATGTGAAGGTTTTGGAAACTAAGGAGCGAAAATGGACGGGTGAATTTCTCCCCGCAAAAAGCTCAGAACTAGAAATCTAAAATGACTTATTGAAATATTTTGTTCTAGTTTCAGTTAACCGTAAAATATTTTCATAATATTAATTTTTAACAGTATGGCAAAAACTTGAAAAAACAACAAATAACCTTGGAAATCGAGAAAACGTCCTTCTTTGAATTTTCCTCTAAAACTTTTTCCAGACTTTCAAAACCAAAAAGATTAAGAAAGTGCAATAAAAAGATCGCTTTTTTGAAAATTTCAAAGTGGGATTAATAATTTAATCATTAATTAATAATTTATTAAAATACAGAATAACAATCCCTTTCTATAATTTGGATATTTTATATACTCCATAATTAACTAATAATACATCGCTAGTTGTCGTTTGCTTATAGGTGATTATATTTTGCATTTATTTATTTATTCATTTATTTTTTAGCACTTTTACAATTTTTTCACATTTTTTAACTTTCACATTTTTAGGGTTGCCACCCCCTCAACGTATCGGAATCATGTGCGATCTCCGTTAGCGATTAGTCCGAAATGACAAGTTGCAAATTCTTCACCGATAAAATAAAACACTGCTGCCAAACTAATCAACTGTTCCAATATGAAATGAATATTGATTTAATATTTTCAAGCGAATACAGTGGATTTAAAAAAAATACGTCCGCCATATTAGATACGCTTTTTTTAATTTTATATTTTTAACACAAATTCGCGATCAGCGACCCCAAAATCCTTCAGAGTATTAAATTTTATCAAAATATTTTACTGTAGAAAGAACGTAATAAAGCGTTAATACACTCTATTTTTCTCTTTTTCTCGATAACCACAACCGTTACAATAATACTACTTTACATGCTATAATAAATTGATACCAGCAAATTATTATAATTAGTAAAACATTTAAATAGATATACTATCAACCTTAATAAAATACACTGTATCTGCTGCACAAAGGCCCATTCGATAAAACTACAGGAATTGAGCTTCATTTTTAGGTATCAGAAAGCGATCCCCAAAGTTTCATAAAAATCCGTGACCCGGACTCCGTGTACTCCTCTTGTCAGTCAAAGAATAGTAAAAATCTACGTTTTTGAAATTTTTCAAATTGATTGCTACAGTTTTACTCGTTTTATCGTACGATATAGAATATCGATTATTTTTCCAAATTGATTTTTTTCTCGGAAACCGAAAATGATTAAGACTGAGAAAATTTTCTGAATGTTTCTCTCGGTGTTACTAATAATCAAAAAAATTCTTAATTAGTTTTCATAATATATTTCCGAGATATAACCCTTTACAAAGAATTACGTTTTCGTGTAGAAAAAAAGAAGGGAATAAAATAGTTTATCAAATATTTGTAGTCGCAAATGGTAATTTTACCAACTCTATCAAATGCATTTTATCCGAATTGATTATTTTAATTTAAACCTATATCAAAACCTGAAAAACTAAAACAGCCACCTTCGGGCATGACAAACAAAAAATGGACCCTAAAAAATTAATTATTGGTAGTACGGTTCCCGAAATATAGAGGGATACATAAATATACACAGAAACACTCACACTCACACACACACGCACACACAAGCACACATACGCACGTATGCAGAAACATACACACATAAACACACACACACAAACACACACTCACATACACATACAAACATACACACAAACACACACTCACATACGCACACAAATAGCCCGAAACATGTTTCTAACAAAGCCTCCTAATGAGAAAACAATAAAAATAATAAAAATATAGTGTACCTTTTATAAACTATATTTTGTCATTAAAACATTATTAAACATAAGCAAGAATCTATACGATGAATATTTGAAAATATGTAAAAACATTAGAGAGGATGATTCATTAGAATAAAAAAGGGATCTTATAAGTAGGTAACCGAATAGACTTATTATTTCAATATAAATATCAAGCTCCCTACAAGTTAAATAGTAAGATAAAGAAGATTTCTTGTCAAATGTATGTTTAGAAATCTCTCGTCCCTTCTATATGGGCGAATCCACGAAATTTTATACCTCTAGTGTAATCTTTTTTTCAAAGTGATTTAGTGCTGTCATTCATTTGTCGTGTAAAGCATATAAACCAAACTCACTTGCAAATCTTGAATAGAATTTAGAAAATGATTCACAAAAATTGTATAAGTGTGCAACCTACGGCGCAACGTTGAGCCGCATAAGACTACTGTAAAAAGTACCAAGTTCTTGCGTAACTAAATATGACACTTTGGATAGTGTAATGCGTATCAACATTGCGATGTAGGTTGTACGCCTATACAAATTTCAGAGATCATTTTCTAAATTCAATTGGACATTTTGAAATGAGTTTGGCTAATGTGCTGCGCACGAAAATCAAATGGCAGCAATAAATCATTTGAAAATAAAAAAATTACACGAAAGGTAAAGAATTTTATGGATTAAGCCACATGCATGAGGGTGGGAGGTTTGGAAATGGGTACAATGGGGAAATCAAGTACGACTTTTCGAAAAAAAAAAAACTTTTTTACACATATGTTAAAATTTTGAAAAATGCTTGTAATTAAGCGTGAAACGTCTTTTTATACCGAACTATTTCTAACGTGTACGGTGTTCAAGATCTTGATAAAAGCTATCAATTGAAAAAAATCATTACATTCGATTATTTTTTACAAAAGCTATCAATTGAAAAAAATCATTACATTCGACTATTTTTTACAAAAGCTATCAATTAAAAAAATCATTACATTCGATTATTTTTTACAAAAGCTATCAATTGAAAAAAATCATTACATTTGACTATTTTTTACAAAAGCTATTGGGAGCTTAAATTTACAATGCGACACTAGCGGAGTCTAGATGAACTAACCCTAGTGTGAGAAATCTATTAAATCCTATTCACCAATATAAAAATTGCATATACATCCTATTCGCAAATAGGATCTTTTCATATTTGAAAGAAGGAATTAATAGGATTTAATAGATTTCTCACACTAGGGAATATATATGGACGCCAAGGGGACAGCTTCTCTATAAGATTTACACGGGAAATATTTTTAGTAATTGAAATACAGGTTTAATATGTGACAAAAAAACTTGTTGCTACCGTCCGTTATATTACACCTTCATATAGTGTATACAACAACGTTAATAGGTTTTGTGTTAACTTATGAGAAACTGTCCCCGCGACGGTCATGTTCTTCGCTGAGGGATGGTCAGAGACGTCGGGTAGTAACTCAGAGATAATATTTACGGAAAGGTTATTATTAGTTTCAAGTATTGACAAAAGCAATGAGAAAGAGGCGAAGCCGCGTACTTAATTTCATTATTGTTTTAGCAAAATGAATTATTATACAGTATTATTATTTATTAAAAAGTAAATTGTATTTTATGTAATGTTGTACTTCAGAGAAAATTTATTCAATTATTTATTAGATCACGATTCATATTTTTGTATTTTTGAAACGTTATTTTTATCGGCATGACTTTCGATGCAAACGTACGCAATTAATTTCCCTAATAATTATTGTCGATATCGCATTATGCAATGAAGAAATATCGCGAGTTTCCATTATACAATAAATAATGTACTGTATTTAACAGTCTTTAATTCGGTTGTTGCATGATTTTTTTTTATTTCATATTCAAAAATTTTAAGCTAAAATAATTCGGTCGTATTTTTTTAGTTTTTCAATTTAACGAAAATTGAAGTAATTACAGCCATTTGAAATTTGCGTGACGTCACGATTGTATACTTTCATGACGTCACGTAGTATTAGAGTATCTCTATATATATCAAAAATTAGGAAACTTTAAACGTCTGTAGCTTTCAAAATTTTCATTTTTATGGCAAATGAAAAAATACGACCTAATTATTTTTCGCTATTCTACTTATTTCACGCGAAAAATCAACTTTCTATTTTTATGCAACATCCTAATTGTGTAACAAACAATAATGTAACGAATTGTCAAAGCCACAGCAGCCACGGATGGTCAGGACACGGCCACGGACACGGCTTGCACGGCGGTTGGAGTGGCGGACACGGTGGTTGGAGCTACGGATGGCCAATCTACACGATTAGCCACGGTTGGCACGGTGGACACGGCTGGCACGGTGGACACGGAGGCTGGCACGGTGGCCACGGAGGCTGGCACAGCAAATGGTGAAGGGACGACGCTCTGAGTCGCGGAGAACGTGTGTCCTGAGTGCAATGCATCGCTCGGAAGTGTTGTAACTAAGTGCTGGAAGCACATCGAGTCGGTGATCATTATTATTATTATTATTAGCGCGAACGACGCGGAACGTCGATGGTGTGCCATCTTCCGTTTATTATATATGTACTTCTGTTATACTTTTCTTGTTTGTGTCTTCGATTATGATTTTTCTTTCTCTCATCTGTCTGCCATAAAATTTTCTACGCTCTCTAAGCAGCGTTGTAATAAAGAAACAAATGTGCCAATGCAGAAGATCAATAAAACATTTACAAACTCACTCACTGGGTTCATTTCTTTATATATAATGTGTATTTCTTACTTTTTTTATCAATTTTATGGGAATGATTATTTAATTGATCAACAAATTTAAATGTTTTAGAATATGAAAATATTTGCTTTCTATATTGATTATTCAAAATGTGAAATCCATACATTCATTAGATGAATGCATAAGTACATAATTATAGTCATCCATGCTTGAAGAGATATTTTTACTGACAAAGTTTATAATCTTATTCAATTCTTTTATTTTTAAAATTTTGAGTTAAACATCGTTACACACTATGCTATTTCAAGTAAATGTTTTAACCAACGTTGATATAAATGCAATACTTAATTTATTTTAATAACAATAAAAGATTTATTTCCTAGCAATCACTGAAGTAGAAATCCTTAGTATTACTTGAAGGCCTAACTGCGATTACAAGTGTGCATTGAGACATGAATAAAATTTTTCTTGAAACCTTTGGAACGTACTTTCGGTTTTACATCATCTTTAATCGTATACCTATAGTATGTAATATCATAAATTTCTTTTGTAAGGAATTTAATTTTAATTTGTGTGAAATTAAAAGCGTTTATATATTAATTTTAATGTCTGTGATTGGTAAGTTACTGAAAGTAAAAGTACAATATACGTGTAATCGACGGTCGAAGACTTTCTATTCTGTTTATCGACTGCTGTTGCTACAGTGTACTAGATCTATAGTCTTTTATCTAGCTGATTAGTAGAGTTCTACATTATCGACTACCCGATTGGTGCACCAGTTTCTGAAATTGACCGAAAGGGGATCAACCGGAGCCCTGTCGGCAAAGACCCGACAACCCTTTTATATATAAAGATAGACAGTAAATTTTCATTTATTTTAATAAAATTTTTTATTCTATACAATTGGGCCAGTTTCTCATTTTCAGTTAACAGCATATGTTGATATGTCGTGGTAAGTTTCCTGTGTAAACTTTTTTTTAGAATTATCATATCTTCAAAACTAATTTTTGTGACATCTCTCAAAGAACTTATAACAAGCTATTTAGCTTTTGTAAATATATTTTATTACGTATGAGGACATTTATCAATAATTTAAGAGCTTCAGTACTCTATTACTTTTACTTATACCGCTTACAAAATACATTTTAGTAGCTACATCTATTGTAGTTCATTGTTGTTAATATCAACAGTGATCTACAGTAGAGTTAGCTACTAATTATTATTAAAAAATGTTCAATATATTTATTTTAGGGCTATAAATAAAATAACTTATAACATTGCAAATATTTTTTTCATGAAAGAATATTAGACCTATTAAAATAAAGACCATTTGAGCTCCTTATCCACTGTCCGTATGATTTCAAGCCACCAGCCGACCATACTACTCCAGGTTTGTGGATGTGTTTACAAAAAATTTTTTGTGGAACATTTTTTACGTGCGGATTTGTGATGAAATTTAATATAATTTAGTTAAAAATCTGTAATATGTTCTAAATAAATAGAAAATGTCAATCTGAATTCAAATGAAAACCAATGTATCAGTTGAAATAAAGTAATATCAACTAATCTGGAGCAATATACTCGGCTGGTTCTCTTAGAATCTTGTGCTCTGTCACTAGTGGTAGGGGAGAATGGGATATGTGCGGCATCCTAACTTTAATATAAGATTATATCGAAAATTGATATGTTAAAACAACTTAAATAAATAGAATGTTTAGATAAACCTCTGCAGTAATAGAATCAATAGCTTAAAAATATTATTCTGTAATACATTTTTGGGTATAAATCAGAAAGTAAAACCATCGAAAATGCTCTACGTGCCCTACTAAGCGCGCCGCTGCATACCCGCCCGTGTCACGCGTGCCCAAAAAAGAACAAACGGAGCTCAAAAGTTCGAAGTTCAAGCTATCAAATGCGCTTGATTTCGATTGGATAGTACTAATTTCGAGTTCTGTCGAACGAATGAAAAATGAAGCCAACCTTATTTATCTGCTCCAAATTTCAACCTTATTTATTTAATTCAAAACACCTTCTTTTCATGTCGTGTTTTCCGAGGAAAAACATAGAAGCATTATTTATGTAGTTTCATAAAGATTTGGTTTAAAATATTCATTAACCTTTGTAATATTAGAGTGCCAAACTAACCCGATGTGCTAAGCATGCCACCCCCCCCACTCTCCCCTATTGAAGGCCAAATAGTCTAATACTTCTAAAAGTTAAGATTAAATATGTCTTCTTTCCCGAGAAAAAATTTGTCAACAATATTGAATATTAGTCACATGATGTACATATTCATTTTTGATTTTAGGTTTTAAACGTTGTGTGACCCTTAAGGGAGCAGATACACCTTTACATGTTAAATTAATTGTCCATGTAGTTTAAAGTAAAAATGAGTTTTTCATCATATGTTACCTTTTTTCGGTAAATTTGAATATTTTATCATAATATAAAGGAAAAGATTTAACAAAATGTTGTTTATAGTCTTTAGGTCTCTTTGATTGGTTATAATGAAAGCCTGTATATTCCTTCATCTATACTGCAAAGTTCTGACAGACAATGTGATCGAATTGAGGCTTTTAAGGTTTTATTATGTTCATAATACATATAATTGTTCAGCCGATGTGGGGATTTGAAAATAAAAATTATTGATCAAAGTTATAGCCTATTTAAGCCATATTTTATGATTTTTTAAAAATTGTATCATAAAATATGACTTAAATAGATATAACTTTGATCAACAATTTTTACTTTTAAATCCCCACATTGGCTGCATAATTATATATATTATGAACATAAAAAACTTTGAAAACAGAACCTTGCAGTAGGTAAAGGAATATTCAGGCTTTCATTATAGCCGATCAAAGAGACCTAAGTACATAAGAACAAATTTTTCGTTATATTTTGATAAAATATGATTTCAAAACTCACTTTTACCATAAAACGTATTAACAATTAATTTAAAATTTAAGTCCCCTTAATACATATCATTAATACAATTGTCAGTAATTTTTCAAATTCATTTTCATTAATTTAACAGTTTCCGTTATTTATAATTTTAATAATAGCAATGCATAAACATAAAATACTCAATAATAAACAATTGTTATTTACATTAAAAAAATTTGAACCTACAAAAATGTAATTTTAATTATCTACAAAGCACAATATGCGTTTACGCGCATCGTTGATTCCGCCGGACACTTCGTCTTTCTCTCTCTTCTCTCTCTCAGTCATTTCTCTCCTCCGAGTCGTTCGTTCCATCAAAACAAAATGATTAGCTCCATTGAAAAGTCGACGCTAATGTAAATAAAGTAGCCATGGCAAGGGGGAGCCTCGCATCCTCCCTTTCTCGCAACGAGAGAGGGAGAGGAGCTGCTTTCAGTCAATAGGGCAAAAAGGCACATTTTGCGGTCTAAACTTGCCCTCGCGCGCAGCTAACTGGACATTGGCCATTGTCGGCAGCATCCCCCTGTCTCGTGCGCATCCTCGCGTGGACCAGTTTTTCTTCTCCGGCACGCGAGAGAGAGAGAGAGAATAATGGGGAGTAGTCGAGAGGATGATGCCGCGGCACGCGCGACCGACAGGTTTTTTTCCCTTTTACGCACAGCGGCAGGGACTGTTTGCGTCCCGTTTCGGAATCTGAATTCACTGACCCTTTCCATCTCGTTTGCTCTCCTGCCGGAGCGAGCGCGTGTCTGTCGCGGCTCGTCTCTTTCGCAAAGTGATCGCGCGCTCCAGATCAGGTGAAAACTGGTCCATCGCTGTGAGCGCGTGTCGAGCTGAGTGTGCGGACGTCCGAGGTGAAAACTAGATCAGTCGATGCAGGTGTTGCGTGCGAGTGTAACGAGGACTTTTCTGAAGGTGGAAGTAGACACCTGATTCATTGTATCGAGTACATTAGAGCATTTTATCATTATCCTCACTTTTTAGGAAAGAATAGTTTTCTTTTATTCCTGTTTTCTGCCTTTTTTTAACAATAATCGAAAAGCTGAAAATACTTGGTTATTGAACAATAATTTGTTGTACCACAAGACAAAGTCAATAATTGATTTTTTTGATTGTGATACATACCTTGAAATGCATGTTTCTAATTTGATTGATTCACCTGAAACTTTGAGGATATATTCTGAAAGGTATTTTGATGAAAAATTAGAGAAAGTTTTATTCACTTGTATGAGATAAAATATATCTGAGATCAGAATGACCCCGTGTACCAATTATGGGTAATAAATTTGCAAGCTCGGTGTTCCGACACAAAGCAGGATTCACAAGAGGAGAAATTAATAATTCGATAATAGTTTAAACTTCCAAAATTATATTTATTCAAATGCCTAGGCGATATATTCCTGTGACGCATTTACGCTAAAAGCCGATGTTTTTCCTGCTAGGTACACATCTGAACCTGTCGAGAGTCAAAGCTGCACAGCCCACCGTTGTCAAGAGCGCCAACAATGGTCCTTTTTTTACGATCTTCTTTCGGGAAAACGCACTTGAGACCAAAACACAAGCTCAACCTTTACGCGTAGCCGATTTCATTCGGTTCCCTTTCTTTCATAGTGCTGTAGCTATTGCTTCTCAACAGTTTAACATTACGTATTTGCTTATTATCAATTTAACATCATTAAATTCGCCACCAATATTGTTTTACAATAATTAACATTACTTCTGTTTGTAACACTTGGTATTGTTAGGCTTTTTTATGTATTGCCATTGAATAATAGATTCGTAGTTTATACATTTTAAATCGCTTTTTGTTTTTTTAAATGATAAGCACTGACCTTGGCGTCAGCGCGTAACGCGACTCTAGCTATCGTTACCTACGTAATATATTATGTAGGTACTTTACAATGCTATTCCAAATATCAATTGTTTTTAATTTTATGACCAATTTTACATATCCGTGGGTAGGCGTATTCTAAGTACGTTCTATTTACTTATAAACAATTTTTATAGTTCTAAATGTCTTCTTTTAACAAAAAATCTTTAATTTTAAAAAGCACGTGCATTAAATTTTAGATTGCTCGAAAGAAGCGGACTTTTAAACGTTCACGTAAGACTTTCGATGACGAGTTTTAAAACCGAGATAAATTAAAAAAAACGTGGAAGAAAGAGAGCGCGGCGTATCACAAAAAAGCACGAAGAGAAGGACGGGTTGCGCGCGCGCGTGTGTGTGCCGCGAAGAAGGTGGGGCACAAAGGAGAGTTCAAACACTCGATCAAAGGGATGAAAAAACAAAGGAGGCTGACGTGCGTGTCACGCGAGACGCCGAAACCGGCCCACATTGCCCACTTCTTTCAGCCGTCTGTCACTCGTCGTCCGGGCACCGCGTCGAGGACATTTTTTTCAAAGGAGGACATTTGCGTCCTACCGAGTTTATTGTGCCCGACTCCTTTTTTTTTTTTAATGTTTCTCGACCGTTTTGTACTATATTGTCACGCGATTAGCTCTTAGAAGCAGTGATCGAGCGCGCGCAACGTTTGGATGTGTTTGGAACAGGAACGTTTACTGTTGAGTGTAGAGGATAAGGAATGTAGTTTCATTCAAATTAGAAAGAAATTCTTTTTAAACATTATTTCATTTATGCATTTGTTTTTTAATATTGTGTTTTAAAGGTGTGGAATATCTATAGCATCTACAATTATGTTTCAACCAAAATGATTTTTCATGGTTCAAGCAGAATCTTTTTTTCTTCTAAATAAATCTTCTTACCACAAGAATTTGAATACCAGAACTCCGTTTTCTTGTAGTAAAAGGATTCACATTGAAAAAAAAAGATTTCTCTTGAACCAAGAAGAATAATTTTGGTTCAAACAGAATTTCCTCTTGGCTACTTCACTTCAATTCACTTATTCAAGATTATTTCCGTTGTTTCAAGAGGACATTGCTTTGAGTGTAGTAGATTACAAATTTGTTTGTACTTAACATTTATACAAAATTTTGCCGCAAAATACTAATTTTCTTTTTAAATATTTACCGTTTTAAAATTTGTATTAAGGGTATAGTATCCTTATATATAATATCTCTTTCTATACTATTATGTGTGAAAAGGGAAAACGAGTAGTTGGTATATTTAAAATCAATTATATAAAAAGTATTATCATCTTTTTAAGAAATTCACCCTTAGTCAGATCTCGAACCCTCTTATTACTTGTTGTGTATCAACAGTTATTTGTTTCCTTAAAATGGTGTTAAACCACCTTGTTATCAACCACTTTTTTCATTTAATTTGTAATTTTGTGAAAATATCATTCAGGAGCGATTTTGTTTTTAGATATTTGTTTAAAATTAAAAATTACATCAAAAAGTGGGTCTATGTAATTTTCAGTTACAGGTACTGTTAGCATCATCTTAAGAAAACAATCAAAGAATGTCATTTTTATAACGTATTCATTTCTATATATTTACCTATACCTAATTCTTTTATAATTTATGTAAACATTTTTAATAATGTCTTCGAAAAAGAAATATTTTGTAAGATTGAAGAATCGATATTGTCTTACACATGCTTATATTTCAGTATGACCAAGTAAATAATGTTAAAATATTTGAATGTTAAATACTCCTTCCTTTGTAGAACATTCACCAGAGACTGATTGATTCTCCAAGTTGCTACTGACCAAATGTTGAAAAACTGATTCTTTCATACTACTGAATTTCTATCGATATCGTGTAACTGATTTATAATAACACGAAAACATTGCATCACGCATGACGTATCGTTAACAAGACCAAATTACTTCCAAATAAACAGTATACATGTAAGTAGTTGTAAAAGTAATATCGTTATTTGGACCTATTTTCGAATTTCATGTCATGCATACAGAATATTTACCTACAACGAATAAGCCACATATGTACTATCGATTTTTCTGCGCTGCTTTTAAGTTGAACGAATTGCATAATTGTCACAGTATGAACTGCGAGTTATCTTTA
Source organism: Gastracanthus pulcherrimus (assembly GCA_949152435.1). Classification (NCBI taxonomy): domain Eukaryota; kingdom Metazoa; phylum Arthropoda; class Insecta; order Hymenoptera; family Pteromalidae; genus Gastracanthus; species Gastracanthus pulcherrimus. The sequence continues at coordinate 215,277,446 of OX424572.1, read as the reverse complement.
AGAAGAATTATAGAATAATTTCAAATTTTCGACATCTCGATGCTTTTCGACCCCGATCATTTTCCACAGCCGCGAATCCGACCACACACACACACACACGTTCTCCCCAAGAATTTTGCGACCCCGATATTCCCCATCCATTTTTACAACTTTTCGTCGTCGTCGGGGAGGGCGCATATGCGAGCGCAATGAGCCCCGCGCGGAAAGCACGGAAACAGAGCCATGAAAAGGACTAGCTAGCAGCCTTTGCGCGGCAAGTTGGCCCTCTCGCGCATTGGAAAGACAGCGAGAGAGAGAGAGAAAGAGAGAGAGATGATGGCCATGCACATGGAGTCGTATTACAGCCCACGCATAGTCGCGAGGACGATGGGGGACGGGGAGGCAGAGCCAGAGAGAGAGAGAGAGAAGAGGTATTTGTTTTACTGCCTGGCTGTCGGCATTGGTTGAGGACGTGCTCCGCATTCTTGAAATCGTGCCACCCTCGTTACCTACACGCACACCCACACACGTGCACGCGCACACGTACACGTGCACATTGCGCATGTGTACCTCCGTGGCCCGATCGTAAAGGTCCTTAACTCTTTTAATGGCGCTTTATTCCTGTATATATCCGCGGGCTTTAGCTACAGAGGCCGCACGTGAATTTAGATGTTTTTTATTCTTCCTTGGGATTCGTGAAATTTCGACCCTCGTCGCTCGAGCTTCTTTGCAAGCGTGTCATGGACGAAACCTGTATCGTCTTTTGTCCACACGTAGGCTACATTTCAGAAATGCTTGAACATGAAGTTGAGTACACGTTCAATTAGTATTTAATATTTTAAACTTGTTTAAACAAATCGTTTTTAAAAGCAAAATTTGCTCACGTTTGTTACAGAATAAGGGCCAATACTTTCAGTAGTATAAAGATGAAAACCCTCCAGGGCTCGAGAATGGTCACGAAGTTGCAGCTCTCGTTTCGCGCTCGCTGATTTTCCTCTCACCCTTACACACCTCCAGACACTATACACATGCAGTATATCTGTACAGAGCAGCAGCAGCAGCAGCAGGACGAAAAACGAATGCTCGAGTAGTCCGGCATTTTGTCGGATCCTAATTTACGGCCGGGATTCCGGGCGTTTATGTCTTTCCGATATAGGGTCGTTCTCGTGGAAAACGCGAGCACCGGCGAATCTTCGCTTTTTCCTCCGTGCGCAGCAGCAGCAGCTCGTCATCGGATATGTCGTCGCGCACTGCACGACGTGCCGTGAAAGGAAAGTTCATCTTTCCTCTTTTATTAACGAACCGCGAGGAATATCCTTCCCCGCGCTCTACTGCTATACTACTGATGCCAGCACTGTAGTAAGTATATATATATGGTCTTGGCGAGTTTGCACGCCGCAGACTTTTATGGATTTGGGTTTTTCTTTTCTTCTTGCTTTCTTTATACTCGCTTTTTCGCGCGAGCGTGAGCTTTGACGGATTGTCGAGCAGCGTTTTTGCTCTCTTACTATATTTGAATAATTGAAATTATATAAAGGAATAGAATTTTATTAAACTAGTTTGGCTGGATCGTTTTAGCTGGCACAGCCAATACTTTAACTGTAACGAAATTATCAGCTGTCATAGTGAAAATACTTGTCGTTGTCAACAAATAATGCTACTTGATTGATCTTGTAGAGTCCCGAGTAATATACGGGTCATTCACTCTGAAGCTGATGCATTTTGATAGTCGATATAAAAAGTTTCTGAAACGTGTGAACTTCTACTATTATTTGTGTACCATATAATTGGCGAAGCACTTATACCTATGGGGGAAAGCAATGCGTATAGTGCTGAAAATTTATCACTAATAAGATCAAGAACAAATGTATTTGCTTCCTCAAAAAGAAAGTGATCTTTGTGATAGTAAAAAGAAAGTTTTGTTAAAAACATGTTTGAAACATGTTTTGAGACTTAAGAAATCAAAATACACTATTTTTAGAAAATGCCTGTATGGGTATGTGTGTGTATGTGCGTGTGTGTGTGTATGTGTGTATTTGTGTAGATGTGGATCAGCATTACTCTGAAAATACACGGAGGAACTTAATGTTACAATATATAATAACAATAATGCTCAATTTTTTTGTTTTTTCTTAAAGGAACACCTATTAGACAAAATCTATTTTAAATTATTAAAGAAAATTTTTAACAATGAATGAATAAAAGTTAATATTTTTGACTATGTTTAAACTCAATTTATGGTCTGAAATAAATAAAACATTTTTTTAACCTATGCAAAATTATAGCATACATTATGAAAAAATATTTAAATTGTGTAAAAAAAGTTTTTGCATATCAAATTGCATTTTTTTCAATTATCAATAACAAATTTTGCAACAGTATAATTGTTGATTAAATTTTATTTATAAATATAATAAATCCATAAATCTTTCACAAATAAAATTTGTTCTTAATTTTGTAATTTTGTTCGAGTTTATGAACAACGGATTTATTCATTAATTACAAAAATATCATAAAAATGTAAAGGCGATATAAAAAAAATGTATCAATGATTCTTAATTTTCTTCTTATTCCACACTTTATCAAAAAATAAAAAGAGCTTTTAATGACCAAAAAATACCGCATAATACTCAAAAATAAAGCGATTAACTTTTTCTCTTAAATAACATGAATATAAAAATGAAAATAATGTTATAAATCAAAAACTAATCGATAAATCTTAAAAATTCTTCTTGATTTAAAATCTGCATTAAAAGAAGAAAAGAATAAGCGTTCATTAGTAAAAAATTACCGCGAAATACTCGAGAAATAAGCAATCAAAAATTGGTTGAGATAACAATATAACCTTGAATATCTCAAAAAATAAAAGTCTTCACGATTTGGGCAAAGAACTTAGCCGAGAGATAAGTAAGAAACTACCTTTTTGAAAAATTTTCAGAAGTAATAATGCCGTTTTACTCAAGTTATCGTTTGCCATAAAAATCGATTTTTTTTACAAAATAATTTTTTTCTCATGTGTAGAAAAATAAAATGACTCAAAAATTTTATAGAATAATTTTCCCCATTTTCCTAATTACCTCAATTTTTTTCAAGAATCTTTCATCATATTTTTAGAGAAATAACCGTTCAAACCACAAATTACGTTTCCGTGTATAACAAAAGAAACGTGTTTCCTTATCTAAAATTTCGGATGGTAAAATACAGGAAATTTTATTCTCTTTCAAATGTATTTTATTGGGTCGACGATATTATTTCTAACGTTCGAAGAAACACGAAAAACTAAAACCAAAAAATCGAAAAAGAGAGCTTTGTAACATTAAATTTCTCCGTGTATATTCAGAGTAATGCTGATCCCCGTCCATACACACACACACACACGCACGCACACACGCTGTACGCACACACAAACACACACAAACAGACATTTTCTAAACATAGTGTATTTCGATTCCTTATGTCTCGAAACATGTTTCTAACATGTTTGTAGAAAATCTTTTCTTTAATATCACAAAGCTTTCTTTTTGAGGAAGTAACAATTTTTAGTCGTTTCACCTAATAATTTCTATGTGCATACAGTAGTATATATTTTTAAATTCCTAATGCATTTACTTATACCAATAAAATATAAAATGAAAATCTACTCAATTTTCGATTTAGAAAATATCTCGACATCCTCGAAAACGCGTACCGCCCCCCTACACACCAAATAGCCAAAAGCCAAAGCGCCAAATCGAAATGCAATCAGGGCACGCATCATCGCGGGATCAATCGAGAAGGAAATGCCGAATCTCGCCGCGTACATACGTATGTATATACACTAGAAAATCGGATTCCTCCTTGCGGCGCCGCGACGGTGGTGGCGAAAAAGGGGGGCCCCGGTGTTAAATCCCCTGTAAGATTCGTTTTGGCCGCGGCGCGTGGCCGCAGGAGTCCGCTCCCGCGCACGAGGATTTCCCGTCCGGAAGAGAGAGTGAGAGAGTGGCGCACCACCATCGGCGAAGATGGCCTTTCTTGCGCTCCCGACGCCTTCAAACGCGTCGGCTGAGCGTGAAATTGTTCACGCGGCGACGCGCAGTCGCGGAGACGATTGAACTTGGAAAAACGCGAAGGTTCGCTGTGTGTGAAAAGTTTAGCTGGGTTGTCGGTTTGGATCGGGCTATGAATGTATGGATAGGTTTGGAGAATTATTAATGAAACATGCCGTAACGACTGATGTTACAGGTTGAAGGAAAGAATTTTAGTATGCTGTCAGTTGACTATGGGCAGGAGTGACAGTAAACTCGATAGTATTGAATAACGGCTTGATAGTAACAAATTTACAATGACGTTGCAAAGTTTTATTACCAGGAAATGGAGTTTATTAGCTTTCAGTATTTTATATTGTTTAAATATTTGTATTCGTATCGTTAAAATAATGCGAAGTCGTAGCAATAAAAGTAGTAATTTAGTGGGAAGGTATATTTTTGAATAACTTTGACTGAAGCAATAATTTTAAGTTAATATTTTTTCGTTCCAGTGTACACAAAGCCTCTGCAATTGTTTTGCTCGCAATTTTTTGATGACAGTTGCTGTATTGCTACGTTGCCGCATGTATCTTGGAGGATACACATGTTTTTTTCTATTTCATTTATACATTATAATTTTATTTAAACAAAATATGTCTATTAAATTGAAGTGAACTATTTCTAATTTTGTAATAGAGGAAGAAATCAATTTTGGTCCCATAGAAGCCGAGAAAACTGAAAACTTTTTAACAAATTGGCCTTTGTAAACGACTAAAATATATTTTAAATGCAGTTCAGGGCTTTTCTTGAACTTTTTGAGGGTTTTGGATTTAACGGGTTAATATACACAGTAAAAAGGATTACTTGTTTTAAGACGAAAATTTTCTTTAAATTTGATGCTACAAATTTCATAACACTGTTTTACTTATTTCAAGACATGCTAAAAAGTTTATTATTTTTTAATAATTTTTTTTCTTAATTTAAGTAATTTGGTCGCATTATTTACATTCGCAAAACGTAAGGTTAGATTTTCGCCTTTATTGGTTCCTTTCAGATTATACAAAACTTCAAATGCTAAAATCTGTGTAAAAATGATCTACTGTACTTTGAATACCATTTATTTTCTTATTTCAAAAATGTCCTATGGTCTTGGTCTCGCGTAGCTCTACAAACTTCGCCGAAGTCAAGAGTTTTGTGAATTTTGAGCTCATGAGTTCGCGCGAAATAAGTAAATTTTATTTCATAATATAAATAACTACGTTTTTTACCTTCTTATTTTAGAAAAGTTCCTTATTTTAAGTAATTTATTTTTCTTAAAAGAAGTAATATATTCTTATTTTAATTGCCAGCTTTCTTAAAATAAGTAAAATACGCGATTTCGAAAAAATTCGAAACAAATTTAATATGTAACAAAAATAAGAAATCCTTTTTACTGTGTAGGAATAGAGAACTTACATAATTAATGAAACGTAGCCTTAAAGAAATTCGAGTTACAACTGTATATAGACGAGCATTTATCGATATTTTAGAGTAAAATAACCAAATTATATTGAGAAGCTCACCCGTTGAATTACACGATTTTCTATTAAATCAATTTTGTAAAAGAGACTGAATCTAATTTATCACTTACCGTCGTTTAAATTTATAAAAAAAACACTTCAAAATGAAGTCACAAGTAACTGCATAATATCATTGTCATAAGAAGCATCATGTACCTAATACACAGTTATACATAAATCACTTTGTTCCACATTAACCCAAAAGAAATCCAACAAGCATCTTAATTTTACACAGATAAGCTCACCCCATAGTGCCTCAGTTTATTAGCTTAGACAAACCCCGAGTTCTATAAAAAAGTCGAAACATACCCATAAAATTAGCTCAATGGACAGCCGTATACAAAGAAACAGAGGTCGCAGCAACCCTCCCTCGCATATATATCCCGAGAAAGGCCTCGCGTCGCGTATCGAAAAAGAGAGACTGCAAGCGCGGAGATAAAGACTCACAGGAGAAGAAGCAGAAGAAGAAGAAGACGAAGAAGCAGCAGCAGCAGCAGAGTCGGGTATAGAGCCGAGGGATAAAATTTATAGCGTCTCCGGGAGGCTAGTCTCGGCTGCGCGCGGGGGAGGAAGCCAGCAAGGGAGCGACCGAGAGCACGAGAGAGAGAGAGAGAGAGAAAAGGAGGAAGGTTTAAAGCCGGCAGCTGCGAGGGTGGGAGGCTTCCTCGGACTCAATGTTTTCCGCCGGGAAAGTCGGAAGTCGGAGAGTCGAACCCTGGCCAGCAGCGCTGCTCTGCCTCTCCTCTCCGTACCCCATACGTCTTGCCAACGGGCCGGAGAACTTTAGACCACCGCGGCGATCCGCCGAAAATTCGCAAAATTCCAAATCGAAGAGCTACCCGGGAATGTCGCTCGTCGCGGGCTTCCATTAGCCCCGACGCCCGGTCGACGAGAGAAGGATCATCGGTTTGGGGGTAAAATCACGCTCCAGGAGCAGCGGGCAGAAGCCGCGAGCGGACAATAGGAGAGCGTTATCGGGTAGATTTAGTTGGACGAGCGCCGGGCTCCCTCCATTTTCCGAATGGACTTCTGACCCCGCGCCATCCCTCGTCTCTCCTTCTCTCTCTGTCTTGCTCTATCCTTCGGCCAGGCTCGCTCTACCCCGGCGATGCTTTTTATTAGACTCCGGCGGGATCGGGCGCAAAGAGAGAGAGAGAGACGAGGATGGAGATAGGACTACGCGGAGTTAGCCAAATAGGGTGGAAAGAGAGAACGAGACAGAGACGAAGGATGGCGCGCGGGGGGAAGGGAAAGGGCTGGCGAGGCGCGCGCCGGGACAGCCCCATTCGGCCAAATTAACTGCGTTAGACCGGCGAACGGCAGTAGCTCGAGATCTCCTACATTTTTTACGCTTTTTCCGTAATGTAGCGTCGACCTTTTTTCTTCTACTCTGGACGCATGCACAGGCGCACGCAACCATTTTACGTTGGATTTTTTACAGGGCCATCCGTTGCAGTGTTTCTAGGGGGGGGGGGGGGACGACGCCGATGCCGCTGCTTTTAGGGTTGTCGAATCGATCGGATGAGGCTATGGTCAGAGGATGTAAATTTGCTTATGTCGCATTAGGCGCGCGCGTTTCACGTTTCGATTTCTGAAGGGGGAGGAGGATTCGATTTGCAGCGGGGCGACACGTGCGCGTTGGACGTGATGTTTTCTTTCGCGATGTCGGTTGTTGCAAGGAATGTATTGCCTACGTCATGTGCGACATGCGGAGGAAGGAGTGATCAAAATTGTGAGATAATGCGGCTTGGATTCAAAAGAATTTTAACTAGATGTTATAACTATTATTTCACATTTTATCCTCATTATACAAAAGTTTGGATACTTTTGAATTGTACAGGGTAAGCTATCTTCAATTTCAATCTATTTCAATTATATATTATAGAATACGAATCATTCATAACTTTATTAAATAAGCCAGAGAGATTGTAAAACCATGTAAAACTAGTAAAAATTTCGGCAAACTGAAGAAGATTCGATATTTATAAAATGAAGGGAGTCGAACTAAAATCTGTTCTCTTTATTATTCCGCATTAAAGAGTTATTCAATAAAGTTTTTGTCTGGGAGAATAAAGCGAGTAGTCAGAAGCTTTCAGAAACAATAAAAACACGGCTGCGTTCAAACTGCAGTCATTATAGCAACACTAAGAGCAACATTATGGAATATTCGAAAGGTATATATTCCTACACACACACACACATACGTATACACGCGCCAGATAGAAATACAATAAGGCAAAAGGATAAAACAACTCGACGTTAGCATAAGGAGAGACGAAACACGCAAATGTCGGGTAACGCGCGTGTACACGCATTCGCTATCCTCGCAAAACTAGTGTACCCTCTGTATCCTGTTTCTCTCTATCTTTCTCCGTGTGACACGCCTCTCGCTCACACTCGGAAAAGTGAAATATTCCTCGCGTTCGATCTTGGATAACTTTCTGAATAGGTGATCACGTAAAACTGATTTGGCAATTTGCCCATTCCAGTGTGCGATCTTAGTTCAAATTGAGTATAGTCCAAGTCTTACTCAGGGTGAACCACTACTAATCCAATTCTCGAGATCCCAAGACGTCCTCGAGGCGAGCGCGAGAGGAAACGAAGAGAAGCCGTGGCGAGAGAGGGGAAGAAGGGAGTGTGAGAGAGAGAGAGAGAGAGAGCACAAAGCGGACGGCGCGGAGAGCAGCAGCAGCAGCAACGAGCGACGGAGAGAATCAGTGGAGAAAGATGGGAAGAGCAGGACAAGCCGAGAGACGCGGGTATAATATCGCCTATGCAAATAGCCTTTAGACTTGGACAGGTTGGACGTACTTCGGGTCTCGATGCTAAAATTACAACCTTGCGCTAACTCCTTCTCTCTATCCTTCTCCCGCCCTCGCTCCCTCCCTCCCCCTCTCCTAGCTTATTCTCGCTCTCTATCTCGGTATCTGCTGTCGCTTCGCCTTGCATTGCACAGGACATGAATTTTCAATGTTGTCGCGTTTTAAGAGTGACAACTGTCAAATGAATGTCTGCCGGTGGTTATTGTTTTTTCCCGTACACTTTAAACGCGGTGCATCGTTTTCAAATTAATTAGTAGCAGGCTTTTCTGCAGTTTCATTGTCGGTGTAGATTTTAAATACCGAAACGTTTTAAGATATATTTTAAGATTTGTTAAAGACAATTCTCGCATATGAAGGAAATCAATTTGTTATGAGAAGCTTCTCGATCGTCATTGGATCAATTAATTTACTATAATTGAATTAACTTATTAGCAATAAAGATTTGAAGCATAAAATATGAGGTACAAATTTAATAAACTAACATAATAATTTTAAACGCTTAATGCTTAAAAATAGCTACTTTTACTGTTTCAAAATAACGTAATAATATCAGTGTAAAACTCTTAAATCACTTCTCTTTCTTATTATACTTCATTACGAAAAAAGTTTGTAACAATGAAATTTAATATTATTAAATAAGCATAGCCACAAAGCAGAAATCAAAGCAATGGTATAAACGACCACTACGTTGAAAAGTTACAAAACCGTTCCCCCGACAACGAATTCCCAAACTTTCTCCACCCCGCGTAATAATTCCACGTTTATTTTTTCACCTCCGCGACTTTCGCATATATACGCGCAACAGCAGCGGCAGCAGCACAGCAGCATCAGAGTAGCGGTGAGCTTCCGCTCGAACAAGGACAGAGCGAGAGGCAGAGACAGAGGGTACAAGCGAACGAGGCCGAAAGAGCGAGAGAAGTATATATACCATACACACACACACAGCGAGTCTCGTCCGACGGGGGTAGTAGCAACCGAGAGAGAAAGAGAGACAGAGGGGGGGAGAAGATTGCTTGTACCGGGCTTTCGGGGCTCGGGGCGGTTTTCTTTTTTCAGCGTCGGGTAGAGCAGTAGTAGTTGCGGCCTCGCTCAATACGGGCGAGCTCGGCGGCCACTGACCAATGGCCGCGTGCCGGCCCCCACCGCCGCTACCCGCTGACCAGTCAGCCCATTGGACGCCCGGTCTCTTTTCTCTCTCTCTCTCTCTCTCTCTCTGTCTTTCTCTTTCGCTCGCGTGCTCGGGCTGTGGGGTGGTGAGCGTCGACCGCCAGGGGGATAGAGAAAGAGAGAGAGAGAGAGAGAGAGAGAGAGGAGCTTAGCCCGAGCGCCGGAGGAGATCCTCGGGCTGCCGCTAACTAACCGAAGAGGGATCACCCAACGGGTGGCTCGCGAATTCCTCATCTTTCAATTTCAGGAGGAGCGCCCGAGTCGGCCTGCGGCTCGATTGCCCGGCCATGGACGCCCTAAGTAAGCCGACGCTTATTTATGTATACTTCATCATGCTTATCTTGCGTCGCGGCTCGTCGTGTTTTGCGCCCGAGACGAGACGAGGCGTCCTTTTGCGCGGATCGTACTTTGTTTGAGCGGCGCGTTTAATCTGTCAAAACGTACGACGAGTTATATGCGAGATTTTCATTTTCCTATTTTCTTTGTCGATGAATTACTTATTTATTTTAGAATTGTGTAAATATTCCATTCTGACAGAATGTAACATGTATTATCATTATTATAAAGGCCAAGTAGTAATGATAAGCAGCAACAGTGCCTGCAGGGCCACAGCTATTACATAGTCTTTATGTCGGCTGTAGTCGTGCTTGCATCATCACCATAGCTATCATAACTAGTTGTTGGGACTAGCTATCCGAAGTTGCGTAGTCCATAGCCTTGAGCTTGTATAAATTCAATTTTAAAAGTAAATGAAAAAAGTCATGATAATGTGCTAAATGGTATTCACAAATCAACATTTGACTCTTTAGCGTGTGTCAGGCTAAAATTTAATCCAGAACTACATGTTTTTACGATGTAATAAACTGTGTGTAAAACCTCATGAAGTTTTCAATACGCTGGAAGATTCAAATTTCAGTACCTGCTTCCTTCAGTCAAATTCAAATTAAAAAACAATTTTTTTTATGAAACATTTTGAAAAACGTGAAACAAAGAAAATAATCCATACCTCTGGAAGTTTTAACACACTTTTATAAATGTATGTTTAATATAAAATTCTGAAAGTTAGTTTACCAGATCTCAGGATAGAAGTAAACTTCCAAGTATAGGTTTGGTCGCGACGTAATTCCGGCCGGCAAACAAGGCCGAAACAATAACGAAACACCCTGTAAGCGGCTTCGAGAAGCTCGCCGCCGCGGTGACCCTGCGAGTTTACTCAAGATGATATCGGTCTCTCTCTCTCTCTCTCTCTCTCTCTCTTTCTTCCTCCCACTTTCTCCTCTTTCGTTAGATTTCGCGCTCCTACTAAAGCAGATGGGATCTTGAAACTTTGCCAAACGCAGATCCGCGATGAGATTTAAAGACGTAGTCGCACGCCGCGAGGATGCCGCGAAAACCAGGCGAAATGAAAAGTTTATTCGCTAAAATCTATGTCACTTTGCCTCGTTATTATACGACTACTTGCCATTTCCTCCGACTTTTCCTTATCCCCTGTATAAAAGATAATGTACGAAAGGATCTAACTAGAATAAGCTCTCAATATGCCAGCGTTCAAACACAAAATAATATCAGATGAAAAATATTGTTATTCTATATTTATATAATAGAAAAAGTTAAAAATTTTATATCGTTTTCAAAAAGGGGGAGTTATTCCGACAAAAGATTTAATAATTCTTAGATGGACGTTTTTTATCAGAAAATATGCAGAATGCCGTATTTTTAAAATATGACATTATAGAATCCGAAATTTCAGTTATATTTATTGCATAAAATTAAGAATTTATTTTGTATTATAAGGTGAGGTCAAAGGAACGTTAAAAATGAAAATACAAACTATTTATGAGATTTTTCTAGTATTATTAAAGAAATTATAATAAAATGCTAGAATTTAAAAGAAAAAAATTAATAAAAAATATATTAAATGAAAGTTAAACATATAAGGTTTATCTTATCAAAATATCGGTATTTCTAACTTTTCTGTTGTGATCTATGACTCTACATCTTTATAGCTTTGTAATTTAATTTGCACAAAGTTATCCAATCCTTTAATTGTATAACTTTATTAAATTATTTATTTATTAGGTATTTTCAGTATTCTTCATTATTAACCATTCAGCTAAATTAAGACCCCTTCTTAAAAAAATGTGCACACGCATTATTACATGTACTTATTTACGTATAAATCAATACCCGGGCATGTGAAAAAATATGCAATTTGCATACAAACGTACATCCTCACTCCGGCGTATTAACCAGCGACGATATCAGGCGAATAAACCGAGGGGAAAAATAAGACGACTCGCCACAGTCGCTCTTCCTTCCCGTGCAGGAAAGGCGATTTTCCGCCCGAGACGTCGATTTTTCGCGACTTCCGGCTCTCGGCCCACGCCGCGCCACACATAAGACTGCATCGCCGGCATCGGATACTCGCCTGCTACCCAGATATCTCGAAGGAAAGAGAGGGAAAGAGAGAGAGAGAGAGAGAGAGAGAGCACAGTACGGCATCTCACGAGGGACCGGGATCAAAGGAAGAATTATCGTGGCTCGGGAGTCTCGCGGTCCGGGATTTGGTCCCGCAGGAGACTTACCGCATGTAAATAAGGACGGAGCTGCCGGCTGCGAGCGCGGCTCTCTCCGTCCCGCGTAAATAACATTTTTCCGATAGCGCGAGAGGAGATAGAGAGAGAGAGGGAATATAACCCCCCGGCGAATGTTGCAGTGCCGCTGGTGTAGAGCCTATATTTCGTCCATTGTGCCGGGCCAGACGCGCGAAAGACCGAACGAGTCGGGGCTTTTTTTGTTGTTTCCGCGACGACAACGACGACGAACAGGACGAGCTCTGCGAGCTCGATGTGATACTATCTCTTTTTCCCTCTTTTGGGAGTCTGTTCTCAGACGACGTGTATAGGGACTTACTTTCCCGTCGAGTCTATAGGTGATGTGGAGACGGACTGCAGGTGTCATAGACTACATGGACTGATAATTAACTGCAAGAGAAAGCAAGCATTTGTTAAAATATGTATTTAGTTTTGAATTTCTGATAGAATTTTTATATGCTGCGGGTAAGCTTTTTAACTTTGGCACAGTTGCTCTGCAAACTGGTTGAAAAATTGACCTGGAACTGGTTATCTGCCACACTCCAGTTTAGCCATCAACCCGTTTAGTTTCTATACTCCTGTACAACCCTATAATATAACATATACATCATGATTGTATTTGAACAAGAATAAATCGCACTTATAGAATAAGACTATAATGACTGAAAATTCTATAGCTTTGTAAAAACAAACGTAAATTAGTATAAGTAACGTAAATTTTTCATGAAATAGATGTTTGTTACTTGAATATTATTATTGTATTAGGATACAGTTTCTCAACCATATTAAACTAATTTCAAAGCATATGAAGGACTTTCACTTCGTGTACGAGAACCAAGCAAAGAATGTCGAGTAGTCATATTTAAAAACATTTAAAATCTTAAGTCCGCAAAAATTCCCAAAATACATAAAACGAGATACAAAAACGTACGATGACGAGACTTCAAGGTACTATCGGGCAATCGAAGAAATCAAAATACATCCTAACGCAATTGTATGCTTGATGTCATCGCGAGAGGGGGGCGGAAACTCGCATGTACATCCCCGCACGCGAAAAACCAGCAGCAGCTTCGAGGGGTATTTTTCCTTCCCCGTGTGGCTCGCTCGCTTTATTTTTCTTTCGTCCTGGCGCGGCCGGCATATTCGACGCGCGGCTGCGGCAGCGGCTTGCCTCTACTACGTTTCAAAATGTATGCAAAAGACCGGGGCGCCCCGCGCATCCTAACGCGGCGGTACACTCCGCCGAGAAAGCCCGTGAGCCGAGCTTTTGTGAGCGCAAGCGCGCACCCCTTGTTTAAGCTCCGGCTTCGGTCGCGGTCTAACCTTGAAAAAGTCTTTTTTGGGATCTCCTTTTTTTCTGCGCTACGTGTGATAACTTCGGCGTGACTATTTTAGAAAAACGTATGGATGTAAGCATGAGTATGGGTATTTTTAATGTCATTTTATTTTAGAATTGTTATTCAATTTCTTTTTTTATTTAATATAAAGGTTTATTTAAATACTTTTGATAATGATTTATTCGGCTGTACATTTTAAAACAGAGTGTAGATAAGATCGATGCTCTGTTTCTTTAATAACTGTTTCTTTTCTGGAGCCTTCTATGAAAACTAGCAATTTTCAGATTCCCCGTCAATAACTATAATTTATTTGGAAATCCTAAGAGAGTAATAGTCTTTATCAGAGAATCTTAGCCGTTTCTGAAAAACCTGAAATACGCTTGTTTTCATAAGATGTATTGAGGTGCACTGAGATGTAGCCAACAAGAATGCATTCATCCGCGTATCTTACACATTTATATAAATTTATACTTTAATCTATTTCAATTATAAACTATGAATAATCGTATCGAAATTTGTACATAGATAAGTCATCTTTAAAATCATTACGTTGAGTAAGTATATTTATATAACTTTCAGTAGTTACGAAAATTGAATTAACGTAAACAAAATAAAATTATTTATGTTCCTACACTATTACTTATTAAAGTAACATTTGTTGTAAATAAAGTAGCTAGTGAAAAATGAAGTTATTTCAAAAAGGAAGAAATTTATCCTGCTTAAGGCTGGGAGCTGAGCTTATCCGGTGGCTCGAGTTCCTCGGCGGACTGTACCCTCGGGTCCGGCCGGCGTAGTTACCATCGATTCGTGGTCGCAACTGTTTCGCCCGTTTAAAAAAGGAACGCCTCGACTTCCCCGCTTTTCCATTCTCTTGCTCCCGCGTCTTGCTCTGTCTGCTCGGTCCCTTTCTCCGCGCGGGGCCGACTTATATATACATATCCGTTTGTCCAGGGGGTCCGAGTATCCTCGTTTTTCCGCACCCTCGCTATGACTATACAACCTCGTTCTCTTCTTTCGCGTGCGCGAGCGGCAAAGCTGCCGAGAAACAGATGCGATTCCGCATCTTTTACGACCCAATACTCCTCCCTAATTCTCGCTTTTCCTTGTGTATGAACGTAACTTTATGCATACTAAGTTTTGTTACGTGGTTCTTCAGTTTTAGGGATTGTTTAAATAAAATATTAGTTTTTAAGCGATGTCAAAGTTAACAAAAATTAAATTATCCGTCCTCAGATTTGAACGAGCGAACGAGAAATATTTAAGTGTAGTTAGTAGACTAAATTGTAATATATGTAAAATCTAGATATCATTGCCTTTCAAATAAAAACCAATACTTTAACCGTTTTATATGAGATTCAAATAAAATCTCGTGCAGGTTGGACTCTCGAGACTGTTCAAATATCATATATCTAAATATTGAAATACATTTATATATACATAATAATGGCAATGATGTCCTGATTTTATGTAACTCAGTCTATACTACACTATATTACAGCCAATTATTTACCGATTGATAATATTCGAGGTGGGAAATACAAATTTTGAATTAACTCTGATTCCCCTTAGAAACCGTTGATAACTACGTTAAAATTTATGTTATAGGTATTCACATTATCACATCATCATAATATTAAAATGCATTTGTTCGTGACTTTCCATCTACGATTACGCCGCAGTTGCGCCACGTTAGTCGCATCTCGTCTACACTCTTGGCTCGAGCAATAATCCCTCATCTCGCGCGACGACGCGGCAAGTGTGCAGAATGCAAGAGAGTGAAATGGAGCGTCTTCCTTTGTTTCGCGGACTCTCGCGCGCGCGTCGCGTCTCGATGACGTCGCCGGATTGAAATGTACACGCGAACGCCCGACGACGAGTCACAAGTGCTGAAATAAGAAAAGTCGCGTGGAGAATAGCTGCGCAAAAACGGAGGGAAGGAGGGAAGAGACGCCGGGGGAGTCGCGCGGAGAGCGACTTTTATTGGCCCCGACTCGGCGCGTCCTTAACGCACTTTGCTGTTTCCTCGGCTCCGCGAGGCTCTGTCTCTCGCATCGCGGATTTTCATATGTCTTCAGTCGTACGGAAAATTACAGCTTTATACGATATTCACTGATTTTCTCCCCCTTACTTTTCTGCCTCCCTCCTGCTGTCTTTGTTTTTTCTTCGCGTGTGTCTGCTTTATACCTGTTTGTATCACTGGCTTACATGTGCATTACATTTTATTACTATCTCTTGTACTTAATTTCAAATAGTTGAGAATTTTTTATCGAACATCAAGCAACATAACCGAATGTCAAAAACGTAGGTACATGCTCCTAAAAATCTTTACATTCCAAAAGCTAGCGTATAAAGTGTATGCATATAAAAAGCACCCATACATGCCCTCCGCGTATCCACAAACATACCGGCGAGCCTATAAAAAGCAGTGCGTGGGACACATTCCAATAACTTTTTTGCCCCGTCCTACAATTATTCGAGGCAAAAGCATACAGTAAACTGCCAAAGCGTATAAAATAACGGTCGCGCGGATACCCGCGCAGGCACACACATAGAAGATGCACGAGGGGTGGCACGGAGAACAGCGTCATCTTGAAATAAAGAACCCGTACATTTATTCGAACGCGCCCGAGAGGTGGAGTAACACGCATAAAAAAACATATTTCTCGGACCGAAGTCGAGGGAGGGCAGAGAGTCGCGCGTTGCGGGTGGACCTTCGGATATAATACATCAAAGCCCAGATCGATACTATCCCGCAGACCTCGCTTATTCCAATACCCGAGGACCGACTACTACTTCCCTCCTCCCCCTCTCTCTGTGTGTTTCTCTCTCTCTCTTTCTCCACCCCCCTGGTATTTGCTGGTATACTGGTGCGGCAGTCGCTTCGCTTTGCTCCCGCCCCCCGTACCCCCGCGCGCAACTTACTTCGATTCGAGGCGAGCGCGCGGTGAGCGAGCCTTCCCCAAATCGAGACAATTCGGCGCAAATGGCGGACCGATTTTGTGTGTGCCGCGCGCGGGCAGCCCTCGCGTGCCAGGCTTGTCTCGGATCGACGGGGTATATATGTCTTTATTTGGATCAACAAGGGCTGAGTTTTCTTTTTTACGAATGTGAAATTACACTCTGAATCTTTTAATAATAACAAGTGTTTCTTTGATGCTGCTTATATTGTTGGCTAAAACAAAAAATGTCTTAGCTAATTGGGTAGTTTTGTGAATAAGAGTATAAAGGAATACATACTGTACCGAATTACTATAATTTACGAAAATAATAGAGAAATATATTGAAAGTGAAGGAACTTTAGTACATTGAAAAAATTGTTTGTTTTGATACTGCTTAGAAAATCATTTATTTAACAAATAATGTTCTTTTTTGATAAATATTTGAATAAACAAACATTGCTTACAAGTGTTAATGAATTTCAAGTCAATCACTCTAAATCTCTGCGAGAAACAATCCATTTAACTAATTTGAGATGAAATTTATTAATTCAACGACTTTTAGCCAGATAGATAATAGTTTAGCCTGTGGTGTTTTTTCTAGTTTCAAATATTCTGTTTTCTGAGAATAAAAGAATCATCCCATAAAGAATTAAAGCATCTGGTTTTACCTTTTATACTCCGAAAGAGCGTTATACCATCAACATTTTTTGAGTGAACATTCACTCACCATTTAATTATAAATATCGATGCAATTATATATTTATATAATCATTAAAAATTATATATCGCTGCTCCAGAGCGCGACTATAAACAATCAAAATTTTTTCAACTTGTTTCTGTACACAAAATTGCTTATACAAAAATAAAAGCTTTGTATGCACTTTGAAAATTGATTAAAAAGGGTTGAGTAAATATGAAATAATAATAAAATACACTTTAAAATTATACTTAATTCATGAAAAATTTTCGTTATTTGCTTTATATAAATATAAAATTTTGAATTGTCATAGTCTTGTTTCGGAGATGCGATATCTATATCATTTCACTCGTTGCGTGTGAATATTTTTAAATCTTACTCTTTTTCAGGTGATAAAAATTTAAATCAATGTTCTCTTTCGGGATTGGATCTTGAGAAAATTTAGCGTGATAATTTTCTAAACAGTATTAAAAACCTTATTTGAATTTACTAAGTAATATTTCTTCAGTTCATACAATTTTAATAATAATATGGATATTTATTCAAAGAACCTATCGTATAATAGATATTAAGTTGAAAAATTAGTTGACAGTGTTTGATAATGCAAGTTTTGTCCAGAAACATTTAATAAAATTACAAATTCAAAGTAGTGTTCATAAAGACCATTTTGTCGTTTAAAAATAATTTAAAATTTATTAAAAAATCTTATTAGTTACAAGAGTAAACGATTCAGTTGGTTACTCTTCAGTTCTTATTGTTCAAGATATTTTTCTTATAAACGAATGCACAAAGTAAAAGAATTATTTATAATCAGAAATGATTCATTCTCCTTGAATTAAAACTATTACTCCTTTTAAATAAGTGAAGCATATCGACATTTAAAAAACATTTAAAAACAACATTCACCGTCAAATAATCATCAACATTTACATTAAGATTCACGCACACAGAAAACCTCAACACTTTACTCGCAACACTCGACTCTCGCCTCACCTCTCCGCACTAACGCGCAACGCAATGGCTCTCGCGGCTAATAATCCACTTTTTGTTTCTTTTTCACCGATTCAAGATCGACCGCAGGCGACAGCAGCGGCAGCAGCATCAACGAAGTCGAGTAGGCAATCGTGCACTATACGGGACTCGGAAATCAGATTAGGCGACGAGCGGCGCCTCTCTTACCTGATGCGACGATGGTGATGCGTTGCGTGCGAGCTCCGGCCTAGAACTGCCACCTTTTTTCACACTGTCATGGGAAAAAAGGGGTAAGTCGCGGCGCGCTCGCTGCTCGTTGGCGTTACACATACGCGCCAGGTAGGAAAACTTTGTGTTGCCGAACCCCTTCCTTCCTTCCTATTTCGACTCTCTCTCTCTCTCTCTCTCTCTCTCTCGCTCTCTCTTTCTCTCACTCGAGTGGATTCATGGGAGATTTCCAGGACGATATTTCTTTCATAGTTTGTTGTTTTATTCGATGAAATATGGGCGTTGGTTACCCTGAAAAAGGTTGAACAAAATGTTAACTCTTGTACACAGCACAATGATACACTTCAATGATATATTTCTTAAAATGAATATACACTGAAAAAAAAATTGTTAAATCTAAGTAAACGTTTCCTTGAATCGTACTAAGAAAAGATTTACTTAAATAAAGTAAATATTTATTGAATTGATGAATACCAGTCTAAACATAATTAAATATTTACTATTATTAAATAAATCTTTTCTTAGTACGATTCAAGGAAACGTTTACTTAGATTTAACAACTTTTTTTTTCAGTGTATATATATATATATATTATTATTATGTTTGATAATATTGTATTATTTATTATGATATTTTATGAAAAACTAGAGTAAACAAGACAGCAAAAGCTATAACTAGCAGTTTTCCAATAAGAAAAGCCTCGTAATTTTCCAGATCCAAGGTAGTAATCCGTGACATTAAACAGCAAATCCGTAGTAATCGCAATAAAATTTTATGGGCACGCGCGATTTATACGCCCGACGCGCCGAGGATTTTTCGTCTCGGGCTATCTCGTACACACTCGGCGCGAATAAGCCGCGCGCTTGCGCCATTGGGCATAGGTCAGGCAGAAGTCGATATCCTACGAAAAACTTTTAGATGCGTGGATAAGAGGAAAATTTCTTCAGACCTGCGACCCTTTCTTAAAGAGAGAGGTTTGCGTAGGTGGTCTTTTTTATGTACAAGTTTTTCACGTACGAATTCGTTTTGTAACTTTACGTATATGTTTTGCCGGGAGCAAAATTCTGAAAGACAACTAGGTAATTCTATGTTTTCGAAGATTTTCTCATTTACGCCATTCAAGTGCTTCTGTTTATTATAATAATTTCATGAATACGTTTCTAGTCCCGAATACAAGCTGCACTATTAAATTAAAATTCTGTGAATGGGAAACAACTTTTACGTCAATAGGTAACATATCTCTTATTATATTAGATATTAATTTGAAAAAGTCTGATACTTCCTAATATATTTTGTTCTTTTCAATAACATATAATCCAGTTCCGTCGTATCGTAAAATAATTAACGGAAGAATATTTCAAAAATGTTATGTGGCTTATTTGTCTGTAGAAAAATATTTCTATCCGAATAATCGTTATAAATAGTGTTTTTATGCAAAAAAAAAAACTGCAGAGCTATATTAATTTTTATTTAAAATGTAGATTCCTTTGACGACCTCGCGTAGCGTCATCCGTATAGATGTACAGTAAATAATATGGAGATAGAGCCCAGACTCCTATACGAACGGACCCTCAAATCCGCGGATAACGTCGGCGTTGGCGGCGAAGCCCCGATCCCGAGCTAGGCGAACATCTCCTCACTCTATACACGCACACACACACACATACCCACATACATATATATCCCTATATACCTATAATAGGTGGCGTGCGAGGAAGAAACCCTGGGAGAAAGCAACGAGTCATCGGAGTCTGATCAAAAAATGATGGGAGAGAGAGAGAGAGAGAGCGAATAGAAGGAAGGATCGAGGCCGCAGGGGCGAGAAAACTTTGAGAGGGAAAAAGCAGCAGCAGCAGCAGCTACTGGGGCGCGAGAATACTCGAGGCTTCGGCTCTCGCGTACGTGTACGTCGAAATCGCTCTCGATTGGCTTTCCTCCGATTTCTCATAGGTATATGGTGCGTCGCTCGTCCTCTTTCGCGGAGCGAGATCCAAGCCGCGCGGACGATCGAGAGGTATGAACGAGAGCACGCGCGCGTGCACTGGATTCGAGTTTTTCAGATTTTACTTGCTGGTGTGAGGGAAGGGAGGTCTTGGCCATTTTTTTCGAATTTATGCATTTTTGGGATTAAGACTATCGCATTTCAAGTATAATAGTTGCAAGAAAAATTGAAGCAATAAGAGATAGTTGCTCTGTATGAACATAGCGATAGATGACATGCCAAGTTAAGGGGGGGCCCTACCATTTATTGACCAAAAAATTACTTTTCTTATCTTTCTTTTTCGATTCTTTAAACCTTTCTTAACACAGAAACACATTGCAGTATTGATTTACATTACATTTTCAATTTGAAATTGGCAGTTTAAAGTAGGATTATTCATTAAGGTAAATGTACTTTTTATTTTTAACAAAAACAGGTTTTTCTGCAGTTTATGTTTTTCTTTATTCAAAACATTCCAGGTGCATTAGATTTTGTCAAAACTTTTTGAAATTAATTGGACATATTTTTTTAGCATTATGAAGATATTTGTGTGATGATCTAGATAAACTGATTTTTTATGTAAATAAAATGATTTCTTTTTTGTATTCAATTTTGATAAAAATGCTCATATATTTTCAAAATGGTATAAAAAGTAAGCAGGATTTTCTCTAGATTGTATACAAAATTCTGTTTGCACCAGGAACGTTGGAAATCTACCTCATTGTGACTAAAAAAATCATGAACTTTTCATTGTCTATGATATATACATGAGGTTAAATAGGCAGAAAATTTTCAAAAGACTTTCAGTTTTGGTTGTATAAACGTATGTGAAAATTTTAAAAAATGTATAAGTAATGAGAAGTGTTTAGAAAAATTGGAGGGAATCTTCTTAAGTGCATGTTGTACTTCTATCAAAAATACTCCACGTTCATTATTTATATTAAGTGCTAAAACAGTTCTTATAAGAGAGATTGTAAAGTCAATATTCACTGTGTTAAAAGTTATTTTTTTTAATTGAATCGTATGACCAGTGCATAAGCTTACTTAAAAACAGATTATTTTATTTTTGGCATGGTTCAAACTGAATGGTGATTAATCTTTAATAAATGTACTATTTTATATCTTTTAAATCTATTACGTACCTATATTAGGCATTTAGGCACAAAAAGCTCTACTAAAAACTATGTAGTTTTTAATACTGGCAAAATTCTTTTTTATCTAACACTTAATTTATCGTTTTTTTATTAATAATAAATTCCAGTAATTAATTTAAAAATTTTCACGTATGGCTGTTCTGTCCTTACTAGGGTAGTCTCTTCTATATTAACTTTGTACATAATTCTATTTCTGTACTTCAATTTAAACATCTTTTCGTTATTTATATCCATGTTCTCGTCGTGTAAACCAGACAGTTTTGTTGCAAAATGAAACATGATAATTTTCAATTCCAAATTTACATGACAAATTTCTTTCTGTAATCGATCAGAAATGTTCACCTAATTTCCATCATTCGATACATTTTTAAAATAAGTGAATATTATTTGAAAGCCGAATATGTAGACATCAAGAAGTTAACAATGTATTAGTTTTCTTGCAACTGGGCACACATTAGCAATTCAAATAAATTTTTAAATTAGAAGCTCTTCAAATTAGATTGCAAAAAAGCACCCCGAGAGAGAGATATTTTCATCGTCGTTGAAAGTAGATTAAACCGCAATGTGAATAAAATAAAAGATTTTTGTGCGGCTCGGTATCGGCTCGGCGCTTCGCCGCTTGCAAACGGTTATCCCGAAGCGATCGAATGAAAAATGCATTTTGCATTCGGCTCCGGTGGCGGCTTCGGCCGAAGGGGACAATGGCATGATCTTCCTCTCCCAGTCGGCGCGCGAGGCTTTGCTGAAATTTTAATGCCGTTACGCGGCTCGATTTCCGAAAGAGCCGCGAGGGGAGTGGGAAAGGGTGTGCGTAGGTATCGAGAAGAAAAAAATGCGCAAGAGAGGCGAGATGCGTAGGCCTACGCGTAAACCGACGGCCATTACCTTCGATTTCGAAATAAATTGCGCGCCATAAACAGGGCGGTCTATAAGAATACATACGAGCCGCTTTTCTGGCCTGCGACTCTAACCTCTTTTTCTCTTCCTCTCTCCTTTCCCTCTCGAGATGTAGTCCGTCCCTTTTTCGAAGACTTTAAAATGTAAAATAAATGCAGAAAGTACAGTTTTAAAAAGAAAAATTGTTTAGAGAATTAATTTATGAAGTTCACCATCTAGATCAGAGCAGTTTTGTATGTTTAAAAAATTCTGTAGAAATATATTTAAAGTTTAAATTATTAAGATATTGTCAATATTTTAAGAAATATGAATAATAAACTTTATGAAAACTCCCTGGATATTTTAAAATGTTGAGTATCTGATCTCTTTTATAGGTTAATATACATTTTCGAGGAAACAATATAAAGTAATTTAAAATGTATATGTATGTGTGTGTGTGTGCGTGTGCGTGTGCGTGTGCCTAAAAATCGCAACTTTGACATGATTTTTAGGCTCTCGTGGTATAAAATATTGTTCGACACTGGTGGGTAAGTTGATTTTTAGCGCATGTGACTTTTCTCCCTCGCTTCGCTCGGCCGAAATACCATCCAATGTCGAAAAGTACTATTTTCTAAACGTTCTAAGCTAAAAAGGGCTTGTTTAGTGGACCCACAAAGAATACTCAAAAGCCAAAGATACGCAAGTCCATGATATGCAAGACCCATAATCCCAAGACGCGCAAGTATGATTTTGAAATGTAGATTATAAAAGGTTATTGAGTAGCGATACAAATTTACATATTCCTAGAGAATCACTCTTACGCGAATAATTTAGTAAAGTATTCATTTATTTCGCTCGCTTGTCCATTTAACACTTCTTTCTTCCTCTTATATATCTATATTCTTACGAAATACGATTCCGCCGTGAGCGCGGACAAAGTTTTTCTCCCCGCGGAGAAGACGTACACGGCAGACCCCGAATAAGAAGCCACAGTTTTTGCGGCAGCGTCCGCATGTGACACTGTCGACCACCGATAAGGGTAAAGAGAGAGAGAGAGAGAGAGAGAGAGAGAGAGAGAGAGAAAGGGAAAGGGAAAGAGAGAGCTCGGAAAGAGCAGGATAACCATAGAGAGAGGGAGCAAGCGAATGAGAAAGAGAGAGAACTCTGCAGCGAAAGGGCTCCCCGACAAATGGCCCGTCACGATTCTCGTAAATCAAGGGACGCTCGCGAGCGCGAACGAAAGGGAAGGAGAGGAGAGAGTAAGAGAGAGAGAGAAAGGGGAGGGGGTAGGAGTGTCACGATCTGACTCGCGGTTCGCCGGGCGCAAGAAAAGCCTGGGCCGTACACCGGGGACACCGAGGGACGTACGAGATATGCGATCAAATCCTTGCAAGTCTAAAAAAAAAGCCGGAGGAAACTTATACTACATACAGTTCTGTTTTTTCTTCTAATATTGAAGTATCTGCATCACTATTACTTAGTCAGTTTTAGGATTTAAATTTTGAGATTATTAATCAAAAACTTCCGCTGTACTGTAGGAAAATATTATAGAGTCAAAAGAATTAAGTCAAGAGTAAAAACATTTTGCAATATGATTTTTGAATATTTACAATTTATACTACTGGTAGATTTTGACATTTAGATGGAATAAGTTATTTTAAAATAAATAATAAATTGATATGGGCACTGAAAACCCAGAATGAATTCGGTGTTCAATAATTATAAATTAGAAGATTAACGATTGCGACGAGTTAAAATAAGGAAAATTGAGAATTCTTCTTCTCTTTCCATCTTCTTCTATCAGCAAAGGTAAAGTATACGTATCTTTGCTCAACTTACTAAGATGAAAAAAAGATTGGACAACATAACAACACAATCGCTAATCAAATTTAAACTAAACAAATACTTACAGACGCAAAAGTTAATCAAAAGGGAAAAATTCATTGTACATTAAGATAGTAAAACGACAATGTGTCAAATTATCGGTGGAAAACACACTGAAAGTCGACGACGTTGTATGTCTACTGACTGTTTGCGAGAGATAATATACGTCCATATTAGTCTCATTTTCATAGTTATTTTTTAAGTTAGTTTAATCAATTTTATTAATTTGATTTTGTTTAATAATAGCGTTAATAATGGTGCTAATACATTATTCAATCTCTTTCTCATCCTCGGATATTGTATCCTTGCTGATAGAGGGAGATGGAAACGAAATATCATTTTTCCAAATTTTCACTCCTTGCGATCATTAGATTCTTTTAATTTGTATTTCTTTTAGATTGCTTATGACTAATTATTAAAAGTATATAATACAATTGTTTTTATAAAACTTATTATATTTTACAATACAATGTATTATATTTAAATTTCTACACAAGCATTCGCTTTTATTTTATGCACTGATGAGTGCTCCTAGTTACGAGTATCATACTCAAAATGAAGTAAAATAAAATAAAATAAAATAAAATAAATAAATAAATATTGTCGGTATATCGGGCTGTACCATACGCAAGACCATCGCAAGCTTGCTCGCTCAAAGAAAATAGGGCGCAACCCTTTCGCCGTACATCGTCGGCCCTCACCGTCGCAGCTCGTCATATCATTCATTTGACGCGCCGTCGAGGTCGCGGCGCTCGCAACCCGGGCAAACGCGAGCTAAAGTTACCAGTCCCAGGTATACACGCGCGCGCGCGACTTGGGTAAAAAAGGAGCGCGCGGGCAAAGAAAGCGAGAGTGCGGCAAGGGTTGCGCACCGTTACGCAAAAATCGAGGCCCGGGTCTGAAAAATTTTAAATATTTGAATTAACCCCTTTGGGGGAAGAAAGGGCGGTGGGTACAACGGGGAAAGGGTCTATCTCTCTCTCTCTCTCCGCTACCTGGGCCTTTTCTCTCTCTCCTATTATTTACTTCGATCCTTTTTTGCATCTGCAGTCCCCGTATATACATACGCGCGCGCGCCGGCTGCCGCTAAATACGCTTCTCTCCTGCGGCTCCATGTAAAATTATGTTAATGGATTATCTGGGGTACTCCTCGCATGCAGCCGCGAATCCAGCCGAACCATTAAACTGCGAGGAGACGCACAATACGATCGAAAGAGAGAGTGAGAGAAAGATATAGGTAGATCTCTAATGTGCGGGGATCGGCGGAAACGGGGCCTTGACGTCGCAGCCATGCGAGAGAAATATACGTACGATGAGCGTGGGCCAGCTACTTTCTTTGCGAAGTAGGTCACGATGTGTAGACCTCATAGACTTGACAATAAAGTGAAATTCTAATCATATTGTAAATACTCTGGTGTATTATAGGAAATGCAATTTCTTTTTCTTAGTAGTTCTTGGCCAGTTTTGTTCATAATGCTTAATTATACAGAAAACAATTTTTAACAAATATGACGAATAATATGATAACTTGTTTTATAAAATAATTGATTACTTAGTAATTAAGGTGCTAAAAGTAACATGTTTGAGGGTAGCAAATTTAAAGTAAATAATTGATTATTATGAAAATACTTTTATTAGCAAACGACTATTATGTATAGTAAAATTTAATATTAAAAATAGAATGCTCAGAAACTTTCTAGGAAAACCGTTTCATTTTTACGAGGATACTTCAAGATATTATAGGGTACTTTTATGTACCTTGAGGACTAGTATAAAGTACCGTTTCAATAAACTATTTCAATAGGAGATCTTTATATATATTATAACAGAAATAATATGACTAATTATTAGTCACTCAAATTATTTCTAAAAAAATTAACAAGCACGCAAGACAGATGGTATTTGGATTCATCAAAAGAACGTAATACGTGACCTCACACTGAGAAACTTTACTCTAAAAAGCGCAGCTTATTTACGATTCAATATCGAGGTCGTTAACTAACAAGCAATTCACGGTTCGACTTTTTTGCCTCATTCTCGCATGCTCGTTCGGGAAAAAAAGGATCGCCAAGGGATGCGCCAAAGGCGACAGATGGGGTTAAAAAATTGTGAAAAGGATTAGGGAAGCGCTGCCGAACGGCTGTTGATCCTCTTCCCATTTTCATTTCGGTTGGCGCCCGCGACCTTTTTTTCGAAGCTCGCTGCTCCACGCTCTTACATGCCGCACGTTTCTATAACGCTTCGTCACTGACAGACGCAGGATCATCCGCATTACATTTCCAAATTGAAGATGGAGATCAGTTTTTACAAGAGTGTGTTTCACTCTATTTTTATCCAAAATTAAATTTCAATGCACAGAACTTCCTTTTCACGTGTATGTAAATACACATTTTTAGAAATAAATATATGTTACCATAGTGCATGACAAAGTAAAGTTTTACTTATGTATCATACTAATTTAACAATTTTTTAAAAATCAAGCAAAAATTTTGACAAAATTTCTTTTTTATTTACTATACAAATATTTCTTTCCAGAAAGTAAATTCAATACCAATATCAATGGCTGAAATAAATTAAAATTTAACAACGTTTCGGTTACTTTATGCATGAAATATCACACATTATACGTAAAAAAAATTCATATCTATTCACTAGAAAAAATTCAAGCCTGAGAATATCCCACAATCATGAAATTTTTAAACGTCCATGAAATATTTATAAGAAAATATGGTCATATAAAATAATACATACACTGCAAAGGTAATTAAAAAAAGTAACACTACCGTAATTTCAATTACGATATCCACCCAAATGCAAATCGTGACATAAGCGAGCGTACAATGCGGACAAAGTGGCCCGAGCCACTTGAACCTCCCGGCGTATAATGGACGTTCTTTAAAAAAGGGCTAGTGGGCTATCTGCGTGAAATCTCGCAGCCGCGGAGTGCGCGCAAGATATCTCGGCCGCCGGGCGTCAAGAAGAGAGCCCTTCCCCTCTCCCCCAGCGAAGATTTCGGATAATTCACGGGCGCGTCCGAGCTCGCTCACTCGAGGGTTCTCCT
This sequence comes from Gastracanthus pulcherrimus, assembly GCA_949152435.1. Taxonomy (NCBI): domain Eukaryota; kingdom Metazoa; phylum Arthropoda; class Insecta; order Hymenoptera; family Pteromalidae; genus Gastracanthus; species Gastracanthus pulcherrimus. The sequence goes on along the minus strand of OX424572.1, from coordinate 215,250,192 downwards.
GCATGCAGATGGCCCCGCGCGATAGGGCATTCGGAGGCCCTTTTGCATTCGGATGTTTTAGAATCGCGGCCCCGACGCGCAGCCAACCCCAAGAGTGCCGCGCGCGCTTCGAATCGTGCCCGCGTAAATGGACTCAAGTGCGCGCTGCTTATTTCGAGTGCCTAACATAGCGGTTCTCGCTGGAGGCTTTGAGTTCTAATGGCTTGGATGCGTAGAGATTGTGGCTTTTTAGGGATGAGGTGTTGGTTAACAAAGGGCCGATCGAAATGTACGCTTTAACGTGTGTTCTTTATTTTTTATATGTTACAGGATTTATAAGTTATTGCTAACAAATTAGAATATCGTGCTTTCTGAATTTGAATAAGTGAAACTCACTGAGGCATAGTGCGTGATATAGCACGAATTAGTTTTTCGAAAAGAGGCACTATTTCATTTGACTTTTATAAGAAATATTATGTTTGGAAGTTTCAAGACTATAACAATAGGTATTATTTTTCTACTTTATCGGATTTTTTTTTATTCCTATCAGTTATTCACCTCTTTAAAATAAGTCGATTTTGTTGAAAACTGAAATCCGTTAGTCTTCGTATGGAGCGTCGATATACAATACGAGTATAGATAGATAGATAGATATTTATTTATTTGCATGAATATACAAAAGAATATGTACATTAAAAAAATTTACATAGTTATACTATATGTCATAATAATTTTCATTTCGATCGAGTACGATTGGTATAGATTTAGAGTATGTATAAATTTTGTATTATGAAAATACTGATCTAAAAAAAATATATATATAATACATAATTATCAATAAATTTATACTAGCCACTTGAGAGTTCCCATCAACGACAATAAAAACTAAACAGGGAAAGATGGGATCGTCATAAGCGAACCTGTAGCATCCGAAAAAAAAAGCGTGTCGGTACAGCTCTCAACCTCTAAATCAGATATAGCTATTTGAAAGGCGTTATTTGCGCGCTTTGTAGACAATTTCTCGGTTCCCGCCCCTGTTTTGGTGTCGGTTTTCAGCTTTTTCCACCCAAAATCACCCTCGATCCCCTTGTCCTCGCCGCGGCGGCAGCAGTTTTTTTTTTTACAGAAGCGCGTAATCCACCCCGAGGGGAGTCGGAATTCAGGCACTTTGGGGCTTTATCGTCCAAAGGGCAGGCAGGTTGGTCACTGCTGCAGGTTCACTCGTGTGCCACGCGTGGTAATCGGCCATGTAAGTTGATTTCCTATATAAAAAAATTGTGTTTCAGGGATACAGGTGTAATCTATCATACGTGATTCGATTTCTAATTGAATCTTATTTGAGATTGTAAATGAAGACTATTTATCATCGAATATTCAGAAAATACTAGTTAATTACAATACAAATTAACCCTTAGCTACCGTCGTGAAATTTTTATCATGTAACTACCGTCGTACTAAACTATTAAATTATATGTGACATTTTTTATATAAAAAATTTATATTTAAGAGTTTACATAAATTAGGCATTAATCTTGAAAAAAAGTAATCGTTTGATGAGGTTATATATAATCATAGCCAGTGGTGTCAGTGAGCACGTGAACAATACATTCATTATAATAATCAACAAAAGAAATATAATCAATAATAATGTATTTGATCTTTATTGATAAAATAATTTCGAAAATTGTCATAATCAAATTTTCGAGTTTTTGTTGTCAAAATCGTTTATATTTATTAATCTAATTAACATTACTGTACCAAAATTTTGCATAATAAACATTAAGACATTTTCCTAATTTACATTAAAATAAGAAGCTCTAAAACATAATATTTATAAAATTATTATTGTTTTTATATCAAGTGGTGTCTGTCAGCCACCATGACGGTAGCTAAGAGTTAAAATGAAAAATAACATGGTACTTTATTTTTTGAATGCACAATAAATAGTACATGAACATTCACAACATTTTTTCTGGCGATTACAATATTTGTAGTGCAACATACATTATATAATACAATAATATATATATTGTAAATCATAACAATTTTTTTAAAATATATCATTTTACAGTTTATTAACATTACATCTGTTTAATAATGATTATAATATTGCTATGCACATTAAAACTTATTATGTACGGAAAAATCGACAACATAAATTTAAAAGAAAGGCAATTCTTTACAGAACATAACCCATTATCAAAATGGACGAACCCCTTCATTAAATCGATACACACATGTATCGGAAAAAAACGTTATGATTAGATAATTCAGCAGGCAGGTGATAAAAGACGGTGAATTAGTTCCAGTTTCGCTCGGGAAAATTGGAAAACGCGTCATCTGCGGATGCAGCCAGTACGTGCATGCGGACTCGCACAACCCTTTTGCCTCGCGCATAACGGTTCCCTCTCTCTTTCTCAGCGGGGTGGAAATAAATTAAATTACTTTTTTAGTGCAGGGCCGCGTTGCGTTCGCCTGCTCGTTCCCTCTTTTGTGCGCCCTTGCGACTATTTTGCATCCCAGGTAATAGCTGGCTGCGAACCTTCTGCGCACGAAAAACTTGCTCCGGCAAATTTAATTGCCAATAATTGTGATTTTATAAAAAGATGTCGTGCAGAGATTTATTTTTGCGCGGATGATTATTTTATCGAATCGTGTGATTACGTAATGCGCGTGGATTTTGCCGATTCGTATTCTTTAGTGTATAACTTTTTAATGCTATTCAAAAATTACAGTGGCTTTTATATTTTATTGTTTTATAATCATTCCTATTTAAAGAGAAAATGAATTTAAAAATAAAGTGTTAAATCTTGATAAAAGTAATATTCTATTTTGGAAGAATATTTACAAAGGGATTAATATTTAGAACTAAACTCTAGAATATGTAAAACCCTTTTCCGAAAATAATTTTCGTGATTATCGATTAGCGCTTACGGCGCACACGTGCAGCTTTAAGGGATCACTCGCGTCCTTTTCACGTTGCGACTATATAACGCGAGAAGGGTTTTATATGCATCGCGTTGAATGGCGAATGAGGCGCGCGCGCGTAGGTAAATTCGTCATTGCGTAACGGGGCCGACGGAGAGAGAAAGAGAGAGAGAGAGAGAGAAAAGGGTCCATGGGAGGTTCGAAACCCTTTTGCCCGGCTACCTGGCCCCCACCCGAGGAGTGCGCTTACGCCTCAGGTAAGAGAGATTTTTTTTGGGTCCTATATCGCGTTGGAGCCGAGCACACCTATCGCGAGACGGAAACGACGACGTCTGCACAGTCGAAATCGGGACCTTTTCGAGACGAGATCGCGAGTGGGTTAGCGGCTGCTATTCTCGATTTACCGAGAAATATGGATTTGTGCTTTTGGATATCGGTGGGGAAAAGTGGGGGCGGAGAATCGGAGCTACGTAGAAGGTAAGGCAGAGTGTGTACAATATAGTTGTTTGCAAAACTAGTTTAGAGATAGATATTCTGTAGAAATGAAGACAGATCTTAATTTAGAATCGATTAAACTGTTTATCGTTTTGTACAATTGATTTCTTCTGTATGTAAGCATTAGCATAAAGAGCAAAACCATGATAACTCAAAATTTTGCATCTAGATTTTTGTTCGCAAAATGACTCATACGATTACTACTACAAACTACTCACACGATACTATTACAAAGTTTTTAATACACAAATTAGTTTGAAAACAATTACAAAACTATAGTAGAATATTAAAATTGTAATAAAAAGAATTATTTCATGAAATGATTCACGTCGCATGTTTGGTTTAACAAAAATATCTAACTTTGTCATAGTTTCGTTCTCGGCGTGCGACGTCTCATTCAAACATAGCCAGTGTTCGTAAACCAATTCGTCGTCCAAATAACTACAAAGTGAAAAACGCACGTCCCGTTTGAATCTTAACCAGAGCTGACATTGTCAACGCTCTCCCCCTACAGCACAGCAGGCATCATTAGCCCGTAAGAAGCACGCTCGATATTACGGAATTCGGTGTCCCAGCGAGGCGATCGTAAATATTCGCGCTCGCGCCAGTTCCGCGCTTTTTGCAATATGCAAAGTGCCCGGCTTATCGCGACGCCGCGGCGCAAAAACACGTCGGCGAGCTCCGTCCGTGCGCGTGTATACGTGTCCCCGGCTGTGTAAGAGACAGAGAGAGAGAGAGAGAGAGAGAGAGCGGCAAATGCGAGGGAGCACTCGAGCGAGGCAACGTGGAAATTGGAGTGGATACCGCTGGTGCTTGGTCAGCAGTAAGCGAGGGGTGGCGCGGTTACGGCCACCCCAGGGTCCGGCGCGCGGACCAATGGGCTGGCTGGATTTTTTTCTTCCTCGTCGATACACCCGCGACGAGGGTGGCGCGCAAGAGAGAGAGAGAGAGAGAACGGGGGGATTTTCTTGCTTGCGTCGGCCAGGCCAGCAAAATGGTGGAGAGCGAGAGCTGTGATCGTATTTTATTTAATTGACACGTGGATGAAAAAGTTAAGTTAAAACTTTGCTCTTTTGTTTAAGTTATTTTTATGGAATTTTTGGTGAAATTTACTTCTTTTCATTGTTAAAGTAGCTTTGTTTTTTATCGCTGTTAAACTGTTTAGGTATGTGTTATTGTAAGCAGATTAATGCTGTGAGAGTTAAACTATTTATTTTTGGTGTAATGATGTAAAAGTAATAGAAGTAAATATAAATATATTTACTAAGTATCTATACAAACTCATAGTAGATCGCAATGTATTTATATACATCTTAACCTTGCATACTTCAAGTAATTATGTTGCATAAAGTTTATTTCTGGCTGTACATTCCAACATACTTAATGTTCTATAAAACCTACTAGATATTTTATAGTTAAAATTGTTATATTTACATTTTTATTTATACTTATATTTACAATCAATATTAATTTAACAATTTTTACTACGAATATGGAAACTTTTACTATAAATATAGTAACTTTCAAGTATATTCTCAATGTACACTTGAGGGTATTTTCTTGTAGTGTAACATACGTTTTTCAAATTTTCGAAATATCGTGTTGGGATTGGTAAAGTTTATTTTTCTTGTTTTCTAAGTCTTCACATTGGAGGATTACAGACATTCGACAAACGTCTTGCAATAGCGGCAAACTGTTCTGCTCCAGCAATGAAATTTTTTATTAAATAAATTGAACTCTAGGCCAGTACTGGCGATGTATCGGACCAGTACTGATTCCCAGTAGTGACCCGTTCTTATCAAATACGTAATTGATTAATTATCTACAGGTTCAAAGCCAGCAATTGCCCGTATTATCAGCATTGCCAATTCTTACACGGGAATTCACTGAGTCAGCTGCATTTGATGCATCGAGCACATCGAAAAGATTTTAAAAACTATTGAAAACACGATAAATCAAAAATAGTAAAGCTTATAAAAAATTAATCGATCCAGCCAACTAAAATACGTGTTTATCATCATCCAAATAAGCCAGCTACCTATGAATATCATATGATATACTTTCGCTCTCCAAAACTCAGAACTCACAAGTTCAACGAATCCGTCGTCGTCATACACTGCACACACACGGGATACAGAACGATGAGTTATCTCTAAAAGGGTTTCGTCATGCCAGCCGCGATCCTACGTACATTCAATACACCGTAGGAAAAAAAAAACGAAGCTCACAGGCGCGATGAGACGGCAGTATACGCGTACACCGCGTGCACCGCATCCCTTGCATTCGCCTGCGATACGCGGCATATTGAAGAGAGAGAGAGAGAGAGAGAGAGAGAGAGAGAGAGAGAGAGAGAGAGAGAGAGAGAGAGAGAGAGAGAATCATCTGATGGGCTGGAAATGGACTGCGATCGGGCCAGTTAAAGAATCGTTAGATTAGCCTGAGAGGTTTCGCCGTATTATAGAGCGAGAGTTTACACTGTGTGCACGTTAAGGTGATTTGATGGCTGAGATAGCGGCGGCGGCCGACTATGAGAGAGCGGAGCTCGCTATCTTAGATCGTTATTTCCGGGGGAGGTCTTTCGCCTCGATCTCGGTGCAGTGTATGTGTGCGTGTACGTGTGTGTGTGTGTTTGATACCTCGGCAAGAAAGGTTGGGTACACAGAGGAGAGGTGAGAAGCATTAGCCTCCGAGAGAACGGATTGAATTCGGGAATCAGCGATTTTCTTAATGGCTCGCTCCTCGATCTTTTTTGGCAGTTTCAGAAAAAAATTAAAAAGCACTCATCGTGTTCGTTTCTCGTTTGAAGAACAATGTTAGATGGATTGTATTTTCTAAAAGTGTACAAGAGAATTTGTTGGTATTTTGTAATCTTCTTTGAGGAAGCAACAAAACTATGTTCTTTATTACTATACCGTGACGGACCTAGTTCCTGATCAGTTAAGGCGCGTCGTCACGTTATTTGCTGTATCGAATCGTAAAAATGAGGTATTCATGGAAAATAAAATTTCTACTAACACATATAACTCTTAATATTCAATATAAAATTTAAAAATACACGAATAATCAAAATTAAGTTAAATATATAGCCTCAAAGAAAAAAAGCTGTGGATCACTTAAGATTTATATGGCAGTAGTTCTGATCATATCAAGATCCAATTCCTGATCACATATATTATTGACACATAAGTATTTTATATGATAAACAAAAACTTATTAAGCAATACTAACACAGTAGATATACTAAGTATATAAAAAATTTCGGTTGTGTGATTATAAATGTGAAATTTAGGCGAGGTAAAAGTGTTTGGTTATTCATGCTGTGTCGACTGCACGATATAGACTCATGCACGAGCATATATTAACCTATAAAGTGCACATAGTGTTGTGATTTATTTTTACGTTTCGTACGACTGTTGTCTGATAAATTATTTACGTATGGATTAAAACTACTTATAGAATTGTGTTGTTATAAATATTTGTGTATTTTAAGATTTTTAAACACACATATAATATGTTATTAATACAGATCAGGAGTTGAGTAAATGATAAGAATATGGACGCTATTTCTAATCACACGTTTTATCAAATAAAAATAATATTTAATATGAATGTTTTAGTTGATTTATACAAATAAACTGTTAAATAACTTTATTACTAAGTTATTCTACGATCCGTTACAAAATTTTAAAGAAATGATGTAAATTTATTTGCATGCTCACTTGTAGTCAACTGGAGCAAGATGTTATCAATCATGACGTTGCCGACAACTTCCAACTTTAACATTTTTTATCATAAAAAATGTATTTTACTAGTGATTTTTAAACTTTTTATACATGCCTGTGAAATAGTTTACTATTATTAATTATTTTTTTAAAACTATTTTTGTTTACTTTAAAGTAAAAATGAAAATAAATATAATAAAATGATCAGGAACTGGGTCCGTGACGGTATGTATCGCAGTTTAATGATATGTAATACTAAAATCATGCGGAATCTCCTACTTTTCAATTAGGTTTACAAGTAGGATTGATTTTATTTATTTCTTAAATTGTAATTTGACAAAGACATTGATCACACATTGTTGACTTTTTTCCTCTGTTTTCTTTAATAAAATGCGTATTGATGTTAAACAGGGTTGACTATTATATGTTTATATCTACATGTTATTATAATCGAATAATTGAGAAAAATCAGAAACTCTGAAATTTAAGTTTCGAGTATCCTATGCACATAAATATGCCCAGTAAAGATTGATAAACATTTGTCCGCTTTTAATCTATTCAGAATTAAAAGCGAACGTAAACATTGCACAGAAGTTACAGGAAACGCCGATAATTGAAAATAATAAAAATCTCATGAATGCCGACCGGAGAGGCGTACAATCTGTCCGAGGAACGAGCGTCGCGTGCGCGTGTTCATCCGTCGGCGCGGCGCCCTTTACATATATGTTAATAAAGACTTCTCGGGCGTGTGCCCAGTCCGGTTATTCTCGACGCGGAAGTCGTCCGCTGCTACTGCCCTCCGCAAAGGAGCGGCAGAAGAAGTTTCGACGCGGGACTCGCGTGTTCGAGAAAACTAGTTTTGACAGCTCTTGCCCACTCGCTCGCACCTCCCAACTTGCTTATACGTCCACATACGCGTGCGATATACTTACGCACTTGTGTCTCGATATTCCCATGAAAGAATTTGCCAGCAGTGATTCTGGCTGAATATTGTATGCCAGTAAATTATTTTTCGGTGCTGAAACAATAAAGGGACTTTATCGTTTTGATAAGAATGGGTCAGTAGAAAAAATCGACGTTGGCCCGAAAAACGTCTCAGAGTCGGTGCAATACCTTTTGCCGATATTGAAAGAAAGCAAAACATCGTGAAATCGTCAAGCGCACTTAAGGGGCGGTCGGAGCTATCCTGATTGGTGCAGATTTTACCTAACCTCAAAAATTAATATCATAAAAATAAAAATTTGTGGTCATTTATGGTACAAAAATGCGGTTGTCCGGTGTTCTTGTCATAATAATAAATGTTTATAAAGCTTCAAGCGTACATAATTGTGTACAATTTTGTAAAATAATGAAAAATACGGCGCGAGGTGAAGCTATCAGTAAGGCTAAGAAACGGTAAGATGACCATCACTTTTACCGTTTTCCATTCGTCAATTGTAACAATATTTCATAATATAAAACTTTTGAGGCTACTAATAAACAAAATTGCTGTTGTCCGGTGTTCTTTACACAATAACAAACTATTATCAACCTCTATTTTGATGTTACTATGTGAATTTTAGACGTATAATGAAAAATACGGTGCAAAGTGGTGGTCACAATGGTAAAGTTCGCTCCGATCTCCCCTTAACCTACTTTTTAGGCTAGTTTTTAACAAAATATTAATTTAATGTACGATTACTAAGCTTACGTGAAATTTTCGGCCGCGCGATAGTCATCTGTAGTTATGATTATTACACTAAACTTTGAGTGAAGTGTCTTGCATGTGTCTAAAAATGTATATTTCTTGTACAATTTTGAATATATCAAGAAGAAAAGTGTTGTACTGGCCCGTTCTTATCATCCCCGCTACATCTCAGTGCTGGACCTCTAACGTTTGCAAGTACTGGTAGTGTCGGCAACTAATACTCGAACAGTATTCTGCCGAGAGTAAATTCTTCCATGGGTTATTAATAATATTTTCATTATTACTCAATATTTTGTTCAGCATAACCATTCTTTGGCATAGTTGATGTTGATTCGCATAAACGTATACATTTTCCCCTCTTTGTAACGCTCTTCGAGCACACGTGTAAACGTCCGCCATTTTCAGCTTGCTCGAAAGGAAAATTTCTGTTTTTCTTACTCATCGAAGTCCGGGCGCGTGATTGGTTCGACGCCTCACAAAACATCACTTAAAGGAGAATCCATGGTCCAACCCCCCCTCGCGCGCAAACACGCTAATGGATCGGCTCTCTCTTGTATGTGTGTGTGCGCCGGCGACCTCCTTAGCACCTCCTATTTAAGCGGAAATATATCTGTATCCCCGCTCTCCACCCTCGCTTTGCCGTATCTGTGCATACAAAAGTTGCAGAGTAACCACTCGACGAATATTTGGCCATTTCTGGAGCGCGTCTGGAGAGGACACGTTCCTTTTTTTTCTCCGCGTTTTCCGCGTTGGAGCGGTTGCGAGTATAGTTCGTCGATCATCCGATTGTGCGCTTCGCCCATTCAGCTGTCACTTTGCGGCTGGGCTTGAAACATTTTCCCGGCTGTGCGACGAGTGGCGGAAAAAATACGCGCGCGATTGGGTTACGCGCTCGATAACATTCCACTGGGTATCTGTTATTCCGCGATGTTTACCTTTGTCGCTACATTCACGGGGATATGAATGTGTACGATAATAAGCTACGATTTTCAGTAGAAAAACCTAATGCTGCTTCAAATAACTATAAGAAACATTGTAAAAAGTAAGCCATTCGCAAGCTGAGAAAAAGATGATTGACAACGGTTACTAAACATTTCTAGTAAAACTCAATCAATTTCGAGTTATTAGGTTTTAAGTAATACTTACTATTTTATAGTTATTTTTGTGTAAACCGTTTAGTTATAACAGAGGATATCGTTAATGGTACATTCTTGTTCTGTGCAACTATTAAGTTTCAGTCGTTATAGTTACTAGAAACATTAGATAGTTACTAGAAATTCTAGTACATCTTTCTTTCTTAGTATATAATCGACTCACGAAAATTAACTCAGTGGACTTTCGTTTTTATTTTTAATAATATGAATTGCATGATCCTCCTAATACGAATATTACAGAACTCAATAACACTCTTAAAACCTAAAAAAGCCGTATTCAAATATACAATTATTTTATGGATATACTATACATTCCGCTTTATACGCATATCTAAAACAATCTCTGCCTTTTTTATCGCGCGATCAAAAGACTCCTCACCCAGCCCCTACGTCAAAAAACAGAGAAATACACAGGCAAAAAGGGCGACTCGACCTTAAAATTTGAATTTAAATTCAAATTCCCGGTCCGTCCCAGGAGACGAGCTTGGGCTCGCGGGGGTGGTCACTCGGTCCGCCCGGCGCTGCAGTTTCGCCCACGCCCACGCTCTGGAGGACGTCGGGTCGCTGACGTCCTCGTCGTCGTTGCTTCCTTCAATTTTTGAACTACGAGCGACGTCCCTCGGGAGAAGGAAGCGAGGCCGCCGCGGCGAAGGGACGCAGTAAACTTCGCACACGAGCCCGTAAAGATATACTTGGGGGGAAGGCTATTCTCGCGAGGTGGTCCGCCGCGACCCGAGTTCCAGAGTCGGATGGGACCCGGCGCAGAAAGAAAAAATGGAGAGAGAGAGAGCTTCGGTGTCTCGGGGAAATTCGAAAGTTTGCTTCGTTGAGCTCGACCTTGATGCGGAGTCATTGCGCGATATTGATCCCACGTGGCAGTAAATATTGCCGCGTCGATTACGTTTTAGTTCGAATGAGGGGATAGGGTGGCACGTTTTTTTTACTTTGGGGTTTTATTCAATTTTTTAGTTTTATTGCGCTGTAGTAGTTCCATCAAAGAGAAAATTACTTGCCAAGAATGGCGAAGAATATGGATGAAGCAGGGATTAACCAATGTTGCACCGAGAAAACAATATCGTAAATTTCGTATCGTAAAATTTCCGATTCGTATGTCCTAAAGAGAATTCCAATGTTGTAAAATCATGAGCCTGGGATCTGTACAGAGTATTTCGCCTTCTAAAGTAAATTAAGCTATTTAAAAATGTATTTTTAATGTAGAAATTAAGATTTTAGCTAATTTTACGGTATCATATTGAATCTGACGCTGATTAATTACGATATCGACACGTAAATTTTTACGATATGATGTTGCGTGAGTTACGATATATATCGTGTACGTTGCGATATAGTTTTCTTAGTGTGGAGCTGACACAACGAAAGAAATCACTGTTAACCCATAAGGGACGTGAGGCTCCTGGAAGACCACAACATTTTTTCATTTTCTTAAGATTTCTACGTAAAGAGCCTAAAATAATGCAAACTAAATATATGGATTAGATCAAAGTGGACTATTTCCGATCTCATAATGGGTCCTAAAACTGGATAAAACTTAAAATATTGAAAAAAAATTATTATTGCAGTAATCTTCTAGTTAAAGGCCGAAACACATTTCTAAATGATTTCCCAAAGACTTTTTTCAATTTTTTGAGGGTCTCGGCCTTAACTGGTTAAACCAACAATTTCGTTACTTCAGCGAATAAGTTTGCTAATCCAGCCAAATATTTGGTTGACTTATCTAAAATACTCTAGCGTATCAATTTTACTGTGCCGCCAATCTTTTTATTTCGCACTTTTAAGTTACAATGAGCAAAAGGGGTTGAATAAATTATAAAGAGCATTACAGTTCAATAATAACTAAATAATTTAAAACATATATATTAAATAAAAGATATTTAAAAATAAGTCGATAGCTACACGTTTTATTCAAATTTGAATCATAATAAAAGTATTAAATGTTCGAATACTTAAATTGTATTCTAAGGATAATAGTTTTTCATAATAATCAATAACGCATACGAACGTGAAATCTCTCAAAATTGAATAGCGTTACATTCTGTAGCTACACAATATAAGTGTATTAATTTTGTATTTTCTACGATTAGGGCTCGTAGGATGGGGTAGGGGGGAGCTTCAGGTCGATTTCGGGAGGACTATACGCAGGGAAGGGGCGATTATAGCATCACCCCAGATACGCGTCGAAACTGACACCACTAAATCATTAATTTGGACGATTTTTTTTCTCCCATATCTCTCTGTCTCTCCGCTTCTCGCTGCGCACACGCACTCGTCCATTTTCGCAGGTAGCCACGATAATGAAAAAAAAAAAGAAACCCTTTACCCCACAGGTACGCACTGCGATCTCACTGCGCTTCCTTTGTGCCCCGATGTTACACCCGGAACGTTTTTTTTTATCTGGACCGAGTTGTATACGCATCGGAAAAAGGAAGCGCGAGCGGCGAGAAAAAAAGTTGCCTCTCACCCTTTCTCGAAAACACTCCGCACTGTCACTTCGGGGACTAATATATTTTTGATCGATACCTATGGATATGTATTGCGAGCCATCGCGCGCGAACCTTTCCCACGGGCGACGGAGCTGGAGCGCGAACGGGAGGAAGAAAAAAAAACCGTTGTCCAAACAAACACACCCATGATCCGCGCGGAATTTCGGGTCGACTCCGCTTTTTTTTGTCTCGTCCTAATGTGCTTGCCCTACTCGCAGAGGTCCACGTGAGTTGGCTTATTTTGTGTTGGATTGTTTTGGGTGAAGTGTACAATTGAAGGACTTTTTTCTAAAAAAAGGGATAGCTATTGTGGATGTGAATCCGAATAATAAGAGTCGTATTATTTTGACTCTATTTACGTTTCATTGAAATTGTAGCTACTTACTGTGATATTAACAAAGAACTCCTTCTTTTTTATCTGAACAATCAGTTCTTCAAACTAAGACACTGTAACATTCTCCCGAGGACCTTCCGTATTGATAATCACCGCTTATCGAGAAGCCGCTCCAGAAGAAAGGAAGGCTCGCGAGACACAAAACAAAGCGCATTAAAAGAAAGAACTCTAAGAACATCCCAAGATAAAAGGAGTACACTATATCGCTCATTACTATACTAAGGTAAAAAAGTCGTGGTTTGCGTATATGAAACTTCCAAGAAAAATAATTTCTCTAATAAATAGATGTAGATCCGGTCACTTCAATCTGGCCTCTTCGCTGTACAAAATTGGTCTTGCTATTAACACTCACTGACAATATGGGGATGAATACCAAGATCTCAATCATATTCTCTGGCAATGCTCCATTTACGACAAACAACGTTAAAAGTTTATAGAAAAATTACGAAGGCTTGGTCTTCATCTTCCCCTTACATGCGAAATACTTCTATCTTCTCCAACCGAAGCAACCTGTAAAATATTGTACTCATTTTGTGAAGACTGCGACATAATTACATAATCTCTCACAGTATCTACATGTAAAACACACTAAATTGCGTATATACACATGTGCAGTACACATTGTAGCAATATAATCTAAAATAAAGATTCAAATTGCTTTAAATAAAAAAAAGCCAGGCACACCAGAGTAGACTCTAAAAAGCGTCCAAAATGAAAAGATTAGCACGGTTAAGCATCGCCGGGGGGGCTCGAAGCAGCATAAAGATGAAGAAAAAAAGAAGAGAGGAAGCCGAGACAAGGTAAGAGGAGCGCAGGAAGAGAAAAGAAGCAGACGCGCGCGCGCGGGAGTAAATTGAATATCGGGGGGCGGCTGGCAGGCCAGCAGACACGTCCGACGGGATATTGCGGACTCGTCGGTCTGACGCGCGGAGCGGTATCTCGAGGAGAAGACGCGCGCGCGTCGTCCACCCGCCCCCTGGGTTAAAGGGTCCGGAGAGTGAAACTTAATATGCGACGTCACGAGGACCGTGCGCTCTTTCTCGCGCACAATGCGGCCCGGCTAATTCGAGAGGACCTGCGAGAGCTCGTACAGAAGCGAAATCGGAAAATCGGCTTTCGTCTCTTTCTGTGTACACCGCTCGTGGACCGAGGCGAAAACCAAAATCCCCGATGTAATCCCGGCATTCAGTCGGCAATTTTTTTTAGAGAGAGAGAGGGTATCGACTCCCCGATGAATGTTTCGATCTCTGTCTGCGCGTGTGTGGCCGTGCATGTGTACCCTTCGACGAGACACTTTTTAAGGGTTAAAAAGCCGCACTCGACTCGACAATGCATTAAAAAGTGCGAGAGAGAGAGAAAGGGGTGTCGCAGTGTCTATACGTCGATATTTCTTTCTTTTCTTTTGGTGTGTGTGAGAGAGTGAGAGAGAGCGAGGCTGGTCCGCCTCTTTCGCGCGCACGAAAATAAATAACGATATAAATGACAGTCCGACTGGAAAACTGTTTTGGGTTTTGTAGCACACGAGGCGTCCTTTTCATCCACGGGTCGGGATTCATCGGCTGCCGCCGCCGCCTCTTCCTCTACATTTCTCATGGTCAAAGAGCAGCGGCAGCATCCGTGTTCTGTACTACTGCTGCTACTGTTGGCGCCCTTTTTTACGAAAATACGTGACTCGAGCTCCGACTAGCCGCCTAGAAACGTATTAGATATTTATTGCGTTTGGTTTCTATGTGTGTGTGCGTCTCTCCGCGCATCCTGTTAATGTCAGCTGCTCTGCAAAAATCAACCGCCAATTCGTTGTTATTGTCCCGATGTCGACGAGGAATTTTGCTTTTTATTATTTACCTTCATTCAATGGTTAGATAATTAAATTAGTAGATCTAATGAAAAGCGCGTGAATTTTAATAAATACAAATTGTTTACTGTGGGGTTTTTTCATATACTTATTGATGCCAGTCTAACACAGAAATTCCTCATTGAAATGTTATTGGAATATTTGCTGTCAATCTCAGATTTCTTTACGAAAAGATCAAATTGTCGTGATTTTACAAGGGTTAAAGGAGCAAAGGGGTTTTTTCCCAAAGTACAGGCTAAAAAAAGCGCGACGAAAGAAGAGTCGTAAGAGAGGAGCGGAGGGCCAGGAATTTAATATGACGAGATTGTCATTCTGCGTCGATATGAAAATTCCAAAGGCATCAGCTTCCTTTTTTACCTAAGAGGAAGACGAGCCTGTGCTGCTGCTACTGGTTACGCTGGTGCACTTTGCCCTTTCTTGTTTTGTACGCGCGTTGCGCTGCGTACTTTAATGCTCGGCAGACTAGCAGAATGGAAAATGGCCCAAAGGTTCGGGGGAATTCGGCCTGCGATTCGCAAAAAGCGAATAAGGAGGAAGTCGAAAAAGCGTGGGAGGCGAAAGATTGGATGTCGAATCGCAAGGGTGGATGAGGGAAAGAGGTGACGGGGGGGGGGGCGCTTTCATTTGGTTTGCCCGCGTGTGTAGTGAAGAAATCGCAAGCGGACGACGATCCGCATCGATGAGTCGGGAAACGAATGTAACGGATGACATCATCCGATCCTCGATGTATCGATTCGTGTTCTCTCTCTCTCTCTATTCAGTCGTTTCTATTTCTTGCTCTCTATCCTTCCGCCATTCTTTCCTTCAAATTCTAATCTGGGGGATTAGGGTAAAAATCTGGGTACGTACGCGGATATAAGAAATATTGTCTGTATCCGTACAGTAAATATAAAAATACCTAACATGTATCATAACTGTTTCACGGTTGGAGAATCATAAATTTTCGCTAGTTTTTTTTTATATATCAATTTTATCAATTGACTTGGATGATTTAAAATTTGTTTAAAATGTACTAAATTTGTTGTACTTTATAGAGAATGTGCATCAAGTCTGATTAAAAAAAATTATAATGTATTTGACAGTTTCATCTTTAAAATTAGTATTTAGAGTTCTACACTGAAAAAAAAAATTGTTAAATCTAAGTAAACGTTTCCTTGAATCGTACTAAGAAAAGATTTACTTAAATAAAGTAAATATTTCTTAAATTTAGTAAATATTTATTGAATTGATGAATACCAGTCTAAACATAATGAAATATTTACTATTATCAAATAAATCTTTTCTTAGTACGATTCAAGGAAACGTTTACTTAAATTTAACAAATTTTTTTTTTAGTGTAGTTGTAATGTTCTTTTGCAAACTTATGTGTATTCAAAAATGACTATGCATTTTCGAGACAGTAATATCATTCGTTATATTTTTTCACTATTAATTACGATCATTTTACGTAGAAATACATAAAATATATTATAGTATAACGTAAGACAATTTAGAAAGGAAAAAAGAAACACAACAAGTTATCAAATTAAAAAGAGGATTGTTCGTGGCTCTCTAAGGATCAATGAATATCCAACAGGCATGAATCGAAATATTAGTAAATTTTGAACTGAATAATTTGGGAAAGTAGTGTTAAATTCGTACACGCATGTTAACCAATATTTATAACTTACAAGGCTATTCCAATTTCAACTACAGCCACGAACACAACAACTTGCCCAAGCAAACATCTTTCCAGCAAAAATCGTGTAACAGTAGACACAGCCGACACAGGAAGTATCGAACTTGGTACTTTCCAAAGGAAAACCGTGCTTCAACTTTCTCACTCGGTCGCCGCACAACACAGCCCTCCACACCTCGCACACACACACACACACACACACACACACACACACAGAGACATCGGCTCGGGCGAGCGGAAACGCGACGCTGGGCTCGAGGAGTTACTCCGCGCGCACAGACGACGTCGTCGTCCTCGTCCTCGGAAAGCTTCCGCGAAGTTTGGAAGTTGGTCCAGGGCGAGAGAGGCGCGATATACTCGAATATGACTCTGGCCAGAGCAGCGACGGCGGCGACGCCTTGGCTCCACTGGACGGAAAGTATATCCTTTCCGCAGCGGCAGCGGCAGCAGCTGAGGAGGAGGAGGAGCAGCGAGCGCCTTGAGTTTCGGCCAGCGGTGTATCAAGTGCCTTTGTCGTGGTGGTGGCCACCGCGGAACAGAGAGGAGAGTGGCCGGGAGGAGGGAGGGAAGAGCACCGCGGACTCGCCGTGCGGCTGAAACTTCATTTAAGTGGATATCGTTACCCAAGTTTTAGCCGATAATTTACGGCACCTTGGGATGGCTTAATCGCTTTGGCGCTGCTGCGTCTTGACGAAAAATTAGCGCCCTCCTGCTCACCCGCCGGCGATCGATCGCCTTCCGATTTTCAAAGTTTTCGGGCTTGGCTTGTTACGCAAAAGTATTCGGATGATTCTACCACTCGTGGTTGGATAATGTGAAAGGAGAATTTGTGAAGTAGAAAGAAACTTTTTGTGCATTCAAAGTATGACAACCTGTAGCGTATACTATACTGAGAGAAAGAATTACTTTTTGCAAATGAAACGTGTACTTGCGCGTTCAATATCTTACGTGTTTGTCACAAATTGTATATTTTGTATCAGTTAAAAACTCGTACTTGAGAAAAGTATGGAGAAGAAATAGAGACATGTAGAGTTCATAAGTTTATTTAACTATTTTATGGCTTATGATGGTGATGCGTTTCTTAGCATTGACATATAGACTGTCGTAGCAATCAAAAACTTGTACTGAAATAGAACGGTCATATAAACAACATAACGACGGCTCCAATTGAAAAACAGTTGGAACATACGTATCTCGCGGAAAAAGTTGGAAGAGATGTATCTCGCCGAAAAAGTTGGAAAAGACGTATCTTGCAGAAATGGTTGGAAAACACTTTTTTTGAGTCATTTGTGAAAAGACGTATCTCGTCGTCTGATAAAAATCAGTAGTACAAACTTAAATTATGCCAGGCTAATGTAAAACCGGCCCTAATAATGTTTGACCCCCCCCCCCCCCCCACACCCCCTAAATATGTGATATCATCCAGATAATACCGTATTTTCCAACCACTTCTGCGAGATACGTCTTTTTCCATTGGAGCCGCCGGTAGTCGTGTTAAAAGATAAGTTAAACGCAACCAGCTGATGGTAGCACGCGTCTCGAGTACTTAGTGCGTAAGTATATTAAGAAATGCTTATACCTATTCAGAAACATTCATCTCTCCGTATTGAAATCCACAAAACTTACCAATTAAGAAATACTCTTCGCGGCAAGTAAACCCTTCTCTCGGTGATAATCCCCAACGAAGCATTTTTCTCATCTGCACGCATACATGAATAAATTCCCAGCCACATCCGCGAAACTTGCTCCTCCCCCCCTCGCGCTAATTAATTATTAACAGCTCCCAGCCAACATCCATTAGCCCCTTGCGCAAGAAGCCACGGTCAACGTGGAAACAAAGGCCCAGCGAAAGGTACATCGGCGGAAAATATATTCCCGCGATATAAATTTCCATCAGCCTTGGCGGGCTTGGCTCGCGGAGCAACAGCAGCTCGCAAGTGTCGCTTGTATTTGTACAAGAGTAAATCTCCGAGGCAAAAGCAAGCAAGCAAGTACAACGCCGGCTGAGGCGCGAGAGAAAGGCGAAAGAGAATTAAGGCAAGGAGAGCAGCAGCCCCGGCTCCTCGGGCTTATACACCGCCGAGAGAAAGAGGAGACAAAGTAGAGCGGCTACAGAGCAAGAGAGAGAGAGAGAGAGGGGTCGAGCCACTCTAATCGATCGTGGCTGTCCACCCTTATCAGGGGTCGTCGGCTGGTCCGTGCGGAGAGGCAGCCTCGGCTGTTTTGGGGATAGCTGCTTTGCATGGCCGAGCCTCTTCTCGTCTCTCTCGCGCTCGCGTATACTTGCTCGGTGCTCTCGTCGTCGTCGTCAGCTCCCACCACCCCCCCTCAAAGAGAGACAGAGAGAGGGCTTTCGACCGCCGCTGCCGACAGCCGCCCCCGACACAAACCGACCCTTAAAATAGGGGCGAGACCACGCGGCCATTGTTGCCAGATGCCCCCGCGTGCATTTGCATTTTCCCGGCCTGGACTTCGCTGCCTGAAAAATGAATCCTACGCGGCGAGAGTTTCGCGTAATTTTCTTCTTGTCCCGACGCGCGTCCATGTGTACACGTCGCAAAGGAGAAGAGATGGGCGAGAGCGATGATAAATACGCGGCTGGTCGCCCGTAGAATGGAAATCTGGCATATTTCGCTCTCTCGCGGAATTTCTTGCCTACATTCGCGAGCGCGCTTTTCTTTATTTGAGGCCTGGCTGGATGGCGTTTTTGTCGCTCGCGCGGCCCGACGGATTTTATACGCGGGCGAAGGTTGAGTCGCCCCGGCTGCTCCGCGCTGCGGAATGCCTTTGTCTTATTGGCCTTTGTTTGACGAAGTTTCCACGAGTATCGCTGGGATCTTTACATCATCGGGCTGACGTTGTAATACACGCTTTTCTGGAATATTAATTGGGGCACGATTTTTATAAGAATATGTACTTTTTTATAGCTTTTGAAAAACTGGTGAAGTTAATCCTTTAGTAGCCGCTAATCGAAAGATCAAGTTTTGAAAGACATTTTTTCATAGGCACAAATTGATATTTAAATCCGTGCAGAATGTAATATGAGACAAAATATACATTTATGTGTACATATAATACTTGAGTGTTCCTAACGATTCCTAATTCATGTCACCGTTAAGTTTATTTTTAATTTTTAAATTGCTTATTTTACTCTAATCTAACGCGCTATTTTGCGATTTTATACTTTTTTCTTGTGTTTAAGTTTTAATACATTTTTATTCGGGGTAAATGTCTTTTTTATATCAAAAAGTAGGATAAAACGCAAATTTAAGCGTTGCAATAATTTTGCATATTTTGGTGGAACAAAAGAATTTTTTAAAGAATTTTTTCTTTTAAAATAAAAAAGATATTTAAAGCAATATTTCTTGAAAAGTAGATTGGGCAATAGATTGCCCAAATGCAGTCAGCGGGTTAATATCAAGTCACGCGCAAGAGCTAGTTCAAAAAGATTATTTTAATAATTAAACATATGTTCCGAATTTCTAAGTAAGCTAATGTATATATATTGAATAATTTAATATAACATCAAGTTCAATAGATTGCGAAACGTGATGTATAGTTATATTCATTATTGACAACTCTGTGATTCCAGTTAAATTAAAAAATATGCTATATCAATCAAACGAAAAATGAAAATAAAGAAACAAGGTACGTACGCGCAAGGCGAAGTAACAAAAGCGAGCTCCAAGCGACCGCAGATCGAAATGGAACGTGTATTATTGAGCGCGGCGCATGGCGAGTAGTCGACTCCGAGCCCTTAACGCTTTGTCGGTAAATTAGTCGATCTTATTATCCGGGCAAACACTCGCGAGCACTGCGGAGGACTCCATCTGTATTTGAACGGACGTTGTTTGAACGGGGCCGCCCGCGCAAAATCCGTATTTGCGCAAAGTCGCGCTGCTGCTGCTGCTTCCCATTGGCCCGAGTATAACTCGAGTTCCGCGCTCTGCAGTGTAGTCCTGCACCGCATCCGCGGATTTCCCAAGCCCTCGCGCGCGAACTCACATATCGCGGTTATACCACAGCGGATACAACGCCGTGGCGCTGTACCTCGAGCAAAGAATAGAAGGGGAAAGACCGATGGGAAGCGAAAGAACCCATGTAAGAATTGCTTTACTGCTAAACAATTAATCCGACGCCAGCATCGCTCCGGCACTTTTTTTTACTGGAATGATAACAACGAGCCAGTAATGAAATTTTTATTATAAATGTCTGGTTTTACTGTAATGCCAGTATTCAGCCGGACTTGAAAATTCAGCACGTCAGATTGAAAAACAAAAGTATCGCGGATTTGTTATAACCTACTTTTTAACTCCTAATTTTTGCAAAATGTTATTTTAAAATATATTTGCCAATTATTTAAAACAAATGCTACTGTTTAGCGGAATCATGCGATTAAGATCTATGCATAGTAATTTTAGTGAACCGGTAAAAGTCTGCCGTAAATGATATATTTTCTGTTATATTTTGCACTAAAATTGCGAATATCGGCAGTTCTTATAGTTCCTGCATTGGCCCAGTATTGGCTTGCCAACCTCGGCCCATTGTTATCATTTCAGTATTGCCCCAGCATTAGAACAGTAATATCTGCTAGTACTGAACATCTGGGAAAAAGTACTCGTCCAATATTGGACCATTAGAATCTTCTTGCATGGGAATGTGGTTTCTCTTTTGCGTCCGTGGCTGCCTCTTCTCAATAGAGCAACAGCAGAGCTCGCGCAAGGGAGAGAATGAAAAGGGAGGAGATAGAACAAGGGCAGGTCAGCCGGAATCCGGTGGCTGCAGACTGCGAGAACGGGAAGGAGGTAGGCGAGGGAGGAGGAGGAGACGGGTGAAAATCACTCAGCGCGAGCGCGCGGATTTTAGACGGCCGCGCCGGTGATAGATTCGCACGTCGGGAAAATTTAATGGAAAAATCCGAGGTGTCGAGCACAGACAGCTCGGCGATACGTCAGACCATTCACTAGCAGAAAGGGAGAGAGAGAGATAGAGCGACAGAGGGAATGAGAGAAAAGCCGCGAGCAAGCGGCGAAAGCGAAAGGGGGAAGGAAGTAGATACGCCGCCGCAAAGGGAAAAATCTACTCCCGAATACTCGCGGGTGCTGCACGTGAGTCCTCCTAATCTTATTTTATACGTTGAAATTATCCCGGGAATCCTCTTCGTTTCTTTTTCAAAGGGCTATTCGTAATTGTATGCGTTTTACTAATGCTGCGGTTATCGAATATATTATCGTACTAAAATAAACAGCTTAGTAAAAACTTAAAGTCTCACAATAATGTAGATAGTTTCTTAAATAATTGAATTTAAAGATGATCGATATATTGATTGATGAGAGGATAGATCATGATGTAGATACGTCATAAAGATGAATGTTCAGTAAATAAGTAATTACAACAATATTACTTTTCAAGAATCGCTATGAAACCGATTCGCTCTCATAGTGCACGAGTTTAGTTTCATCCAGTAATTATTAAATTTAAAATAAATTATTAAATAGAGACCTACATCCCGCATTAAAGAACGATGGTGTATATTTTATATTATGAAGTATAACGTGTGGTAAGAAAACTTAATTTTGATAGAAGAGATTACTAATTACTCGAGTATGTATCTGTTTGCAAAATAAGTATAAGATATTTGTATATAAATATCAAAAATACATTGAATCTAGAGAAGTGTCGGGTGAAATGTGAACTCTATATAATAGATAGTATATAGAGAAATACAAACTATATAGAAATTAAAGAAGATAAATCGGTTGAATATGACTACAAAAAAATATATTCAAATAAAACGCGTATATAAAATTGTTATTATTCGCAATTATATCAGTAAAAAAGGTACGAAAAGAATACACCTATAGAAAATTCATAAATACCCATAACAACTAACTACTACATAAAATAGAAACGGCATACCATAAAGCGTAAAAGGGCCTGCGCCAAACAGTAGAAACCCACCCTTACCAACCGAGAATCCAGCGGCAACTCGTCGAGCGTCGCAGCGCGCGCAGGATAAAAGCCAAATGAAGCCACCGTCGCGTCGGTACGGCAGAATCGGCTGCCTGGCAATCAAAAGCGCGCGCGTGTCCCTTTTGAACCGGTCACGCTTGGCGAGGGGCGCGCGCGATTAGAGGGTTGTCCAAAGCCGACCCTCGGCTCGCGCGCGTCTGGGACTACTACCGGCTCAGGAGCGTACGAACCGGGGGGGAAGGGAGGGTGCTCCGCGTAATCGATGATGTATAGAGGTGGATCGAGAGAGAGAGAGTTTTGCGTTATTTATGTTTCATTACGCGCAGCTCCCCTGGATTTTTCTGGTTCCCCTTGTAAGAGTAGTTGAGAAGGAGGAGAGTGAAGAAGCGATTTTAAAAAGTATGGACGACGGGGTGTAGGCGGTTCGAGTCCTTTTTTTCTCTTTGCCGTCGAAGTGTTTTGCTGCGTGGCTGCGTAAATATTTTAGGTGTAGGCGAATGTGAGATATGGGGATTCGGAGCGACGAATGATCGAGTTGATGATGGTGATTGAAGTTTGGATAATACGTAGATAAATGTTAATGTACACTCTACAACTACAAATTTTAAATGATTAATATTTCTTATGTTAGCTATTCCGATGTAACTCAAAAAAATATTCATTTTTTAAGTAAATAATTTTTCTAGTTGTGCAATTCCGATGTTTAATATTTTTCATTTCGAATTATCATTTTGTTAAACATAAAGATTTTCTCTGACATTTATTTGTAGTTTATTTCTGTAATGATAAATTTTGAATATTCGATTTCATTATGTTGCTCAAATAATGGGTTTTTCAAATAAGTAAATAGAGATAAAAACAAGTTCTTAATATTTCGTTACATATAATTTAAGTACTTATAATTTTTATTTAGAAATAAAGACTGACTATGATAACAGAGAGCACCCTTATAGAAATGAAGCAGTTATTTTCGACAGTTTCTAAACATTTCTGCCTAATATAAGTAGGTGACGAGGGCCGCAGCAATCACACGAGTGCGAATTTTTTTCCCAGGTGTGCGTTAAGTTCGTAAAGCAGCATAGCTATATTAGAATATTTAATCGTATCGGGGCGTTTCGTTGAAATCAGATCGCCGGCGGACGTTTCGTCGCGAATTTTTCGACGGAATGGTAGAAAAAAAGGAAGGAAGGGGGAAAGGAGCGCAGCGGATGACACCAATACCAAGAAATTTTTTGAAATTAAATCACCCCCTCCTTGTGGCTCCTACAATTGGTAGCAGGTTCAGTATACTGTGAGAGTGAAGGAGATGTGGATGGAAGAGTGAGGTAAATTGGAGGACTGCGATGCGGCGGTACCTTTATCTGCCTATATCATTCTCACGCAGTTCTTAGTTTCTAGAAGTAAGGTTATGTGACGTTTTCGACCCTGAAATTGGGGATTAAACACAAATAACTTTCCGTCATGCATGAAAAACAGTTTGTACTGCACTCGCGAGCAAAGAGGGCTATTAACGTCTTCGAGTATGCTGCCCTCGCTTCGCTCGAGCAGCAAGTCAATCGTGGGTGCTCATAGCGTACTTTACTCCCTTGGTGAGTAATATACTATTTCGTAACAAGGGCGTACAGCTTCACACCTGCGTGTGATTGCTGTGCTCGTGGGTCGGCGAAGCCATTCCGAGTGATTTAGCATCACACAAGGGTAAAGTTTTATTTTCGTGTTGCGAACATTATTTTTTAATTTTTTAAGCGGGCCTAAGGTGACAGTTGTCCAACCGGCGAGCAAAATCCAATTTCTATAGGTAGTTCTTGGCCTGCATCTAGCTTTATTTTTTAAGCGTGGTACATTTGCAAGTACTATAAGATAGCTAATAAAATTCAAAGAAAACTATTTGACTTGGGATTCCTTTTTTAATACTGTAATAATGATAGAAACAAATTAAAAAAAAAACGACTTAGAAAAAGGCGCTTAAAAAGTATGATATAATCGATAAAAAGTATTAATATTAATATAATCGATAAAAACCTTTTCGAAGTCGTCGCCGAATTTAATCGCCAAATTGACTTATAATATCTTTCTTATAGATATGATTTAGAACTTATACTGGATTGGGTCTAAACACATATACTTATAATGCCTCTGAAGTCAGATCACCGTAATTCGATGGAATTCGGCGCCGACTTCGAAAAGGTTTTTATCGATTATTCATACTTTTTATCGATTATTTCATACTTAATAGAGCGTCTTTTTCGAAGTCGGTTTTTTTTTAATTTCTTTTCTATTTTATACTTTTTAGTTGTACCGGTCAAATTTCATTTTATTTATCCAAATCCAAAAGTTTATCCAAATCGGTTCAATAGTTTCGGAATAATCGGCGGATGAACATAACAAAACACCAGTACTGACCTAGTACTGGCTCGATACTGGACCAGTAATGTTATGGAACCACCATGGGACCAGCCTGTTTCAGTCAAAATAAGTTTATCCAAATCGGATCAATAGTTTCCGAATAATCGGCGGACAGAGTCAGCAAAGGCGGGAATGTACGGAAAAAATATCTAGCAAAAAACTAAATTACTGGTTAGATACTGGATCAATCCTTACAAAATTGGAATGGAACCACCATGGGGTCATCCTTTTTCATTAAATAAAGTTCATTCAAATTGGTCCAGTAGTTTCGGAGCAATCAGCGAACAAACACAGAGAAAGTATATACAGGTTGAATTGAGAACATCCTCCTTTTTCTAAGTCGGTTAAAAAAGATTTCATTAATGCCACAAAAATGTAACCATTAATCGAGCATTTGAAAGTCAAACTGGCCATTTACTATAGTTTATAATTGAATTAAAATTCTTTTTTAAATTAAGAATAATTTATATTAATATGTTCTTTACATATATTTTTGTCATACATGCACGATTTTTGCCTATTTTTACCTGAAAAGCGGGCGCAAAGTTTCTGTTTTCCGACCGCCGAGAAAAAATAGTACATTGTGTACCAAGGGCGTAAAGTGCAAAACTTGCCTTCGATTCGTACTGCAAACTCCACACTCGGTCTAATAAAGCCCACTAGCCCTTGGTGCATACCATATTTTTTGTGACATATGTCTGGATTTTTGCGGACATGTCTCGAAAAGTACATACGAGTAAATAAATCAATAGTAGCGGGCAAAAAAGTGGCCTTGTTTTGCTATCCGGCCAGAAAACAAGCACTTTAGGCTCGCTTTTTAGGTCCGAGAAACCGCGAAAATCTTGCAGAAAGACGAGCAAAAAGGCCACTACAATAAAGGCACACAAAATAAAGGCCAGATCAGCGAGTCTAAAGTGTTTGTTTTCCGACCGAATAGCAAAATAAGCCCACTGTTTTGTTCGCTGTCTATTTATTTTACTTTAAGTTTCTATTTTATCACGTATATAGTTGCCGTGTTACAAAATGATCAATTCAGTCCCGTTTTGTAGGCACAGAAACCACAAAAATCCATATAATGAGGCAATCCAAGTCAACTCTTCCAACGTGGCGCGCGAGCGACATATCAGCGATACTAAAATTTACCTAAAAAAATGTTTAACAAGCATTTCCGATGTATTCTTTCCTCCATTTTCGAACGGCGTAGTCAGATTTTCCGAAATTTTTCATTTTCACCTCTGCAACCTGTAAAACTTCTTATATCTCAAAAAGTACGTTTTCAATATTCTTTTTGATGATTTAGATCGAACGCTGAGCATTTTTTATATGGAAAAAAAGATATTTTACAGAGAGTACTCGAGTTGTTTTCTTTGAGAAATAGAACGCAACAGAGTAGACGCAAACGCCACGTCAGCGCGCGGTACGCCGCGCGGACTTGGTCCACCTGGCTACCCGTTAACCACTCGTGAATCTTACTAAACCTGTCACTCTGATGCAGTAAAAATGCTTTAATAAATAAATTGTTAAATTTATTTTCATGTTTTCCGTGCTTTTTTTTAATTTCCTTACTTTTAACGTGGAATTATTTTTTTTAAGTCTTTCTACTCGATCTATTCTTTGTTTTAGTTGAAAGTTTCGATGCAGGTTCTCTTTGCTCCGTCTAACAGTTTTTTTCGGGAAGATTTGCTATTCAGAACTTGAAGATGTTTTTTTGAGCTTCAATGCACTCTCATTCATTGGGACAGAGCAATGAAAAAATGCCTGCATCGAAACTTTCAACTAAAACAAACAATAGATTAAGTACAGAGACTTCGAAAAAAAGTACTTCCACATTAAGAGCAATGAAAAGTAACAAAAAATGAAGGAAAACATTAAAATTAATTTAATAATTTATTTATTATAGTATTTTTACTGCATCGGAGTGACAGGTTTAGTAAAAATCACGAATGGTTAACTGGTAGTCAGGCTGGTCTTGTGGAATTGGCGTTGCGTCTACTCTTTCGCGTTCTATTTCTCAAAGAAAACAACTTGAGCACTCTCTGGAAAATATTTTTTTCTATGTAGAAAATGCTCAGCTTTGAATCTAAATCATCAAAAAATAGATTAAAAATATACTTTTTGAGATATAAGACGTTTTATAGTTTTTAGAGGTGAAAATGAAAAATTTTGGAAGATCTGACTACACCGTTGGAAAACTGAGGAAAAAATACATCGGAAACTCTTATTATACATTTTTTAGGTATATTTTAGTATCGCAAACACGAGTTAAAAATATCATGATATGGCGCGCGCCGCGCTGGGAGAATTGACGTAAAATGCTCATATGTGTAAAAAAAATAAGGTGTGCACCAAGGGCTAGTGGGTTTTTTGACTTTGTGCGTTTTCAGTACTCGTCTTCGGTTCCTGCTCGCTCGCCTTCGACGCCTATTGCAAACTTCACACTCGGTATAAAACAGTAGTCGAAAAGAGTGGTCTTTTCGCCCGCTACTCAAAAACTCAATGTATATCTATGTGCAAGCGTTATATATCAAAATTTATATAAATATGTATATTTGAACATTTCACAAACTTCTTTATAAAATAATAACTATACTTCTTCACTTAAGGAGGTTCGATAGTGAAGTCAATATGATAAGATGTTTCTGAAAATTTAAAATGTCATTCTTCTACAAAGTTTACGATAGCATGCGAGCATTAGCTATTATCGTTTTAAACATAATTGACTTCAAAGTTTGACTATTATACACGGGCTCTTATGAGAGCAGCTTGTAAACTGACAATAAACTTAGAGTGCGATTGTTTAAGGGTGTTTGTCAAAAAGTTGAACAATTCTTGTTCCTCCTGTTTTACATAGTAACAGGGCCTTATATGAATTTCCAAAAAAATAGTACTATAACCGGACTATTGTAAGCAAGAATCTGCAACTATTTCATCGTTGACCTATAATTTTCTTAACCCATTTCTTCCCTAGCGGCCATTTTATAGTCGATTGGTTTTTTGCCTAAAAAATTGTCGAAAAAAAAAATAATAATAACCAATAGCACTTTTCTGAAGTAAAATTGTCCGCTCTTTCTGATTCTGAAGTCAGAATTTTGAAATTTCCGTTGGAAAATTTCAAAATGGCGGTTTTAGGCAAAAAACCAATCGACTATAAAATGGCCGCTTGGGAAGAAATGGGTTAATGCGATTGTAATATCTGTAAAAATATATAACCAGGATTGGTTATATAAAGATCTAGTTAAGAGGTCATTAATTAGTTTCGGCTAGAGACAATTTTCAAACAATTCTTTAGCAATTCCAGGTCCCAAGCTCCGTTAGATATGATGCTGATTCACAAATGTTCAAATCCGAGAGGTGAAAATAAATTGCATGGTTTAGTATACTAAAATAGCGAATAATGTAATAACATAATATCTGCATAGATCTAAAAATTTGGGTCACATAGTTAACGTTATACCTAAAAAATTAGAAAGTAAAATGTTACGATAAGTTATTGTAAAAAATTGCTAAAGTATTCGTTGAAAATTATATCTTTTTGCATAAAACGTTTAATAAAATTTTTTGATTTTACTATATTCGTATCGTAAAATTTACGATATCGATATTGTAAAATTTACGATATTGAATATCGTAAAATCAAAAAGTTGTTTTTAAACATTGTATACAGAAATATATTATGATTTTTCTTAAAAATTTAAACAATTTTGTATGATATCAATATGTTAATATTTTACGATATTGTTTTCTAAGTGTAATTTTCACCATCTGAGTACTTAAACGGCGATTATTACGCAACCTAATATACCTATAATATACTCTTTTCTGTCTCTCCGAAGCACGTGGTCGTATATATTCCGCTTTTGGCCGTCATTACATTCGTGGACAGCGCCTACTTTGCTTTGAAACGCGAATAACATTGTCATTAACCTTAAAGTTCCTTAATGGCAATTAAAAGCTGAACAACTCAGGCGTGTTCTGTTAAAATTTTAAGATGATTTATAATTTTATTAAAAGTTGCTGAAGCCATCTTAACACGTTAGCGCCTTGTGCGTCCTGGAACATACGCAAATTATTTTCGTTTCTCTAAGATTTCTATTATGTAATAAATCAAAAATTCTGCTCACTTGCTTTTGACTCGTACTGCAAACATTAAAAATGGTCAGAAAAATGTGGACTTATGTACACACGTAAGATGTTTTATAATATCTCTGGTTATTAGCGTAATATATGAAGATTTAGTGGGTTACATGTAATAAAAATTCGAACGAGCATTGAATTGCACTCTAAACTGGTAAAAATGATAAACTCTTTTTATCAACTAATTTTTTGATGATTTGGGTATTTATATAAAAATAGAACTTTGTTTGCAAAAGATTAGTAAGGAAGAAATTAAATCCAATATTAAACCACAAATTATGTAATATTTTTTAATATACAGCATATAGGATGCAAGTATACAGCTGTTTAATTTTGATTTGCTTTGCGAATATGTCGGAAATAAACGTAGAGTTGTCAACATTCCCCAACCTTTTTATAACCTGCAGACAATGCATATACATCAACAACGTATAATGCAAAAAGTTAATTTACATTAAAAATCATTATTAAACGGCATTTCTTATAACGTAATGTCTTCAATTCATAGACTAAAATATTAAAATATTAAACTATACAAAATACAGACCGAACACACGCACACAGAACTGTTCACGACGCAGCATATTGAATTATGAAGCCATCAGACCCTTCAAAGGTTAGCGTACAAACATAGCAAAAGATGGTGGCGGTGAGCGGTGCGAGCCTTCAATTATTTGTTGACATGTTCATAGCGTTACATATAACGCTGTGAACATATCATTTTTTCCGAATTTCTCATTTCACCTCCTATCTCGTCGCCCGCCGAGTCGCGCCTAAATAGTACATTTCGACACGGGTGCGGAAGTAGATTATTTGCCTCTTGTAACCGTATTTTATACCACTCTAACCTCAAAATCACAACTTTGATACGATTTTTCGGCGTTCGTGGTATAAAATATGATTCGAAACTAGTGTGTAAGTAGATTATTTACCTCATGTGACTTTTCACTCTCGCATCTACTCCGCATCCGTGTGGAAATGTACTATCATTATACCACGAGCGCCGGAAAATCATATCAAAGTTGCGATTTTGAGGTTAGAGTGGTACAAAATGTTATAAAACATTAGAAGCCTACTTCTTCCTCTTGGTACACAATACACTATAACAAGTGCGACGCTTTAAATATTTTTAGTTCCAGTTTTAAAATTTAATATACTGGCTCATCCATCTTTTGAACGAAAAGTTTCCTATACATCTTCTACCGCAAGTCGCAATATCCAAATATCTACACTACAAAAAGAAAATCTTATTTTAAGATTGACCGATCTTAAATTTGTTGCATCTTAAAATTTCAAATGCTTGCAAAACATAAAGACAATATTAATATTAAAATAAAAATAATTACTAATTAATATTAAAATAATTAATATTATTATTAAAATAAAAATAATTACTAATTAATATTAAAATAATTAATATTATTATTAAAATAATATTAATATTATTTTTACGTTTTTCAAGCATTTTAAATTTTAAGATGCTACAAATTTAAGTTCGGTCAATCTTAAAATAAGATTTTCTTTATGTAGTGTAATTTTCCAAGTTTAGAATAAAAACCAGCCGACTCCCCCAATCCGCCAGCCTCGAATTTCAAATCATCGATTTCCACTATCAAATTTAGCCCGAAACTCAGGCCAGCAATGGCAGCAAAGGAACGCGCGCTGCGTAATGGAAGATAGAACCGTCGCGCAGGCCGCCATCGCTACCCCATACGCAATGTAGATGAGCCAGAGCGTCGCGAGGGGTTGAGCCCCGCGAAGTGTGCCTGTATCACTTTTGCGAGTTGCGACTGCAATTTGCATGGATAAAACGCGGTGCGGCGGCGGCCCCTCAAAGTCGCAAGGTTACACCTGACTAATTAAAGATGTCGCGACGTAGCGCGCACGGCCGAGTTCCCGGGCGGCATCTCTCGCCCGCAGGAAACTTGCCGAACCGCAGACGGCGTCGCTTTGCATCGAAAACTCGCTCGCTCGCTCTCTCCCCGGCAACGGGATTAATTTGCCAAATTGAACGTTCTTCCATCGAGTCCGATAATTCGCTACATCTCTCTCTCCTGCTCTCGAGTCTCGAATTTCCTTACCTTCGGCTTTGCCGCGCTCGCTCGCGAGTATAGATGAGTAAACGTCGCAGGTGAGCTGCGCCTGTGTGTATCTACAGTGTGTGGGTGTGTGCAAAGGTATATAGGATGTGTGTATACCTGAGGGCTGCACTGCAGGGAATTCCGCGACTACCGCTGCACTGCGAGAGAGAGAGAGAGATAGAGAGAGATAGAGAGAAAGCGAGGGCTACAAGCTAGTTTCGTAATCGAATTAGAGGAGTCAGGATATTGCGCGAGCTCTGCCTTGCGAGAGAGAGCCCCCCCCCCCCTCAATTGTTTTAAGTCGACATCTCCGCCGGCGCTTTCTCTCTCTCTCTCTCGCAGTCGCTATAGCTGCCGCAGCAGCCCGGACATTGAATTTGTACTAAAACTATCGAGCGAGAGATATCGAGTTATCGGGAGGACGGCGTCGCTTGGTCTGCCTCTATATCTCTATATCTCTCTGTGTGTGTGCTAGCTCCTGTCGCCGATGCTGTGGGCGTTTTCTTATTTCGCGATTGCGTCCGAATCGGATTTGGCAAATCGTGACTGCCTTGCGGGCGGAGTCGCGGAAATTCGCGGGAAACGACGCGCAATTAGTCGCGGCGAAACGGGCGTCGGCAAGGCGCGACGCGAGGATGATGGCGATGCTGATGGCTTGACAGCTTCGCGCTTCGGTGCAATTACTGCGTGGCTTTTCGTTAGGTGTGTATCGATTATTCACGTGCAACCAATTTGAAGTGTACTACTATAAATATTACTTCATTTTTAAGATTCATTATACTTCTATCACTTGTTTCAGTGTTTATATGAATGTGCTGTGAATCATCGATGTAATGAGTTCAATAAATTAACATTAATTAACAAATTAATTAATATTAAAACTTGTTTTTGCAACGTGTCGGTGAAGTGTTTGTTACTCGCTACGAGCTGTTACAAGCTTATTTACTATTAATGCTTGTACAATATACTAACAGAGAGTATCAGGGGTTTGGGTCATGGATCTTACTGAAACTTTGGGATATGCTTCCCTTTATACCTCAGAATAAAAACTTTGCATAGTAAGAAAGTCTAACGCTTTACCAATTATGATGTACGGTTTGAACTGTTAATATTGCAAGTATATCTATATATACAATTTTTTTAATATTGTGTTTATGAGAATTACTAATTTTTACAGTATTTTATTTATCATGCCGTCTTCCTTTTGAGGTAGAAGAATACATATCCCAAAGTTTTAGCAGAATTCGTAACCCAAGTCCCTGATTGTAAGTTTCACCTCCTTGTAAGTTTCAAAATTTATATCTGTTATATACCTACATACTAAAGTGAGTGATAGAAGTATGATAAATCTTAATAATATGCGTGGATGAAATAATACACGTGCAAGAACAATAGAAATAAAAATTCTTATTATAAGAGAAGGAAAGCTTTCTATTTTTGTAGGATTTTAAAGTAACGTGGATACCAAACTGAAAGCTAATGAAGAAATTGGCAGATGTAAACAAAAAACTTAGTATATTGTAAGAATTAAGAATAAATAAACTAAGGAACGGTAGAAAAGTAAATTATATTAATAATTTTTTTAATTTATTGCTCCATTTTTATTACTTTTAATATTTAAATGTTCATTTAATTGCCTTATTTCATGTAACAGATTTCCATAGGGTTAACTACAGAATTTAATTATTAATTTTAAAATAGTATTTACGCTTATTTTCAGTTGTATATCGTGACCTGCCAATTACAAACTAAAATTTGGCTTAAGAGTTGTAAAATTGAGTTAAGCTTCTCTATTGGACAAGCGAACTGTTTTGTAACAAGAATAACGTAACGTGTTATCCTATTCATATTCTTCATCGCTCCTTTATTTTAAAATGCCGCGCGATAACCAAGTTACCGGAGCACCAGGTATAATCGTCGCATCATTGTCAGTCTTTTTGACATGGAAAAAAAAAGAGTCGAAGCCGAATACGCGCGCTCGCACAGAAGAAGAGTCGCGGGTAAATCGCGCTCAAGAAAAGAATGCGTCAGTCACGTGTCGCGTTAACACGTCCGACTTTGCTCTTTTCCTATGACGTTTGATATCGCGCATGCAGCTTTCGTGCTCAACTCGATAAAGTATACTTCTATCTCGTAGCGAAAATAGTCTTTTTTCTTCTTGCTCACCGCACACTTAATGATGATGATGATTCATCAAGTGATCTGCTTCTACGTTAAAGCCTTGCAGATATATGTCGTCGGAAAGTAGAAATCTCATATCCTGGAATCTGCGTATTTCATTTTTTTAAATTAAATTTTTGTAACAATGTTTGTATGTGACTATGTATACGTATATGTGCGTATGGTGGTTTGTGTATTTGTATTGTGTGTGTAACATACTTGTGTATATATGACTAATTTCGGGACGACCATAACTCTGGAACTTATTAGAACCTGGATCTCATCCGACAATATAACTTATACATAAGATATTATAAAAATTAATAACTTTGAAACTAAAAATTGTGTTAAAAGTTTTTTTATATTAGAATATTCATAATAAGTGTTGATCATATTCTAAAAAAGAGATAACGTAATTTTGTCACCATTTTAAACGTTGCTTGATTGGTCAATTGCTTTATGCGCAAAACTTCAATTTTGTATAAGTGTACAGCCAGCATATAAATGAACAAGGGCGCACAAAGCCCATTATGGACTTTTATTATTATTAAACAACACGTAATTTATAATTAACTATACATTAATTCATGAACATTTGCAAGGAATTTCGTAGAAAGAAATGCGATTTTGAATGTCGTATATGCCTTTTTCAATAAAGACTATTTCAACAAATTGATTAAACATATTTTACTCTTTTACTGAAAAAAAAATTGTTAAATCTAAGTAAACGTTTCCTTGAATCGTACTAAGAAAAGATTTATTTGATAATAGTAAATATTTAATTATGTTTAGACTGCACAGAGAGAATTGTCAAATAAAAATTATAACGAAATTCAGGGTAAAAATGACCGTAAATAACTATAAAGCTGGGACACTCCTACTTTCTGGCACTTTTTACTGATATTTTACTATAAAAATTATCTCATTGACTACAAATTCTACCGCACAGACTATACATTTTACCGCACCGAATGGTAAAATTTACCTGATTTGAGAAAAAGAAGACAGCTGATAAAGGAAACAACTGAGCGTGTACACATTTTAGGTTACCTCAAATATAAATGCGTATAAATGTACTTATTTAAGTATTAATGATACTGCTACATCAATTCGAAGAAAATCCAGAGTTTTAAAAAATATTTCGTACGAATTTGACCACAAATTTTGGCTTTCTCTAAGATTCGTACAGGCAACTTTTACTCTGCGGCAGGCAAATTTTACCCTTCAGTACGGTAAAATTTATCGTAAATATCAATAAAAACTGCCAGAAAGTTAGAGTCTCCCAGCTTTATAGTCATTCACGGTAATTTTTACTTCGAATTTCGTCATAATTTTTATTAGAAAATTCTCTCCGTGTGGTATTCATCAATTCAATAAATATTGACTAAATTTAAGAAATATTTACTTTATTTAAATCTTTTCTTAGTACGATTCAAGGAAACGTTTACTTAGATTTAACAATTTTTTTTTCATTGTTGTATTAAAGATTTGTAATTGATGCATACCCAGTTTTGAAGTACATTTGCGATCCTATACTGGCGGAGCTTGTACACTCGTACGCGGTGCGTGGTTATAAATATCACTTTCTTTCTAGAGTAAAATTTAAAATATGAAAATACTTAATTAAATTCTCCTACACCAGGTCGCTAGTGTAATTTTTAACATACAAAAATGTAAATTCTTTCCTGAATGTATACGAATAAAGTTTTCAAGTCCGCAATAAAATGTTGACCGCCAAAACACCTCATTCCGCATAGTTCCACCCAGCAACCAGCAAACAAATCCTAATCTCCGCGCCGAGAATTCCACTCCACCAGCAAAAAGCCAACCCCACAACCCGACAAAGCCAACATCTCCAGTCATCCCCGAAAATAATCCACATCCATATACTGCTCCTTCTGAAAACTCATCCCGCCAGCGCGAGGAATGCCATACCGAAGCCGAGGGCATCGGGCGTTAATGCGCACGGGCCAATCTCTCAACTTCAAGCCAAAAGCAAAAGGGCTTCCCTCGCTGCCTTTATTAGCGCGAAAGACGAGGACCGCTCGCCGGCAATATCTCCCTTAACGAGCAAAGTTTTTCGCCGAGCTGTCCGAGACGACGTCGTCGCCGGTGGATTCTCTCTCCGTGAGCTGTATCATAAATTCAAAATGGCGAGGCGGCCGCCTTTGGGAGGAAAACAAAAGCCACTTGCGTATATAACGTATCCCTGTACACGCGAGCGCCTGTATAAAAGGGTCCAGGGGGTCGCTCGCAAGGGTACGTCGGCACACACAGAGAGAGAGAGAGAGAGAGAGAGCAGCAGCAGCGGCGGCAACCCTTCTGTCGTACATAAAAGGGGGTGGCGGACTATACTCGCCAGAGGAAAAGGGCCGAACTCCGCTGCTGCTGCCGCCACCGCCTGATGGGGGGGTCGCACGCAGGCGGGGGAGGGGGGGTTAGGTTCTGCTGAATACGAGGCAAAGAAGAGAGAGAGAGAGAGATGAATTAGAGAGAGGGTGGATGTGCGTCGGCCACCGAAAATGGCGGACCCAATTAAGAGAGTCTAGCTGGAATAACGCTAGGAGTGTGTATACGCGAGTGCTCCGCGGAAACAGAGAAAGGAAAAAAAAGGAGAGTTTTGTACGCGTGTGCGCGTGTCTGTCTCCCACCCTCCCTCTCTCTCTCTCTCGTTCGCTCTCTTTGGGTGCAGAAACGAAAGCCAGCCGAGTGTACGAGAGGACGCTGGAGAGCCGTCGCCGTCGACGTCCGACGTGTATATGCAAGAGTTGGAATGCGAACGTTTTTTTTTTTCTCTCTTTCCACTCGCTTTTTTTCCTTTCATTTCCTCTCATTTTGCCCTCGCCTAGCCCCCGCTGCAGCAGCAGCAGCTCTTTCAACTCGACTCGACTCGACTCGACCCTCCCCCGCGAGTCACGAGTCACAAGCTCATTCGCTCGTCCCTCGTTCACGTTTGGCTGACCTTCGCCGTGGGCGCTTATTAAATAAAAAAAAGTTTCTCTCTCTCTCTCTCTTTTACCACTCTTTCGTGCTGGCAATAGCGGTACACGGTAGGTAGTGAACGAGAGGATAGGAGAAATGAGTGAGGGAGGGCGACGGAAGAGACGCGATTCATTTTCAGACGAACTAATTAATCGGCGCGCTTTCGAGAGCGCAGGTTGAATCGATCAAATCGTTGCCGCCGTTGCTGCTGCGCTGCGATTGTTGTGTTGAAAGAATGACTCGGCTGCGTGAGTTGCTCTGTAATCATCGAAGCTCTTGGCAATTGAGGTTTCTTAGTAAATGCGCACGCATTGGCTTTCCAATTATTTTTTCATAGCTTGAAAAATTAGTGCGAGATGGCTCTAGTTAGTAACCCTTAAAAATATAATAATTTAATTAGAGAATAACAGCTATTTATGAGGATTTTTGTGCAAAAAGTAATAACCACTGCCTAATCCTTCATGGGCGAAGTTTTAAAATTATTTGATGATTAGAAATGTTTCTGCGTAGATATGCTAAGTTCAACAGAAAGCGCGTTCAAGTAACATACCGTGATGATCTTCAGTTTATGCAGATTTGTCACTAGCATTTTATTTTACTAAATAAAAATTTGAGTCATATATAACTTAAAGATTTAAATATATTATTACGGTTATTTTAAGTCCAACTTTTAGTATAAAAAGATGAGTTTTAAATGAATAAATGAAAAGTAATTTAATAAAAGACCACGATCAAAAATTAGAAGTTGGTTTAAAATTAATTATATTTCAGACCCATATAAGAATTATTTGTATG
This sequence comes from Gastracanthus pulcherrimus, assembly GCA_949152435.1. Classification (NCBI taxonomy): domain Eukaryota; kingdom Metazoa; phylum Arthropoda; class Insecta; order Hymenoptera; family Pteromalidae; genus Gastracanthus; species Gastracanthus pulcherrimus. Next base: position 215,213,268 of record OX424572.1, on the reverse strand, counting down.
TAGATTATTGTAAAATAATTATTGTTTTTAAATAAAAAGACAAAATGCAGAAAGTTACCTGTGATTATTTCAGCGCTTTATACAAAAACACCTGTTCTATGGAGAAACTAGTTTATTTGAGATGGCTCCGTCGTTTTTTAAAAATCCATCATTAACAAAAAATGAAATTCCCACTGAAAGTATACGCTGTAAGCATTCTATTGAAATTTTTGTTAGATGGGGTTGCCAGGTAAACTGAAGAGAAATAAATGTTTGAAATTATAACTTTTAACATAGATTCTTATGGAAAAATCAGCATTTATGCCTATAAGTACTTGAAAAGCCATGATTTCTTTATAAAACTATCAGAGATTGTAGATTTACATTTATAGAATCTGATTATTTATCGATAACACCCGGTTGCCAGTCAAATATAAAAAATAATTAACGAGAAGCTAAAATTACTGTATTTTTGTATGCATATATATGCGTAGTGTTGTTATTTTTTATATATCATAACATATATTTATGTCAATAATTATGAAAATTAATGCTAAATCATTTTTATGAAAATTGCGTGGGTTATTAGAAAAAAGTATATGTGCCCCCCACGGGGCCTTGAGTAGATACGGGACTATGCGACGGAGGGCGTGTGCGATTTATCGGTTAGGAAGACGATTAGTTAAGAAAATTTATAGCGTAGTATGTCTATATATGCCATGTAAATCAAACCAACGTTGAAATTGTTATTCTAAAATTACAATTATATTATCAAAGGAAAGAACTACTTGACAAAAAAGAATATTTCACTTACATTCCTCCTACGTAGACAGTTACCAACTAAAAATCTATATGCATTTTTTCCCCAAAACTTGGATTAAATTATTTTTGCATGCAATACCTATTACATGCAGGGTAATGTGTTAAGAATAGATGAGAAAACTGTGCGAATACAATGGGCTAATTAGTCATTTAATATTATTGCGATATTTACTAACACACTTTACAAGGACGAACAGAGCCAGTGAGATAATTCATATACTTTGTCAGGTGTTACAGAGACAGATGAGCCACGTGCATCATCATTAGGCCAATTGTCCGAGTCCCGCACGTTCCAGCTTCTGGACCAGACCGACGACATAGCCGTGGATTTGCATATACCCTCGCATTGAACGACTCACCTGACGCAGACTCGCTGGACCGTCGAAACTGGAAATCTCCCTTTGTCGAGGTACATCTAATAACAGGTTTGACCATTGGTCGCTCCTCTCTGTTTATCTCGCGTTTAGCTTAATCTCTTCGCGGTGTAATTCATCTAGTGTACCTGTAAGCACTAACATACGAGGTATTAGATAAATAGTCATGGCTGTCGCAAAAGTTCATAATATTTAGATACAAAATAATGATAAGGAGTAAATAATAATTATTAAAAGGTAGATAAAGATCTCCGTTAGCGTTGCGCAACGAAGGCCCTTGGGGAATAAGAATTTTCGCAAAACTCCGGCCAGCTCGGCATTATCGCAACGCAGGAGGCAGAGCGCAAAGAGGAGAGAAAAAAATATGCGGATATCGAAGAAATCAGAAACGAGCCCTTTCCGAGAGATCAAAACACGGATCGTCGGATATCAGCGGATGATTTTATCCCCCGCTCGTGCTCGTCGTAACTCTTGCGCTTCGCTACGTAGCACCGGTCGGCTCGTCGACTCTTTCTTTCTCTCTCTTCGATAGGTTTCTTTCTCTCTCTCTCATTCTCTCCCTCTCTCTCTCTCTCTTTCTCTCATCCTCTCTCTCTCTCTCTCTCGATAGAGATAGACAGGAACGAGCGAGTCTGTCACGGGGAATGAAAACGCAGCGAGGTGAGCCGGTAACTGTGCGGAAGCTCGCTGGCATCCAGGCAGAGAGAGAGAGAGAGAGAGAGAGAGAGAAGAGAAGAGACGAGTGCAGGGCTGAAGAGCAAAGCAGAGCAGGGACGAGGAGAGCGAAGAGCGCAGGGTAGCTTGGCGACACTCGAGGGTCTCTCTCTCTCTCTCTCTCTCTCTCTCCTCTCCAGCTGTACAAGGGTCCATCTCTCGTAGCAACGCCCACGAGGCCTCACTCTTGCCGTGTCTGAGGAATCGATACGCGACGCACTGCTCTGGAAAACGTCGCGGATTTTCGTGCATTTTTAATTCACGTGCAGGGCGAGAGGCGTCCGTCCGGCTTGGTAGCCGCCCGCCGCGCGACGCTCCACCGACGGCCTTTTACTACTTGGACAAGAGGAGGAGGCGCTGCGCTGTACCATGCCAGCCACCCGCTTTGCTCTCATATTTTCACTGCTTTCTCTGTATACATTTGTCCGATATCGAGGTTGAAGAGAATTTTTACAAATTATTACAGACGATTTTTTATTTATACGGAGTATTTCGAATTATATCAGTGAGGCAAGAAAATCTCGAGCTATACAGGCTTAATTTGTGCTTTGTTGAATATTATTAACATTTAGGACATGATTTCTTACCAGATTGCGTTATTTTACTTTGAGTTCTAATTTTAGATTTAATGTGATAATCTAACTACTTCAACTCTTACTCCATGAACGCACATATCTCATGAATCATATTTTTTGCTTCGATGTCTAACTGCCTGTAAAATATAATTGATTCATTTAATTGAATATTAGAGTTTCTCTAGAAAGAATTAATTCTTTATATTTCAAGATCATTAGCTCAGTATTTCTCAGAGGGAAACTTTTATTTTTATTTTTTACTAATTTTTACATCCTGTAATATTTTACCTTAATTATTAGCAGATAAACTTTTGCATTCTATGCTAATCTATAATAATGATCTATACGAAATATACATTCACTCTATATATATATATATATATATACACACATAGTATATATATATATATATATATATATATATATATATATATATATATATATATATATATATATATATATATATATATATATATATATATATATATATATATATATATATATATATATATATATACTATGTGCACATAACAATGCTTATGAATGATATTTTTATTGCATTTTATAAACTTCAAATTATAAAGCTTTAGTTCGGAAAGTATTGTATTATATAGAGGCTTAAATATTAGAAAATATTCAAATTGGGAGATTAGATAGTATCTAATATTATCCGAGAAATAAGTTATTTTTATGAATTGTTACAAATTGCAAAGGATTTTATTACCTATAAATTATTAATAAATATTTTAAATACTTTAAACTGTATTAAACATACAAAAGCACTTGAAAACGTTATCACTTAAAAGTATAATCAAAATGTTTCTTATATCCTGCATACAAATCGGCTACGCTTACACCAGTCTCTCCATTTTCTCGCTAACCGAAAAACGTCAAACTCGCAACTATACAACACAACCTCATCCTACAGCGGAAATAACGATTTGATCAAGAAAAAAGACTCAGATAGACCTGCCCACCCTCCACACAAGCGCACGCACAAGGCAATCTCAAGCACACAACGCAACGCAATGTCTCAAAATTGAAATCCGCCCCCGTGCACTTCGGGTCGTCAGGCGAGTCACCGTGGAAACGCTGGCGCGCGCAATGTCGCGGATAATTTGATAAAAATGGCGCGCGATCGCAAAAAAAGAGGAATCGAAGCAAAGAGAAACGGGCGAACGAGTGTAACGTTTCTCCTCGCGCTTATGCGTATGCATATGGGTACATCGCGAGATCTCTCTCATCGCGATGGAAGGCGTTCATTGTCTGGCCGTTGCAGCGGAGGAGGAAGGAAAACCGGGAAGAGAGATAAAGAGAGAGAGAGAGCGAACAAGTCGAGCTTTGAGGTCCGCACGAAGGGGGTGGCTGAGAGGGTGGGTGAGTTTGTATTCTCGGAGTTATTCTCGTTTTTCCCGGCGTGGCCAGCCAAGCGTCTTGTCATGCATGGCTGATGTCGATATGTGTACCTATAGGTATAACACTTTCTCTCCTCAGCCCAGGATTGCAAATATTTAATTCAATGTTGAATTTAAGTCACAAATAATTCACAATTCCAAAATGAATGATTAATTAAAAGTAAATGTGATTAATAATTCCTAAATGAAGTGGATTTAATTAATAATTCGAAAATTAATTATTAATTAAATGTGGACTTAATTAATAATTCAAAAATTAATTATTAATTAAAAGTGGATCTAATTAATAATTCCAACGGGAATTATTAATAATTTAATTCCGAATTAATTATTCAAGGAGAAAATGCCTTTTTCCAAGATGGGAGAAGGGAGGGGTTATTTACGCGAGGTTCCACGGGTTTAAAATTTTAAATCATACGCGATAACTTAAAGAGATGTGTAATTTATATATACTTTTCTCATAAATAAATAAATGTTTTTAAAAAGATTCCATACTATGTCCTCCGTACTCATAATATGAATCTGCAGTTAAATTTTCTAAAGCTTGCATTATTAATTCTCAGAGAAAAATGCGTTTGAAAATATACAGCTATAGTTAAATATTATGCGCATTTTTCTCTGAGAATTTATAATGGAAATTGAAAATTTAATTTTGAAAACGTAACTACAGGTTTCTGATAAGAATACGGTGTTTATAGTATAGTGATTTTTTAGAAATATTTATTTATTGCAGAGAAAAAAATATAAATGTGATGCCTTTATTAAATATAACACTCTATTGCTATCTTCTTCGCCTGTAGAAAGACTATTTTCGTATGCAACGTTGATGAATTTGCCGAAATTTAACAGAATCGACGATATCAATTTTGAGAAACGAGACTTATACAAAGTGAACTGTTCAAAAAACCGCTGCCAATTCATTGGCACTTAGCTTCCTTAAATTAAATTAATTGTTTCAATATGAAATTCTTTGTTCTAATAAATTAATCTTAAATTGCTATATCTCTCTCTAAATAATAGCTCAAAAGGGTGTACTTTTTTATCATTGATGATTTGACAAAATTTTTTGGTAAAATTACAGAACGATTGGTTATAATCCTTATCGCAGCAATTTTTTCTCTGCACTTAATTTATTAAAATTATTTAAATATTTAAATGAAATGTAATTAGATGTTAGTACGTAGATTCACTGAGTTCCTAATCATCTAAAATTTTGTGAATGATTTGCTATCACAGATTTTCGAGATATAACCGTTTAAACTAAATATAAATTTTGTCGTGTATAACAATAGAAGGAAAAGAGTCTATCCAAAATTTGCAGTTGTAAAAGATAAGTAATTTTATGCTCTTCTTAATGCAATTACACTAAGTTGATCATAATATTTCTAGCATATCGAAAAACTAAAACTCAAAAATTCCAAAAAACGAAAAATTGTTATCAATTAAGAAACGAGTCGATGAATCTTTAAATTTCTTTTTAATTTCGAATCTTCATTAAAAAATGAAAGGAATGAGCCCTGGTTTGTAAAATATGACTGTGCGGTTCTCGAGATATAAGTGATCAAAAAGAAATTTAAAAAAATACGTAACCTCAAATATCTTGAAATATAAAAGTCGTTGCGATCAAATGCTGCAGATTTAGTCCAGTATTCGGAGCTGACTAATAATCGATTATTTTCTACAAAACAATTTTTGTCTTTTAAAAGAAAAAGATGAAGCCTAAAAAATTTTACAGAATATTCTTCTCCTTATTCCTAATCATCTCCATTTTTTTCAATAAATTGTGCTTCTTATATTTTACAGATATAATCGTTTGAAAGAAAATGACGATTTCTTGAACAACAAAACAATGGAAATAGCTTATTGAAAATTTCGGTAAAGAAAAGATAATTCTATGCTTTTTAAAATGTATTATCACTCAATTCATGATATTATTTTTGAGGTATTAAATAGCTAGAGTAACTAAAACTCAAAAACCGAAAAATCGCTAAAAAAACAATATTATAACACATCCACACATACACGCACGTACACACGCACGCACGCACACGCATCCATACGGACATTTTCTAAAAATAGTGTATTTTGATTCCCAGTATCTCAAAACTTTCTTTTTACCATCACAAAGCCTCCTCTATGAGGAAGCAATAATATTTGTAAGCGTATGTATGTATGTATGTATATATGTACATTTGTATATTTTTTATTTTTTATAAGAGTATTTATTACTTTGAATGTACATAAAAAATTGAATACGGAATCAATTAGTTATTTATTAAATAAATCCTATTCTATCTAAATGTGTTAACTTTAAATCCTTTTTTATTTTTAATTCGCTTTGAATTATTAATTAAAATTATTTTTAATTATTAATTCATTTTGGAATTATGAATAGCATCCTTTTTAATTCATTTTGGAATTATTAATTAAATATCATTTAGTTATAAATTTTGCAACCCTGCTTCAGCTTTGTGCGCTTGTTCTGCATCGTGAAAGAGCAAACGAGTCCAGTAAGGAATGTGTATAACGTATCGGCGAAGATTTTTCTCTGGTTTCCACGAGCGGAATTTCAGTCATTGGCATATGGCGACAAGTGTTACTATTATAGACACTGTAAATAAATTAGTTATTTTGATTTCAATTAGTTGTTTAGCTATGGTAAGGGTACAGCATATTTCTTCTATTATGAAGAAACAAATTCTAAAATTGGCACTGATTTAGATATTCGTACAGTCTGAATAATATATGTTTCATTGTTAAAAGTTCGAAGCCAATTCTTCGGCAGATAAAATTATTCATGGACGAGTAATTTTTGAATTTTTCTTAAATTGGAAGCTTCGTTGAACTAATTGATTAATAATTTTACAACCGTTATTAAAATTATTATTTTAACGTATTTCTTACGAAAGTTCGATTTTAGTCTAGAATTTTTTGGATATGTAAAAACTGAAATTTAATTAGTAATTATAAGATAATTAAATCAGTTAAAAATATTTAAAATATGCCATATTTTAAACGTGAGGTCTATTTTAAGTAAAATTCAGTTTCGAGAAGATCTTGATAAAACCATCAAACGGATGATATTAGCATTTTTTATTTATAAAATAATTTTCTATTTGTAAAAATAACCTGAATATAATAATTTACAATTGTTTATTGATATATTAACAAGTATAATTTAAATAAAAAATTATAAAGATAAAACACTATACCATCACCTTAATTTTCATGAAGAAACTAAACACCCAAGTTGCCGATACATTTCACAATTTTCTTCTTAGTTCTCAAAGTGCTAATCACACAACTATGCAACAGTTCTAAAAAACCACATAAATTAACAACACAAGCGACTAAACAGAAGTACACAAACTATGCACACACAAAGACGCGTAATGTCGCAATAAATGCACGCCACAAAACACGGCTTTGGCCAAACAGCAATTTATAATCTCTCTCTCCCTCTCCTCCTGCTCGCAGCAATAAAACCAGCGCGCCGACAAGTCTGATAACCACTGTCCGAAATTTGTCGACAAGGGCGATTGCGGTGAGTCGCCGAGCGCGCTGACCAGTCCGGCGAGTCGACCGTCCGGTTTTCACCCCGTTACGTAGGCACGCGGAGGCTCGCCGCCCCTTTCCGCCTGTCAACACAGAGGCGCGCGCGCGCGAGCCTTCGTTCATCCACGTTAGACCGGATGACAAATGCCGGCGTCGCCGCTAATGTTGCTGCACAACAAATTATCTCTGCCCGGTGATACGATCGCTGTGCGGTGATGAGAACGAGACGGATAAATCGGTGCATTGGAGGTATGGGTATTGGGTGGAACGAGGTTCTGAAATAATTATCTGTATATTATCGGGTTTGTGGAAATGTGTTTTTACGGAATTGTGCGGTAGATAGAAGAGTGTGGCTGACTAAACTGCGTACTTTTCTACTTGCAAAATAAATGAAAGGACTTGCCGACTCCATATTGGAGATATCAGATCTTAATACTAAAAGAATAATTAAAAGATTTCTATTTATACCAAAGTTATTCTTACCGTTTCATAATCAAATTGATTAAGACATTTTATTCTATTTCAATTATGTCTGAGCGAATATTCTTTTTCTCTTGAAATAAAGATAATTCCATAAATGTTATATAATAATATTATATTGTTATTCAGAATATTATTACAGAAATAAAAAAAATATTCTTATGAAATAATAGTGTGATACAATATCGAGACAGACATTACGCCGACAATCGTGTCTATTTACGTTTCAATCCGCACTAATTAAAAGATTTTAGTTTTTTCCAAAATATTTCCATATTTAATTATACTTTTACCGTCTCTTTATATGCAATACATGAAAAATATGTTTTCAAACTAATTGTAATAAGTATTCTCTTTATTATTGTTCCAGATTGTCAATCTAATCATTCGAAAGTCAAGGATGAAGGAAGAAAAGCAGAACTCAGCTTGACAATCAGATATTACTATTCAAAAGCCGTTTAAAAAATGTACAAACTCGCGCATGTAAATTTTGTCCGAATAAAGTCGAAAATCCCTGTTCCGAGATTTTCCTTCCATCCCACAAGCAAGTCACTCTCCAAATAAACAACCTACGAGAATACACTACAAAAAGAAAATCTTATTTTAAGATTGACCGATCTTGTTTAATATTAAAATATTAATATTAAAATAATTAAAATATTAATATTAAATAGAATTAATATTAAAATAATTAATATTATTATTAAAATAATATTAATATTATCTTTATGTTTTTCAAGCATTTGAAATTTTAAGATGCAAGAAATTTAAGATCGGTCAATCTTAAAATAAGATTTTCTTTCTGTAGTGTACCCGAAGAAACATTTGGACAACATGTCGTCCAGCCGGCACCATGGACCAAAAGGCGTGGCAGTCGGTCCCAACGACGTCCCCCTCCCGCAATATGCACACTGCACGGTAGACAGTCGAGGGGCCAAGAGCGAGAGCGACCGAGCGCTCGTTTCCATTAGCCACGCCGTAAACAGGTAATCTCGCGTTACCGCCGCGCGCCGATACCGTATCGCCCGCCCGTCCAATCGGATAGTGCCCGGCATCGGGATATTAAATTACGGCAGGAGCCGCATACTCCCCGCCTGGACTCTCCCGCACACATACACATACATACACGGCTCCTCGGAGAGACGATGTAAGCCTCGGAGGAAATGACAAGGAGCGTGCGTTAATTAAACCTCGTCCGCGCGAGTAGGCGAGCCGGCCCTCGCGTGTGTATATAGTTATAGAGGGTGGAGAGGCTGCGGGAGACTTCGTCACGGCTGGGAATCGATTTTCTCATTCGCACATGCTCGGGCGCGGATTGGAGCTCCGCTGGACATCGTTGAAATGCCCGCTGCGGGGACTGGGGGGTTGGACTTTCACGAGGATCTAAGAGTAAGGCTTGTTTTACAGAATGTAACGAATCGATGCAGGCAGTAAGCTTACGTTTCCGTAAAAGTAAACTTGACTTAACCCTTTGTGGCTTAGTGGCTGTTATAATAGCCACCTCTTTCGTCTAAGATTTTTATGTATAAAAATTTTATTTATAGGTGTATATAAATGATTTTACATTCTTCTATTAGCTAAGAGGTTTCTCTATGATACTAATTAACAAAAATTCAAATTCGTAATCAGCGACCCCAAAAACCCCCGAGTAACAATTTTCAGCTTAAAATATTGAACAGAAAAATGTGGGCCACAAAGGGTTAAGAGGGCAAGCCTTTTTTGATACCCGTAAAAATGCATTAATTTTGCATGGTGTATTATATTGACGTGTAATGTAAGTCCTGGTAGACTTCATTTTGTGAACAATAGCATTCCTACTCTTATATGCATGTATGGAACTTGTTTTCGAAGAAAAATTTGCGCTGAACCATTTTATATGAACCAGGGTTCAAATTGTTTGCTTTTTATGTGGCTAATATTGAATAGACGGAGTGCAGCAGAATTTTGACAAAGTATTTTATTCTCTTTTAACATCAGACAAGAATGCATAAGAGTTGTTACGGATATAATTCATTAGTAATAAGAAAGTGTAACTGTATAATAAGTTGCTTTGCAAAAGGTCTCTAAAACGTTCTGTGTAGTTCAAATGCGATAACGTTCTCGTGTTTCTTATGTATATGTTTGCGGCGGTCGTCGGCGGCAACTTTCGGCGGTGTGAAGAGCGACTCATTTCTAGCTCAAAAAAGATTGACGCAGAGGTCAGATGTACTTTAGCCCTTGTACAGAACAACAGTTTCAACGCGCGTTGTACCAACTCGGCCAATGTATATAATAATAACTACTTTAAATAAAAACTGCGTATCAATTATTTTAACAAAATCCTTCGTATAATTACGTTCCGGACAAGAGTAGATGAAAAAAATTAAAGAGAATATGATATAAAGTATGTAAAACATTGCTTGTTCAATGTAATTATAACTTGTTCAAAGTTGTATTCCACTCCAAGTATAATAATAACAAACATTTATAACAAACATTTTAAGTCCTGGCTGATGTAAAATGGATCAGCGGTTCAACACCGAACTCTGCGGTAAATAAATTTTCTTCACAAACAAGATCCATATATGCATGTTAAGCTAGAGCTTAATATATAGGTAAGTATAATATATTTTGACACAAAAAATTTCAAATTCTGTCTTAATGAAAAGAAATATTATTAACGTGCAAGGTGTACGTATTTTTACAGGTGTCAAAAGTTGCTTGTCCCCTTAAACTTTCTAGACTGAATACATATTATTAGATACGCACTAATATTCCGGCTTAAAATTGTTTGGACTAATAATTTTGGTTAACAATTTATGTATAAAAATTATCACATATAAGGTTCTGATCAGGAATTTTTTATAGTATACGTGTTGTCGTAATTGGCAAATCCCGAGTTCGTTAGCTTGCCACTGGTATAATAAGATTACTCGAGGGTGCTTTTTATATAATATTGGGTTTAACGGATACCATTACAGCTGACGTTTTTTTCTCACTTATGAATATAATGAAATGTCAAAAAAAACTACCTATATAAAAACATTAAAAACAAAATAACGTAATTAACGTATAAAAAGTCTGCTAATTGCATGGCAGATCGCGATTCGCCAATCAGCGGAAAAAAGGTTAAACAATAATATCTGTCGTTAGCTCTTGGAATATTAGAACTTGATTAATAATGTAATCAAAATCATTCTTTGGGGCGCAGAAAGCTCAAAAGTCTAATGTATTTTCTCATTTTAAATGAATAACGTGTTGCATTAATTTTTCTGTTAGTTATTCATAGATTTTTTTAATAATATTAAAAAATTGATGATATACGTATTATTTAATTGTCTGTTACTACTGATTGCAATACCTACTTCCGTTCTCTAAATATTACATAGGCCATAAATTCCTTTAAGAATTAATGGAACGAAGCATATTTCTCATTCGTAAATAATCACTTCGCGGAAAAAGAAATCTCTATTTATTCCACAAAAGGTCGGGAAAGAAAAACAATATGCATCGCGCAACCCCAGCGTCAAACGGCCTTGCTCTCTCGCTTACTCCTTTAAAAACGCGAAAAACACAGGAACGCGCGCGCGCGCGCGCGAATAAGAACGCATGCACATGACAATGGCGTTTCTCCGGCAGCTCTCCTACTCTCGGACACAATACGCCGGGCACGCGTCAGTATTTTATGTATATACAGTATAGAGCGCGGGCGACGTTTGTTGTTCGGCCGCGTGTATACGAGCTCGCGCATCATCAAAATTCCTGGCGCGGCGCGGGAGAGAAGACGTAAAAGGAGGAAGACCGGGAGAGGAGGCACACAGAGAGAAGAGAAGAGAAGAGAAGAGACGAGCGAGGAAGGCTAAGGGCGGCAGGAAGTAAGTATAGAAGCGTTGGCGGCCAAACGAGAGAGAGAGAGAGAGAGAGAGAGAGAGAGTGGTTGAGAGGGAGAAAGACACAGAGCGAGACAGAGGTAGAAGCTCGTCGTCGTCGAGCAGCAGCAGCAGCAGCAGTTCCTTTGAGGCCTCGGACTCTCCTCGAGTTCGCAGCTCTTCTCTCTCTCTCCCTCCCTCCGGCCTCGGATTACAATTTTGCGCGAGAGGCGAGTCCGTCGTGTGCAGAGAGAGAGAGAGAGCGACTGTATATACATACATAGCACAGGGATAAGGTGTATAGGTGTCTACAGTCGCTGCGCGTGTACGTCTCTCTGTGTATAGCCGTATAGCGAGCTGGACGAGAGAAAGAGCGGGGGGAGGGGGAGTAAAATGGCCGCCGGCGCGCGGAGGGTAGTTTTGCTTGCAGGGGGTTTCTCGCCGCCGAGGGTGGCCAACGGGGTAGGTATAGTAGAAACGTACGGACGTAGAGAGAGAGAGAGAGATAGATGGAAGGTGGGTGGGGGGGGGGCAACGAGGGACTGTGGATGCTAGCCACAACCCCTTAAGGGTCGAACGAACCCTTGCCGCGCGGAGCGCCAGCGTCAGCTACCACTACCACACGGCCGCAACTATAGAGGAGAGAAGTAAGTCTCTCTCGCTCTTGCTCTCCTCTGTGCATCGGTTTTCCGTCTCGCTCTCCCGTGCTCTCGCTCTCTGGAGTTTGTCAGTAGCGTCTGTCTCGTTCTCTCTCTCTCTCTCTCTCTCTGTTTGCGCGCGCGCGCGCTCTCTCTCTCTCTCTCTTTCCCTCGCTCGCTCTTTCACCGAGTCCGTGTAGCCTGAACAACCTTTATATCTACAGGCAGTGTAGTATATAGCGTAGCGTCGACCAGCGGCGGTGGCGGTGGCGTCCCGAGTACCTTGCAGCGGCAGCAGCAGCAGCCAGCGAGGGAGTTGGAGGTAAAACGGAGAGCCGCAGAGCAAGAGAGAGAGAGAAAGATGAAACGAGCGGTCTGAAGGGTTGAAAAGCGAGAGAGAGAGAGAGAGAGAGAGAGAGGAAGAGGACGGAGGGAGGATGTGGTAATGCGAGAATGCACGGGCGAAATGAGAGAACGAGAGAGAAAGAGAGAGAGAGAGATGGAGGGTGGAAGGGTTGAAAGAGATGAGAAGAGGAGGAGGGACGGGAGGGGGTAGGTGGACTTAGGTGAGGGTGGAATTTTAGCATTGGGGCTAGCCTTAAAATACACGGCTTGCGAGAAATACCGAGCGTGAATTAGAGTCTCGTTCTCTCTCTCTCTCTCTCTCTCGCTTCGCTCTCGACGTTCTTTGCGGGGGTCTGTAGAGCTCGTATATGTCTGGACCGTTTGGAATTTTTACGTCCGGCGTACAAAACTATCCGGCGTATATATACTTTGTAAGGGAAATGTTGGCATTTCTCTCTATCTTCTCTTTTGCTCGCTCTCTCGGCGCGGCTCGAATTTCGCCCGGCCTGATATTTACACTTCTGCTGCGGAAGACTTGGCGATTTAAAATCCGGCTGTTTTGGGTCAATTCTCGTGTTTTATGGAGAGAATTTGAAAATATGGAGCACCGAATATTATCTAAATTATTCATCGTGTTCTGGCTTGCTCTTACGCAATAAACTAAAAAAATAATAATTGTAAAGTTACAGTTGTAAGTAGATTTAAATTGTCATTACGAGTTCCACTCACTTTAATCACAACACTTTCTCGGCACACATTTTTATACTCTATGTAGAAGAAGAAAAGACTCCACTTTCGTGGAGTGGAAACATATAGAAAAAAATTTAAAGAAACGTAAAAGGAACTATTTACTCGACAAAACTTCTTTCCTTCATCAAGGAAATCGGTAAAACTTCAGCGTTTCAATACAGTCTCGCGGCGTGCGTTTAATCGTAATCGAAAGCAGCCGCAAAGAGAGGGAAAAGGAGAGGAAGGGAAAAAAGAAAGAGAAATTTTTCTCACACCCTCGCATCCGCGACGCTCGGCGTCGATTAATCCTGGAAAAAGGCGCTTCTGCTAAAGACGACGTACACACGTACAGAGACTTTTTAAAGTCACGACTTATCGTCGCGCTTCTACATTTAACCCAAGCAACGTAAAAGTAGATATGGAATTTATTTTTCGCAATATAAAAAAATGTAATTGAATTATTTATTCTCTTACAATATTTAATATCGAATGTCTTATTGTCAATATAAGCTCAACATACCAGACTGAATCTACTTAAATGTTTGTGTAATAAAGGCCAACAGTTTATTTTCATTCGCGTTCTATGGCTCTTATCATATTATATAATATAGGTTTTCATCCTTTAAAGAAATAAGTAAATACGTTGTGTATTTATAACAGTTTGAATCTTGCTATTTATTATATTCATGATGAATAAGAAATGAATTTAGCAGGATGAAGGATGTATTATTAATTATTAAGTATATAGGCCATCATTTAATAAAGTAGCAGAAGCATAAACTTAAAATTATCATTTTTTTTTATATTTGTAATTTACGCTTTGCCTATTTATACGAATTTTAAAAGTATGAAAAACGTATTATTGAATTGTTGAACAGTTTTAACTCTTGGAAGAAGAAAACTTTGTAACGATAAACATTTTCGAATTACAGATTTTGATAAATTTTTATGTTTTCGAGACTCCTGAAGCAGAGTGTATGTATGTGTATGTTTGTGCATATGTGTATGTATTTATTTTGTGTGTAACCAAATTTTGTATCAGGCATAAATTTACAAGAAATGTATATGACGCGCGTATTTTGCTAATATAATTGTGTAGTATTAAAAAATTTATTAAATTAAAAAAAAAATTTCAGTGCTTTTTACGAAAGACATGTGAAAAATTCGTACATATATTAATTAACTATGCGTGATTTGCATTTGATCTAAATCTTCTAAGATTATTATGAAGCAAATTACCAGAAAGAAAGGCGGATTTATAAAGTGTGTATACTTTGCTCAAGAAGTGGCTGTTTTTACGAATAGAAATGAGTTCTTTTTTAAACTTTTTAAGCAAGTAAAAGAGTATCTAAATACGAAAACTTGTCAATGAGTATCTTTTTCTAAAGATAGCTTAAATGTTCAATTGTATGCCTAATTAAATGATTTACATAACAAGGAAGTTGAAAATCATCAAAAGAGAAAACATTACCCAACATTGACATTTTCACAGACACCGTAGATATTTTTTCAAATTTTCAATATTTTGATTTAAACATTCTTTTCTACATTCTTTGTATAGTATATGTATTCATGTCTGTGACTTAAAAAACCTAAAGTTTTTTTGAGCTTGATCCAATAAAATATTATTTTTCAATTTCTATTGTAAGAAAATGAATAAATATAATAATTTTACAATATAAAATAATTCTCTTCTCGGATCAAACTAAAGGAACTTTAGTTTTGTTAGGTCACAGACATGAATACGTATACGAAGAATGTAAAAAAAATTCTTTTTAAGTCGAAAGATTGAAAATCTGAAAAAATATGCTACTGTAACTGTGAAAGTATCAATTTTATTATGCACATAATATAATTAAATATAAAATTCAACATTTAAATTGTATGTGTGTGTGTTTAGAAAAAACATACACCCATTATCATTTTTGCATATTTTCATATTTATACACCCTTTTACCCCCTTAAGGCTATTAATGAGTTTTTCGCAAGCAGATAATATGATGCATATAGTGAGTTACTTTCAGCATTACTTCATTCAGTAAGAATTTTTTTCACTATAATAAAGAAGATCGAAGCCAGTTCATATGTACACACTCTTCTACTCCATACTTACTATAAGTATAAATATACGTTAAAACCGAATATTTGCAACTGCACAAAACTTGCAAGAATTTTTTTAATTTTGTAATAAACATTGACAATTAAATATTTTAAAACTAGATATGTACGAATCAGTAGGTGGCTGCAAAACTACTATTTCTTAATTTTCATTTTGTTAATTTTAATTAATGAAAGAAAAATGTTGTCCAAATGTTGACGATATACTTAATAATGACTTTTTCCATTTTCTTATATTTCTAACGTATACCTTTGGTCGCATCACTAGCATCAGTCATCCATTGAATTTATTTTCAAATGACTTCTAAACATTCTTTGTAATATTTCTCACGTGAAATAATAAAATATTAAACTGAAAACTCTTATTAACACTAGTTTATTCGCCTACGCACGCTTACATTACAGAACACACACTTACAGCACTACCATTTGCAGGCGACGAAAAGACCAAAGACGGGAGAACTGCATAAGCGAGAAGGAGAAAGCGCGAGACGAATGCGCAAGGATGACGGGGCAGTACGGCGCGAGTCCCCTCCTACCGGATAGGAATTTTAAGATCTCTCGAAGCTGCTGCTGCTGCTGCAGCGAGATCAATGTACGACACAGCGTGTACCTATCGGCCGCGAAAACGGGCGACGGACGCGGAAATAGAAAATTCACAGCCGTTGAAACAGGCCGCGGCGCGCGAACGCCGCCGGAATATTTTAGCGCGCGCCCGCGGGACGCGAGCTCTCGCCTTTTTCATCGGCATTGAATTAACGATGAAAGTGCGCTCGGGCATCTTTTTTACAGGCTCGTGCTGCTGCTCGTCAATGTTTTAGAAGCTGTAAGGCTGATGATGCAGTTTTGAGCGGTAGATTGCTCATGTATGGACGATGTGGATTACTATTTAGGATAATTCATTGTTAACCGTGTTGTTTGATATGGAATATTAGCTATATCCTAATCTTCTAGAAAATATTAATTCTATGTTTTTTCTTACTTCCTCTTTTACTCGTGTGATTCTTCTTTACATTTCTTTCATTTTTTCTCTTTCTGCTTCATCCTCTCATTATTTTAAAAGTATATAGTTAAGATATTACCTCCTATTTCTCCGCATTATTATGGAATATAATGTCACGACTGTTAGTGTTATAATGGTTATATTTTCCTAATTATTGATATTTGTAGAGTGGTTATAATCTTGACACATGTATATATGGACTTGTGTGCGTACTTACGTACAGCAATCGCTTAAAATAACTGAATATGGCGGGGCATTTTGCTTCGTGGATAACTGGGATTTCGGAAGGTTAAATATTAGTAGGTATATAAATTTTGCGTAATCCCAGGTAACACTCATTGAAATATCACCGTCAAATACAAAGTTGTTTTAACCGTTAGATGTTCACTCGGTGCCCTTCGTACTGTCACGTACGCAAGCGATCTTTTTCGCGCACCGAGCGCATCTCTCGCCAGTTCGGCCTGAGCTGAGGACCAACACATAATCTCTCTCTCTAATACAGCAATAAACGAATTGTCCCGAACTCCTCGCCTTGTGCTTTCTTTCCCCACCACTCCAATCACCAAAGATTAACTGCTCCGTGTAAATAACGCGAGCTACTGTACCTGCACACCCACGCACGGCAACTATCCTGTTCGTAACAATACCTTGACAAACGAAATTTCAATGTGGGTGTTAAAAACACTTTTGGGATGAAAGGATGGTGGAAGGGGGCTAAAAACAATATTTGCTGTATTAAGATGTTTTTTTTGTTTTATTAGCGGTTTTTTGATTTTTCAGTTTTAGTTTTACGGGTACATACTTTCCCCATGGACATCGATGAAAAACTATCGTTTCTAAATGAAGATTCAAAATTAAAAAAAACTTTTAAGATTTATCTAACTGTTTTTATTTTATAACAATATTTCGATTTTTAATTTTAGTTTTTCAAGTTTTTGGATATGTGAGAAAAATTATGATAAATTTAGTGTAATTACATTTTAAAAAGCATAAAATTACCTATATTTTATAACCGAAAATATTAAATCGACACCTGCTTTTCTTTTGTTATAAACAAAAACGTCATATTTAGTTTAAACGGTTAAATCTCGGTAATGTATGATGCAACAAAACAGCAGCGTTATATCTAAAATTTTCTGAAAAGGTAACTTTTTCTGATCCCTTAACTGATTTCTGTTTTTAGACTATGAGGTTCTTTAATTTTCAATATATTTAGGTAAGTTTATATAATTTTTTTTTTAATTTTCGTATTTTTATGAATAATTGAAAATAAAAATAATGTTAAAGATTAAAGGAAAAAGTAAATTTTAATCATAATGAAAAAAAGTACAGAAAGCTTCCTCTTTAAAAAAGGAAATTTTTAATAATGATAAACCCAACGCGCCTAGAACAGTATCTCTAAGGAGACGAGAAAAAGTTTATTTAAACTAAATGTGTACTTTTAATAAAAAATTATCTTTTGTTAAACTATCAATGATAAATCAGCACCCATTTTTTGAGATTCTAATTAAAAAAAATATAGCAATTTAAAATTAATTTATTAGAACAACAAATTTTATATTAGAACAATTCATTTAGTGTGAGGAAGTTAAGTGCCAATGAATTGGCAGCGGTTTTTTGTTAAAGAGATAAGTCTAAGTTAAAACTTGAAAAACAATACAAATCTTTAAAATTTAATTAATTTCTTCTTTTTTTAACCTTTACTGTAAACATTTTTTTCCACATAAAATAGTCTTCGATTTATTGATAGATCAGAGGATAGGTCAATATGTGTATAGTTAGAATGCAAGGACTAATCATTAGTAAATAAGTAGCTGCTCTTCTTCATTTCCCAGTATAATGTAATTCAAGTATAATGTATGGTATAAGAAAGTATTATTTTGGTGCAGGTGTTCTTCAGGTATTTTCAGAAAACTACATGTGTATATTATCATCTATTTACGAAATAAGTGTAAGATGTCATGATATGATAATATTTCAATGTATTAAATAAATCAATGAAAATATTACTAATATAAACGTTCACATAGTGCATTATTGATATAAATAGTTTTATTGGATTAACTCAAAACAGTCAAAACTCTCGGAAAATCTTCAAGGTTCCATTCTTATAAAAACAAGCGAAATAAAATTTGGAAAAAGTTAGGTGTAGGTCAAAACTGCGTTTAGAACAAATTTTAAACTCGTGCATATATAAGATTTTTTTAGACGAAACCAGACTTATCCACTTACTATAATATTGTATATCCCAATTATCATAAATTCATAAATAATCTAAAAGTACGAGTCGATCCTCAATGTAACCGCACATAATTCGCTTAATGTTTCGCTAATTCATTTATACAGGTAAGACCATAATTTCTGAAAATGCTAAAAACTTGGATAAGTGCACTTTAAACGAGCAAAAGCGAAAGTTCCCTCAAGGAAACTGGAGCGATGAAAAGGAGAGAAAAAAAAGAAAAGGAAGTCAGAGCCAAGAGAGCGAGAGCGAGAGCTAAATCCCCCCTCAACCTCATGCATTAAACAATCAGCGAGCGCGATTCCTGCATTTCCTCCCTTATACCCCGCTATACCTCCGACCCTTAATTAATTCCGACACGCTCCGCGAGCGCAAGCAAATAGGAAAAATCATCCTCCGCAACGACACCCGATCGCACCGCACCGGCGTTTCTTATATCCATCTCGTATTTCCTCTCCGCGCGCGCGCGCTCGCACATGACTCTCTCGGGCGCTCGCGCGGATTGAACTAATAAGAGCAATTAGCGGCGCAAGAGAGTACAGCAGCGCAAGTTGGAAAACGGGGATATAGGTAGGTATATATATATACCCCACTCTCTCTCTCCATCTCTGGCGATCCTCTCTTTTCCATCTCTGTCCGCATGCAGCAGTAGCAGCAGCAGCAGCAGCAGTAGCGTTGGCGGTCGCCTCGGTCAATACCCACCGGACAAGATGGCCGACGCCCACTCCAACACGAACTCAAAGTTACATACATTTATGTACTCAAATGTATAACCCACCCTCCGGACGCGCGAGAGAGAGAGAGAGAGAGTTGCCTTTCTCCTTCCGCACCACCCGCCCTGCCCCAGCTCCGACCCTCCCGGGCGACTGCTACTGCTACTGCTGCTGCTGCTGCTGCCTCTCTCTCTCTTACTCTCGTACTCTTGCACGCTCGCTCGGTCTCTCGCGCCATCCACTCAGGCTACACGGACACCGAACTTCATCATTATTATCTGTCCGGGTGAGAGAAGCGAACGAGTTCGCGGCGGTGTGTGTATATATACCTATCCCCCGCAACCCCCTTTTGCTCCGCGACTACTACGGAAATTCCGTTCTCGCTTCTCTTTTCTCTGTCTCTCTCTGTCTCTCTTTCTCTACGTGCGTCGTTCTCGCTTTTTACTTGCGTGCTTTCGCGTGCCGGTGCTCTGCGTGTTTTGTTTCGTTGAGCTTGGCTTTTTTTTTTCGTTTGTTTGTTCGATGAGGAAAAGTTGCCGCGCGCTGCTTGTGCACGGAGCAGTGGCGGGCTTCTATTCTTTTCGTCGTTTGAGAATCGATCGCTTGAATTATGGGCCGACGGGACGATTATATGACTGCGCGGCGTGGGTTTTTCTTTTCTTGTTTTCTCGGATAATTAAATTTACGACGCGATGGCCGGGTGAATATTTATATTCGGGCTTGATTCTAAGCTGCTATTGAAATATAGTATTAATATTAATCTGTTTAGCTAGTATAATAGCCTGCATTTCCATAGCAAATTATTATTCAGAGAAATATGGTAAGGTATTTTCAAACCTAAAATTCGATTTGGTAGAACTGTATTATAGTTCAATTGGATAAGTGCTTATTTCAAAATGATTTTATAAGGTTACAACCAATGTGAAAATGCTAAAGCTGAAAAAATGGGTGTTACAGCGATAATATTATTAGAGTAGAATCTCTTATAAGTAAATATAGGTGAAATAATCTATCGGAAATTAGTTCGCAAGCAGTCGTTACATAAGTGAATTTCTCTTAATTTGATCGATATTTAAAATGAATAAAATATGCTACAAGTAAATTTAAATCTAAATGAAATAATCTATTGGAAATTAGTTTTATAGCATCCCTTACGTAAGTGAACATTCCATTATTTTACCAATACTGTAGATCTAAGAAACACCTAATAAAAACGTTCCAATAAATAAAACAGTGACCAACAATCTCTCCCTTCACCCTAATTAAATTTCACTCCTCAATTCCAAAACTACCCACATTCAATTGCAGCAATAAACAGTAAATTCGAGCGGAAATAAATCCCACCACCCTCGTTACATCTCATCATTACCGTTAATTACAATTAGGAAACCATGACGCTCTCGCACTGGACGCCTCGGTAAGGGGAGAACGGGGTAATGCCGGTCACTGACTAATTCCGGTCTCCCTTATTTTCAATAATCTAAACATTTTTAGGTAATAATTCGAATAGTATATTATACGCAACATAAAATGCAATTAATCTAATGTCCAAACAACCTTCTATTCAGTTTTATTAAGGAATTATATACAATCAAAATGTAGGCCTATATTTCTTATCAGAAATCTGGTCTATAAAATAAGCTTTTATGCATATTATTTGTTGCTTTATGCAGTTATTTATTGCATCTTTATTAATTTGAATAATCTAAGAATACGAAGTAGTGAAGAAAAAAGAGTATAAAACTATTACTTTTTTGCCATTTCAATTTAAATTACTAAGCAGAATGGGGGTAATCCCGGTCACAATGTTGTTCATATGACGCTCCCAAAAGTCAGGCCAAGAAAACGTTTCGCTGGGCTCTCGGGTAGGGTAACTTTGCTCAAGTGTTTTTGATTGAACAGTGGTTATGTTATTATATATTTCCCTATGTAAGTGCGAATAATAATGCGACGGATCATATGAAAGTTCATATAATTGATTTATAGAAATTTTTCGCCTATAAAAGTAACTTTCTAATAGTGATTGGAATTGTACCAAGGCTGACCGGTATTACCCTTTGATGTCGAGTAAATTCGGTCAAAATGCTTTTTTTTATTTCGACTTATATTATTTAATAATTATTTAAAGTTAAAAGAAACAATTTGAAAGTGGAAATAACAAGCACGCTTGGTTAGGTGACCGGCAATACCCCATCCTCCCCTATATAGGTACAATTGTATACCCGAGCCACGGACGTGGGCGCGCTGGCAGAGGCGAGAAACGGCGCGCCGGCAGGACCTTGAAGAGCCACTCGATTGGTCAGCTGAGCGGCGCGGCCAACCCTCGCCGGCGATTGGTCAAAGGCACCCTTCTCCGCCGGTCTCAACTCTCGAATTCTCCCTGACCCGCGCGCCCGCGGAAGGGGTGAGCTTCCGTCGTGCAGTTGTAACGAACGCCGCCCGGGTAAGTATTGTCCGAGCCGGCGCTCGTACGCCAGGGTTGGAATTGCGCGGTGTTTTGCTAACGGGTTAAAATGTCGGGGAGACGATTTAAATGCGCGGGATTGTATGAATTTTGATCTTTGTTGGGTGAGAGGATTAGCTTGGCTACTTTTCTTGTTCTCTTTGTGGTAATTATGTATATTTATGTATATGATGTTAATTAAATGCGCACTGTTAATAATTAAGGAACTTGAGCGACAAATTGAATTATCATCTACGCAGTGAAATGTATTTAATAGAAAAATTTAATTATGTATTGTAATAAAATATAGCTTAAAGAATTATTTAATATATTCAACACTTTTTCTTCTTTCAACCCTACAATTTATTTTATGTCGTATAAAAAGATGCTAATAAAATAGAACAATATAACAAGTAAACAGTGCCCATAATGAGATTTTAATTGATTTAACTACACGTGCACTTAAACGAGGTGTATATAAGTTTCTTTGCTTAACTGCTGCAACTCGCTTATTCGTTATTTATTAAAATATTTACTAAAAGCTAGATGTTAAATATCTTTAACATTCTTGCTTAGCTTCAAGGACTATAAAAGGTTGATATATATACTTTGCTGTAAGGCAAAATCTCTTAAGTGAAAATAGATATCCCGAGCTCTGTTAGCCTCTAATCCGCGCAATCGTTTTCAGGCGTGTTGTCTGCTTATCTGGCTCAACGGTCGACTAATTCCGCCACCTAACAAACTTCCAAGTTACATCGAGATTTCACCCTTGCTTCCCAGCGACCCTTAATTTTTTAACAAACCAACTATGATATTATGTTTTGTTTTGTTCGATTAAAACAAAAGATTATTTAGTAAATTTGTAAATATGTATGTATGATTACAATTTATCGACAATGCAAACTGACTTTAAAACTTATGATGAGTATGGTTTATTAAATTAATCTTTAGGTAAATTTTTTTAAATTAAAATTTGAATACTGAAAGAAATTACGCGACTAAAACGTTAATTACGGCCGATACAGCAACGTAGATAATGTATGGCTAAACTGTCATAACCTCATTGGAAAACATTATAGTAGAAATCTGAAATTTTATGAAAGCATAAATTGTAGATATTTCTTCTACATCTGAGATAGTAATTTAAAATGATTAATATATCAACAAAACTTTTCTTTATGTACTAATAAAATATTGTGCATGCTGTTCGAGCCATCTATTTAATAATTATTAATCACAAGAAGTTACTAGTCTAGACACTATTGAAGTTATAAATTTTCAATTAATATATATATAAATTATATAAACATTCAAATGTCAAAAACTGACATATTGATTATATATATACGCTGTTTTGCAGTACAAAAAGAATTTACTATATTTGTGATACTGTGTCTTTTTTCTGTTAAAAGTGCTTTAAAATACTTAATATTAAAAATTATTGATATGAGACACATAAATAATATTTCATAAATTTAGTTAACATTAAGTTATCTAAAAAACAATCTGAAATTCGTGCGCTCCATTTCTATACCCTTTTATTGATTTCTGTTTATGGGTAGCGGTGAGCGGCAATTCAAAAAAGTCCCTAGGCGTATGTTTGGAGCACACCCTAGTTAGAGGGGTATCGGGTTTTGAAAGCGGCTGTACCGCCTAGCGCAGGTACTACGTTTCTACCTACGCGTCTGACGGGTTGAAGTGATGAAGGTGCAAAACTCCCAACTGCTTACGTATAGGCAATACAGACATTTTTCTAATGGATTTTTAACAAAGAAAATCATAAGCAAGTTTAAATAAATTAATCGATGTTGTTAAAACTCATTAACTTATGTTTGCAAATTTATTTAATTATATTGTACTCGGCACCCCAGAATAATATTATGAAATTAAATATCTGACTGATGAATAAACTTTTTTTATTAAAATGCTTCAAATTGAATTTTATTATTACATTATATAGATACTAAATCAATTCTTACTGATTGTCAGGATATAAATTATAAAGACTACGATTAATGTCACTCTGTTCCTATTCGTTGTCACCATGATAGTTTCTTATAACCGTTTAAAAAAATGTTGATTTGTGAGTTACATGATATAGTTTTTCTTCAATTTTTTCAGGAAAATATACCGGTGTCAGCGAATAGGGACAGGGTGCTAGTAATTAGGAATAGCTTTCACTTTTATCAGTTATTTTTTGCACTAAAATAGAGATAAATTAATTTTGAGTTAACATAGTCATGCTCTGGGGCTGTTACACAATTATACTAAATATAAAACATTTCTGTATACCTATTACCCCTACAGTACAATTGTTATTATTATATTTTCCACAAATAACATTACATTGGTCTACATATTCGCAAAACTTGTCTAAAAATCGACATCACTTTTGCATATTTATCTTTACAGCACCCGTATCCTACCTCGTCCGTATCCCACTCGCACAAACCTCATCTCTCCATCCAACTAACCGAAACAGCGCGTATATCCAGCATCCGAAAGTTAGCGGCTTGGCGTGAAAAGTGCGGCCAATTAATGGCCGGGCGCTCGCGAGTCATTCATGCAAGTTCGTCGCTCGCAGTACAGCGGGGGGCGGGGCAGAGACAGGGACAGAGACACAGAGACACAGAGAATCCGTCGGTCTCTCGAGCTACATACGCGCCGGATCTCGCGGAGATATTCGCGCGTAGGTGTTTGACATATTTTGGCCCCGGAAACCGACAGATCAGGGACGCGAGAGAGAGAGAGAGAGAGAGTTTGCCGGATAGGGAGCCGAGAGAGGGACGGAGGGAGGCGAAGCAGAGGGTTCGGAGAGATAGACGAGCAGCAGTGGCAGTGGTAGGGGATGCTGGTGGCGGTAGTGGAGGTAGTCGGGGACACCTCTGTTCTTGACGTGCAGATTAGTGTCCGCCATTGTGTTGACGTCAGCGCAGTTAACGCGCATTCAGAAAGGACTCGCACTCGCTCTCTCGGTCTGGCTAAACAATTGACAACGCGGAGTGTATACAGCTGAATGGCTGAATGTAGTTGCTGCCTAGTGCCGGTGTGAAAACTCGTGTTTTCAAAGAAATGGAAGAGGAAATAGTTTTTTAATTGTACCTTATCTTGCTCATCGGTATAGACTGGAAACTTTATAGAAAATTAATACAATAACTCGAATATATCTGTGATCTTATTTGC
Source organism: Gastracanthus pulcherrimus (assembly GCA_949152435.1). Lineage (NCBI taxonomy): Eukaryota > Metazoa > Arthropoda > Insecta > Hymenoptera > Pteromalidae > Gastracanthus > Gastracanthus pulcherrimus. Next base: position 215,188,095 of record OX424572.1, on the reverse strand, counting down.
ACTAATCTAGAACTGGCTTGGAACGTAAGCGATTTTTATTCGTTTTAAGTAAAACAATTAATATGGATTTAGAAGGAGAACTTCGCACTTTTGGGAACGGATTTTCATAATTAGGCTTTGGAAGAAGTTCCCTGGTACCCAGAAATGAAGTCCAGTGCCCGTAGTTTGTTCCAATAAAATCTTGTATTTGAGATATGAGCTATTTTACTCTGATTGTATGTCAAACCCCGAATTCGCGAGCGTAATTACATAACGCCGGTCGTCTTGGCGAATGTCGTCCTACCGCGAGTCCAGTGGAATCCAATGTAAGTCTACAAATAGGTAGGTATTCCTGTAACCTTCTGTAATCTTCTCAAGTAAAACTGAATTATTCAACTTCAATTTAAGAGGTTGCATAATATGTTTATTCGATATAAGGACACTGATTTGTGATATAAAATGTATATAAAAATGACGTACTTGGAATATTTAGACTAGGTATCTCGGCTCTGCCCTCAGGAGAGTTATACATATATGCATATATAAATTTTAGTAAAAAGTATAAGTGTAAGTGTTCAATGCTCTATCTATTATAGATGTTTGAATGCAATTTGTAAGGGTTCATCGTGAAAATTGAGTACGTAATCCAAAAAACATACCTGAAAATCCTAAGAGTAGCGTTTTCAGATCAACGGTTCGGCGGTAATGGATTAATTTATTCTTCCGGAAATATCACAATTTCGTTTTTGCGAATGACATAATTTACTTACAGTAAACAAATATTGAAAAATATTCTTTCATCAAATGACCATTATGAGCAAATGTCAAACGGTCCTACAATTTATCCAAATAGACTTCAGTCGTTAAGGTGAATGTCCCGATTTATGCTCATATAAGCACTTTGCATCAAACAAAATGGTTTAAAATGTTATTCTAACATTAATTTATGAAGCAGATATGATTATTATCTTAATTTTGAATCGAACAATACAATGTAAATGCGTAAAAACCATTTTAAAGAATTAAATATTAATAATAGTAAATTAAAAAATGTACGCAAAATGCACCTATTTCTGCTCACAGCAAAAAGCGGGGATTTCGATGTGTATCTATTTCTGATCACCGTTGATTTTATATACTTCATTCATATGATTTGTATCTTTTTATTGTATTAGTATGTTAATACACGTAAATACTTCTCGATGCATAAGTATAAATCAGTGTACATATTGTATAAATACAACTAAAACGTTATTTATTGGTGAGCAGAAATTGGGACGTTTACCTTATAATTATTCTGTATTGCTGTGAATAAAGACGTATTTCTTCGAAGACATGACAATTAGAAATGTGTAATTCAGTGTCATACTTTGGTAACAAGTCATCAAACGTCGAACGCTAAGCAGTATCAATTATTCCCATTACGGGTCCAACCAACTCTTCCATCATCTCCACCAGTCGGAAGTAAATTATTATTTGCTCTCAGTCCGAATTGTCCCTCCGAGCACAAGATCGCAAATTACGCGTTACGTTAATTTTCCTGAAACGCGATCGTCGCGGCATTCTCTCCATTCGACGCGTCGGGAGGGCCGATCGTGCATATAGGTGCGGCTGCGGTCGGCGTTTTCCATAACCACCGGCGCTGGCTTCGGAGGAGAGCTCGAGGACAAGGGGGGAGAAGGGAAGGAGGGGGAGAGCCTCCGCTGAGCGCCACTTGACGGATGAATGTGAACCGGAACAATGGCGCCCGCCAAAAATCAACGGCATTGTTCCAACTTCGCGGGATCCGGCGAGCGCGCAGCCGAAGCGCATCGCCGAGAAGACGCTGGATATACCCGGCTATGGATGTGTACTATGCTCGCGGCGGCTGCGCCATGGAGTCGGAGGGCAACGTCGGGGCCTGGCCAAAATTACCGACGCCTTCCAAGACGGTTTTAACGATAATTTATCGCCGAGCCGGTTTTCTGATGATACTTGGCCTTGAGAGTACAAGTTTTTTTAAATAAGACTTGGAAAGCCAAAGTAAATTTTGAAGTTAGATTTCTGAATTAGTTTTGTGTTTTTTTTCTTCTTTATTTTGAATTAATTACAGTAATTATTACTACTTCTCAAAATTAACAATTAATAATTCAGAGTATCATCTCGAGTATCATCAATTATTTTTTAAATGCGGTAAATTTTGCAATTAGTGTGTAATAATTATCAAATGGATGGCATAGTAGATTTCTTACACATAAGAATTGTACACGTAATTATTGTGCACAATTTAGCATTGGTCAAATATATCTATATATAATTTGACCAATGCTAAATTGTGTACAATAATTTCGTGTATAATTCTTATGTGTAAAAAACGCGCTATGTCAAATGGATTGTAACGAATATTTAAAAAATTTCGGTTTTTTATTAAATCAGTTAAGATTATAATGGTAACTGATTATTATTATTATTACGCTTATATATATACATTTGTTTTTAATTTTATACACAAGTATGAATATATACAACATTATCTTGCGGTTGAACCCTAATGATTAAATAAAATGTTTCGAAAATATATATAAGCATAATAATATTTAAAATCGTATAACATCCTAATGAAATAAATTTTCTGCGAACAAAATATTCAAAGATTATGACGTGTATTACCATATTTAACAGAAAATTTGGCTTATACATTTTTTATAAGCTTGATTGCATCTGTATGAATGTTCATTTTTAGCGAATTGTTTAAGAATTGAACTTAATTAGTACATGCATTTATAAATTGAAGGGGATTTATAAATTTCAATAGTAAAATATGTATTTCTTCAATTACTATATATCTTAAAAAACGGTGCCTCTCTAAAAGTAAAATCCATGATTCGGAGTTGTGATACTCTCTTAGTCAGAATAAGGAGAAAATATAAAATATATATTTTACGTACTGTAATATTATCAATATCCATTTTATTTTAATATTCTATTAAGATTTGATAACTGATAGTAATTGGTTATAAATAATGATGAAATGAATTATAATCAAAACGTGTATTTATGATTATCAAGAAATTTACTATAATTCTTATTTATAAAAAATTTAATCTTGTATATATTTATATTCAGTTAGGAATGTATATAAATATTTATCTTAGCAAACACAACAATTTAGATATAAAACTGAAAATAAAAATTATTCAGGCAATGGTACGTATAATGCTTAGGTCACCCCAACATTTGCGCCCCTTATGGTAGGCAATTCGACACACATTGGCGCACCGCGTTTCTCAGCACGTCAAGGAGCTCGTTTAAAGTAGGGGAGAATAACACGTTTCTGAATACCAAAGCTACACTTGTTTATAAATCAAATATCGTCAATTTCCCCTCTAAACTAAAGAAGCTACCACTTTATTACAATAATAAAAATAAACAAAGAAATAAGTTAGTAAACATATAAGATCAAATAAAAAATGTTTAATTCTATAATAATGTACGTGAATAAGAGATCAAGAATATTGGAAAAATGAAAAATTGTTATAAAATTGTTGATGCTTAATTATTATGCAGCATAAAATGTAAAGTAAAGTAGTTTATAAGTACATAAGTAATTGATCTTTGATGACAGTTTAATATGGAAATTAAATAAGAGAGTTGAAAGGGAAGGCGGTTGAAGGATAATAAATGCGCAAGACAAGTACGTGTATTACTTTTTTAGAAACAATGTCGTTTATTTGAATCGCACAAGACATACACCGTATTCGCTATATTATAATTAACGGGCCCCTTCGAGAAATGTTCGGTCAAAGGCTGAGTAGCGCAAAGAGCTTTGACCGCACGTTACCCGATTACGCCTCTTCATCGTATTGCCTTAATGTCGATTCTCGGGTCGATGTGAAGTTTTTTCGCCGGGCTCCCATAGGTTTACATTGGGTACAGACTCTCTTTATTTTGTTATCTGCGTGACGCGGATTTTTAAAAAATCCTTGGTTATAGCGATAGACATTCTCAACGCACCGAGATACGGATTTATTTTACCCTGAATCAGAAACAGTTTTCTGCTAAAATCGATTCCTTACGAGCGCTCGTCCTTCTCCTGCATCTTCAATTCATTTTTTTCTTTTCTCGATTTTCGCTATCTGCGTAGGTGATGTATGACTTTGATTATATTCGTATTTCCACGTGACTCTATTGCACGCGGGAGAAGGGAGACGCATCATATTATTTGTTTTATTTCTTTATTCGTTACGTGTGCGCGCTTTGTTTTTTTCTCTCGATGAACGGCGAATGCTCCGGCTCTGCATTTACTTCTTTGTTTGTTAGTTTAATTATTAATCATCTTTCGTTACCCTGTGTGCATATAGAAACGCCAGAGAGATCGGCCGGGAAGATTTGACGACGCATTGTTGTGATTTTTTACTTTAGAAGAGATTCATTCGTTATATTTTGCCAGATAGAAATACGACTAGTTGAGTAGACATGTAGCATTATCGGTGACGTTTAATTTTCGATTAAAAAGTGTGAAAAAGTTTTATTTTAATTTTTATCATGAAAAACAATACTAGAGATTTTACTAGTTTATTCAATTGCACTAAAGGACAATCGTCAAATCCCGCCGTTTCATTTATGGATTATAGGGATCTTGGTCCTATGTAACGATGAAACTTTGTTTAAAGTGTGAGAGAAATAATGACAAAGAAACACAATGTATATTTTTGGAATCAATTTTTTTTTAAATTTCCTCCGTGTATCACGTGGAATCATTTTTATTATACCACATGAACGTTTTTATTATAATTCTCGGTTACACACCAATAAACTTCTGATATCGCGGGAGACGCTTTTCTTGACCAATCGACGCTTTTCGTTTCACACTTACATCGTTTCGTATCGCTCACAGCAAACGCATGCTTTTACAATTGACTTTTATCGTCTTACGATTATTATTACTTTTTTGTTGCTTTTTTTAGCGTTAGCCCGTCGCCTGCACGTCGATTGGCCGATCGAAACGCCGGCGAGCGACTCTTTTACATTGTTTTACACTATATGAATGTCAGCGAAGAAAATGATTTTTTATTTATAATTAACCTATGGTCTTTTTATTTTTTTGTTTATTTCTTAGCTGGGAAAAAGGAATAGGAGTGTTTTTTTGTGGGACTGGGGCAGTGCCATTATGTACAACGTCGTATAAACAGGGCCTGGCTCGTGTACGTATTTTCTGAATTATCTAACAAACTTTTAACTAGTTAACGAGACTTTTACCTAAGGTCGTACACGACTAACACTGAAAACTATCTGATATGAGATTTTTTTTTACTTCCACCGCACGCTTCGTCTCTTTCACTCACGATTACGCATCCACTTATATATATTTTCTTTTTTCATCTTATACATTTTCTCACTCGGATTCGCTCACGTGGTGTGGATTTATTACGACTTATTGCCTAAATCTTTTAGGAACAGTTCTCTTCGAAAACGCTTGCAACGACGAAAAAATAATAATAATATTCATAATAATAATGATAATAATAATAATAAACACAATCAGCGGCACAATGCCACTGCGCGCGACAAAAAAATGCAAAATAAAACGCTTTACGCGAACAAACCTCAGTCTTAGGCAAGGAAAAACAGAATCTCGCGCGAATCGAGAGCCGAGGTTCGGAGCTTCGCCTCCCGGCGACTTTTGCAAGCGCGATAGTCTGTGTGAATTACGTCTGCAAAAGTCGCGTGCCGAAGGCGAGAACGCCTCACGCGTCGGCTCGACAATAAGTACGCTCAACGAAGTACAGCAATAGATAATAATAATATTGGTGACGAGGTCGATACGAGATGTTTGGCGTGTAATAGTTTCGCGAATCGATCGGTGTTTGAAATTTCGGGCATTCCTCTCTCGGAGACAATAAAAACCAATCGAGCGATTGTATGCGTTTTGATTATACTTTTGTATTTTTTTTCTTCCCATTCTCTGTCTGGTGCAAACACCTTGTAACGACGGTAATAGGTACGATAAACCTAGACAACTTTGGCATTTCTTATCTCTAGTTTCCGTCACTGGCGTATTCTTGCATTTTGTTTCTCTCTACGTCGCGACGTGAAACAACGGCGCTTTCACTTCACGGGACAAAGGAACAATTAACGATCAAATAACGAAGAAAAGTTGAATAACAAAAAAAATAACGTTCCGAATTTCAAAAGTAACAGGGAGCTCAAGATCGCAGACGCGCCAGTGACGGAAGCTCGAGCGATTTAAGTACTTTTTTTCGATGATCGATTTCTTAATTTAGAACGGACTCTTCGACACCGGAAAAATCACAAACGTTAGAAGTTACGAGTAATTTCGTTCTCTTTTTTCGACGTCTCGTGTCGATCGTAAGGTTGATACAATCGCACGGTAATCGCTCAAATATCGATACGAGGACAATAATGAGAAATAGAATCAAAGTTCATAGAGACAAAGATAATAATAGCAATAATAATAATGACAATAATCATGTGATAATGATCATAATAGCAATAATAATAGCAATGATAATAGTAGTAATAATAGCAATAATAGCGTTAATAGGTAATAATATGAATAAAAATTATGATACAATGTATACATACGTTTTACTTATGCCTTAGAAACGAGAGCGTACAAGCGATGCCTACTGTCGGCGCCTTAAATTTGTAACCTTATTTCTGTAAAAAGTCACGGAGAAATAACGAAAGGACAGGCCCGATGCTCGCCTGCTTCCTTGCGACTCGAGCGTCGATCATTCAACTATGTACAGGCGCGTGTTCGTGTCGCGCGTTGCGAGCTTCGCGAATCCTCGTCTCGCGGGGAAAGAAGACAGAGCGGAGCGGACACATTAGGTACAAGTCTAGGGGTCGGGGGAGGAGTAGAGCACGGGTGTAGGGCCGCGCGAGCACGAAAATCGTCGAGAGGAGGAGGAGGAGGAGGAAGGAGAGAACCAGAGCGCGAGGGGCGATCGATCGCGGCGCACCGTGCGCGCTCTCGCTCTCCACCGGCTCCTCGTACAGCAGCAGTGGCAGCAGTGTCCAATGTACAAAAAACTTTTTTTCCTTCTCTCTTCCGGCCTGGAATTGCGCGCCCTCGCTCGCGGTGCCTTTCTCTGCGCTCTCGCGGTACATATATATTATCGTTACCTCGTACAATATACATATATATATATATATATATATATATCATATATATTATTAAATAAATAATCTTCAATGCAATAATAAAGTTACCGTGCCGCGTTTCTTTTCTCGCCAGACTATGTATATATTTATATCGATTCTCTCTTTCTCACTTTTGCCAGCCTCGCACTCACGCACTCTCTCATATATATAATATTTATATTTATTCTTGTATATATTCATCTTTATCATTCCTCGACTATATATAATAATAATTTTCGACTTTCGCACTCGTATTTGCATATGTATACTCGCCGCGGGTAGAATATAATAATTGGCGCCGGAGCGCGGGGTAACGCGCGCGAGTAATCCAACGGCGAGACTCCAGACTGGTAACCATTGGCATGTTCCCACCGAGGTGGGTACGGGAAATGCCCGTACTGGCCTTCGTCAAGCAGGTAGCGGAGAAGAAACTGGCCTTCCTCTTCCTCGTCGTCGGCGGCGGCGGCGGCGGCAGGGACGCCTGAGATCGGCGACGAGCGGGCTTTTCCAGGTCCCGCTCGTCCTCAGCCGGGTTTCCTCCCGGTAAGGGGGGAAGCCCTCGCGTTCAGTAAACCGGGTAGGGCGGCCTGTGGGGCCAGAGTGGCGGAATGGGCGGCAGCTGGCTCCCCGTCCAGGATCAAGTGTCCTTGGCGCTGACCGACGAGTCCTCGTCCTGGCTGCTCGGGTAGGGTATGCCGAGCTTGGGGCCGCCCTGCTGCACGACGACGACGCACTTGCGCATGTGCTTCTCGAGGGTGCTCGGCACCGAGAAGGGCATCTCGCAGAAGCGACACTTGTAGGTGTCCTTGCCGTGCCTGCCGTGGGTCTTCATGTGCCTCGTGAGCTTGGAGCTCTGCGCGCAGGCGTACGAGCAGAGCTCGCACTTGTAGGGCTTCTCGCCGGTGTGGGAGCGCCTGTGGACAGTGAGGTTGGAGCAGTTCTTGAAGACCTTGCCGCAGTACTCGCAGGTGTCGTTGCGGCCGCTGCGCTCCTTCTTGAGGAGCGGGCTGGGCAGGCCCTGGAGGGCCAGGCTGGAGGTCGTGGCCTTGCTGGCCTTGCGGAACTCGTTGCTCTCGAGGTAGTGGGGATTGGGCATCCAGAGGCCGGCGAAGTCGGGGCCGCCGGCGCGGGGGAAGCCCTGCCCGGAGAAGATGTTGGCGGTGCCGGAGGAGTTGAAGTTGGTCGGCGAGAGGGTGCTGTCCTTCTCCTTGTTGTTGTTGAGGGAGTTGGCGAGGCTGGCGGTGGACTCGGCCTTGATGAAGCCGCTGCGGTGGTTCTCCTGGAGGGCCTGCCGGTAGGCCTCGGAGTACTGGGCGATGTTGCCGAGGCCGAACTTCTCCATGAGGTCGCCGACCAGGCTGGCCTTGACGTCGGCCCTCCCGGGGAGCTTGCCGCCCTCCTCGCCCAGCTGGCCCTGTGTGGTGGAGAGGTCCTCGGGCGTGTTCTCCTCGCCGTCGTCGCGCTCGGCCTTGCCCTCGCGCTCGTGCTCGTGCTCCTCGTGCTCCTCGTGCTCCTCGTGCTCGTCGGCCTCGTCCAGGTCCATGTTCTCGTCGCAGCTGCTGTCGTCGTCGGGCACGGTCTCGACGCTGCCCTGGGGGCTCTGGGCGCCCATGGGCTCCTGGTGCTCCTTGCGCATGTGCTTGCGGAGCTCGGCGAAGCTGGCGAGCTGGCTCTCGCAGAGGTCGCACCGGGCGGAGAGGGCGGAGACGGCGGAGACGGCGGAGGCGTTCTCGGAGGGGTACTGGCGCTCCTTGTCGCGGTGGCTCTTGCGGTGCACGATGAGGTTCGACTGGAAGCGGAACTTCTTGTCGCAGAGCTCGCAGGTGTAGACGGTCTCGGCGCACTCGGCGCCGATGATGGGGGTGGAGCCGGCGACCGGGGGCGAGGTCTTGTCGCTGTCGGTCGAGTTGTTGTTGTTGTGGTGGCCGCCGAGGGGGCTCTGCCTGTAGCAGGGCGGCGAGTTCTCCTTCTGGGGCTGGGGGCCGACGCCGAGCGGCAGGGAGAGATTGGCCGGATTGTTGTTGGTGGCGGACTGGGCCGGATTGGGCTGGGGCTCGAGGCCGTTGTGGCCGGGCAGGCTCTGGGCGGCGGTGCACGCGGCGGCGGAGAGGGCCGCGGCGCTGCTGTTGGCGGTAACCGAAGCAGTGTTGGGAGCCGCGCCTAAGGACGGGTTAGCGAGGCTCCTTAGGCGCGCCGAATAAAAATCCAGGTTCGCTTCGTGTGGCGTGGGGTGGCTCTGTCCGCCGAGGCCGCGGCCGTGCGAGAGCTCGGCGAGGTTGGCGAGGTTGCGGGCGTTGTTGAGGCTGTCGAGGGAGCTCCTGACGAGGGGGTCGCCGAGGTTGAGGCCGTCGATGGCGCGCAGCGGGTCCCCGAGGTTCTGGAGGTTCCGCGTCGCGGTCTGCAGGTCCTGGAGGCCCCGGTAGCCGGCGAGGGGGTTCAGGGCGAGGAACTCGGGCCTGAACATGGGCGCGAAGCCGCGCTCGAGGTGCTGGGGCAGGCGCAGGAAGTTGTGGAGGGGGTCGCCGACGAGGGGCGCCGAGGACTGGAGCTGCTGGCGGGCGCCGCTGCTGCCGCTGCCGCTGGACGTGCCGCCGGAGGAGTTGGCGACGGACGAGCTGCCCGTGGACTTGCCGCTGAGGTTCAGGTGGTTCAGCGGGCTCAGGTGGTGCTGGTGGCCGGGGATCGGCGTGGGCGGACTCGGCGCCGGGGTGTTGGACGACGAGTTGGCCGACGACGAGTTCAGCGAGTAGAGCCGCGAGCCGTGGACGCTCTGCGCGTGCTGCAGCATCTCCCAGGCGGAGGACAGCCGCCGCGAGCACTGCGAGCACCCCAGCCACTTTGGTTCTGAAAAAATACAATGCAAACGCCGTCTTCTTTATTATCCGTCGCGTGAAACCACAAGCCTGTAATAAATAAAGTATTGGCACATCCTCGAATCGCAATGATAAAAACATTCGCGGGGAGATAAACGACGCGAAGGAGGAAGGGAAAGAATCGCTTTGGACGCGCTCGTAAAGCTCCGAGGCGCGCGTTATCGCTTTCGATTCCCTTGATTCGCAGACTGCGCTCTCTGTGTCTCGCACCGATTGAATTCCGAATTCAAGCCGCGGCTCGCGATCGCTGCCGTGCTCTGTGTCAAATTGCGCGTCGCGCGCGGCTAGGGAGGACGGAGAGCCGCTGCCTTCTAAAAATAATATCCCGACGACAGTTTGCGCTGGCTGCTGGCTGCTCGTGGCCGGGGGACGGCTCGCGCGTACGTAGCCGAGAGAAAGAGAGAGGAAAAAAGAAATGGGGAGCCAGCGACGCTGCGAAACTGACCCTTAACGACTTTTCCAGCGTCGGCGGGCAGGGACGGGTTTTGAATTTCAATGTTTTTAATCCGGAATATCAGATTTTCAGCCATTTTTCACGCTCCACGTCCCGCGATCATCCGCGCCAACGACCGCCTGGGGTTGCCTCGTGTCCGTGGGATTTTTATTAATTCGACCCTCGCCAAGGAGACACAGACAGAGAGCGAAAGACTACATGCCCGCGCAAAGAAAGGAAAAGCCGCACCGCGTGCGCTCGACTTCGCTCTCGCCTCCCCCTGTTTTATATTTTTTAGTGCGGAGAGAAATAGAGAGAGAGAGAGGGGGTAGTAATAGCACAGCACCGGGCGCTAACATGACCTCGAAACATATTCGAGGCATCGCGCGCGAAGCCCGCAATTCCGGAGACTATACTGCGACAAGGGCGCGCGCGTGTATACGTATAGCTGCCTATACTGCCGACTCTCTCAAGAATTTATGGCCTCGACACGGCTAGGAGAGGCCAGACCTGTAGTGCAATGCGATTAGGACGCGCGCGTCGAATCCGCGAATGCTTTTAATCGGATTTCGATGCCGCTGATGAATCGATAATCCGAGTGCGGTCGGGATGCTTTTTGAGCATACAGCCAAATAGGGGAGGTGTCTAGCTGCACCAATTTATATGCATAATACGGACCTCGCTAATAAATTTTTTTTTTTCATTTTTTACTTTTTATTTTCACTCAATAGTCTATTCATAATATATGCATAATATGGACCTCGCTAATAAATATATTTTTTTCATTTTGTTACTTTTTATTTTCACTGAATAGTCTATTCATAGTATATGCATAATATGGACCTCGCTAATAAATATATTTTTTCATTTTGTTATTTTTTATTTTCACTGAATAGGCAAGTTTCATTGAATTTCACAGGAATTAGTTGTAAAGAATGATATATTGTGTGAGCGATATCCAGGAAACCCTTATCTTTATTTTCTTGTTAAGTGGAAAACACGCAGTTTTAGTCCATGACTGAGTACAATAGAATGACGCTCGCGCGCAGTTACATTTTTTTCCCTACCGCGTTCGCTTTTTTTGTCTTTTGGGAAGTTCCGGAACTGGAGAAAGTAAGCGGCGCGCGCTCTTCAAGTGACCCGTTAAGACGAAAAACTTTTTCCGGCGATGGTTTGTAAGCTTGTCGTCGAAAGATTGTAAAGTTCGAAGTTTTCTCGTCGTTTCTCTCTCTCTCTTGAGTGCGCGCGTACTTGCCTGTTTCGCGACTGAGGCACGAGTCGCTGCCAGACGAAGTAGAAAAAAGAGAGAGAGAAACAAAGGATCGCAGAGGAGACGAATAAAGCACTCTTAATTAAAAGGCTATCTTTGATTCCTGGCCAAAGTTTACGGAGAAAGTAATGGCCAGTTTCATTGAACTTTTATGAGCACTGAATAAAGACGATCGATTTTAATTTATTTTTCCATCAGACTAATTCTTAAACATGTTTACTATTTATGTGATCTTTAAATTTACATAGTCAAGATTTACTGATTATCATTGTTTAAGTAATTTAATTAAAGCTTAATTTCAGATTCTTATGAACTTCGTGGGTAGAAACTCTAACACAAAGGGTTAATCGGTTCTATACTACTGCAAAACAGCGGAAAATCACTGTTTGATTCTGTAAAAAGTGAAGTGTAAAGAATAACACCCTTAGAAAACTCACTATATTGAAATTGTAAAAAATTCCTTACAAACATGTATTTAAAATTGACAAAAATAATATATCATATTATGCAATATTACAGAAAGGAGATTTCGATGCAGATTTGTCTGACAAGGAGAGTCCACAACCTGCGGGAAGCGGTTTTCGATGAGACTTTAGGAATTGGTTTGTGGTATCTAAGAATGATGCCTAGTACCCGTAGTTTCATCTCATAGGCCCTTGGGGTCAACATATCATCTGTTGTAATCAAAATACGTGTTATTTTAGTAAAAAAATGGTATCTATACTTTGAATCACAACTCTGCAAGTTCCTTTTTGCTAAAGAAATAACGTAATAAGATAATAAATTTGACCAAAGCGCTTTAAGTTGAGCTTTGTTTCATATAAAAATATTATTCAGTTGCAAGGTTATAAAGAATCAAAAATGATAATGAAAATTGCATGAAAATTTGAGGATTTTTAGCTCTTTAAATTGAATAAGTTATCCATGCATTTTTCATCATCATTTTTGTTTGTTTATAACTTTGCAACAGAATAATCTTTTTATATGAAATAAAGCTTAAATTATAGCTCTTTTAGGCAACTTTCTTATATTGTTGCATTATTTCTCTAGCAAAATAAACTTGCAGAGCTATGATACGAAATACATCGAAGTATATGATATAGTATCATTCTTTACTGTATATAGTAGATTAGATGTTTATTCTGTGCAAGACAAAAACATTTTAAATAAAAAAGATGACATATTGACCTCAAGGGCCTATGACATGAAACTACGGGTGCTAGGCATCATTTTTAGCTACCAGAAACCACTTCCTAAAGCCTCATTATGAGCGTAAATTCGTATTCTAATTGACACAGTGCTTACAAAAACTATGCATCTTTTAAAAGAAAAATCCAAAAATCAACGGATTCAAATCAGCGATATCAATTACTCCGCAAATTACAGAGGCATCGAGTGCGGGAAGTAGAGGAGATATCCCATCGAATTTCGAGCGTGACGAGGCGACATATTGTTTTGCGCTCCGGGCGTTTGCGTCCCGCGCGAATATATACGGGCTGGAAGAGGACCATAGAAAGAGAGAGCCGACTCCTTCTCGGCCGGAAGTCGAAAATATTGCCGACTTCCCGAGGCCGCCGTTGGAAAAACCGAGGCAGCCGCCGTCGCCGGAGGGCGCTAAGAGAGAGAAAGAGATAAGCAAGTGCTCGAGCATAATAAAGGTGTATCGATTCACGGCTCTCGGCCCCCCCGGCCCTTTCATATGCAAACCTCGCGGGTGGCCATCCGTTAGGATTATTTCGCGAGCGGCGACTCATTTTTTTCTCTATCGCGCGCCGCGTCCGCTTTCCTTTTTTTTCTCTCACTCGTGCCTTCCGCCGCTGCTCCTCTCTCTCTTTTTTTTTGTTCATCCCCCAGCGCGGGGGTAGTAAGGAAGGCGTCTATTCGAGATCGATCTCGGACGCTCGTTTAAAGAGCGACCGCAAACTGATTTCCATAGATTTATGATAGTTCGTGATATATTTTTATGAAAACTGAGGGGATAAGGAGAAAATATGTTCGGGCCTCTGCGTGGCTATAAATACTTGCGGAATTGTGTAATGTTTTATTTCATATTGCATATTACACTAAGTTCCGAAAAAAAGATCTGAAAGGCATATTGCGGTTTATGCTGATTATTGTATTGTAATTATAAGCTCCTAGCGAAAAATTGTAAGTTTTGGCGAATTCTAAAATTTTTGTTTAAATGCTTTTATAGAATACCGAAATTCTGTTCCATCCGACACTTCGGGGGATAAAAAAAATTCACTAAATTATTTATTTCAAAGAATACGAATGAACCTGCGAAACTCTTCATTCATTACACTACACTACAACCGTACTCGCTTTAAAAGATGCCCTTTGTCGACGTCCCTACACCAAATCCACTTCCAACCGGCCTATAACTCTCGCCAGATGATCCGCTTGCGCAGCCACAGTGACCAGAGCATTTTTCTGCCGAAATTGCCCGTGCTGCGAGTAGAGAAAGAGAATCGAGCTAGCTGCCGTTTACGCGCAAATCGCTCGGAAACTCGCCACCATTGTCTACGCCGAGAGCAAGAGCGCTCCACGCTTGGTCATCCTGTGCGGATATACCCTCGCCTCGGCGGGCAACCCTTTCACGGCAGATTTCACGCGAACCACTCGAGAAACTCGAGTGCCGGAGGAGGCCAGCGGGGACTCGTGAAAATTGAGATCCCTCTTTCCTGCGGCCCTCGAGAGGCATCGACGATCTCGCGGTTGGATTGAGAGATAGTTAGCGGTCTCGGTTCTAATTGCCATAGGAAGTCACGCTTGCGGGATTGTTGTTTTTTAATAGGAGGGGCTGAGCGAATGTTGAAATGTAAAAAATATTACAAAATCCCATGTAAGAATTGCCATTACTGACAATACGGGCCACTGCTGGCTCTTTACTGCTAAACAATTAATCCGACGCCAGCATCGCTTCGGCACTTTTTTTTTACTCGAATGATAACAACGGGCCAGTAATGAAATTTTTATTATAAATGTCTGGTTTTACTGTAATGCCAGTGTACTCAGCCGGACTTGGAAATTTAGCACGTCAGATTGAAAAACAAAAGTATAGCGGATTTGTCATAACCTACTTTTTAACTTCTAATTTTTGTAAAATATTATTTTAAAATATATTTGCCAATTATATAAAACAAATGCTACTGTTTAGCGGAATCATGCGATTAAGATCTATGCATAGTAATTTCAGTGAACCGGTAAATCTCTGCCGTAAATGATATATTTTCTGTTATATTATGCACTAAAATTGCGAATATCGGCAGTTCTTGTAATTCCTGCACTGGCCCAGTACTGGCTTGCCAACCTCGGCCCATTGTTATCATTTCAGTATTGCCCCAGCATTAGAACAGTAATATCTGATAGTACTGAACATCTGTCAAAAAGTACTCGTCCAATATTGGGCCATTAGAATCTTCTTGCATGGGAACTTATAAGAGTGCATGCTAGAAAGTTGTGCAACGTAGTTAGAAAATTACCGAGTTCTAATAGTTGTAATTACATATAAAGGTAGGAATATATACAAAATAATTTAGGAAAATGCGCCTATTAGTAGTCAATCGAAATTTCAACTACGTACACAGTGACGTACTTGGCAAAAACTTAAGTTGACACAATCAAAAACTTACAACACTAAATTTTTTACACAAACTGCGACTTCGGTATATTTGGAAACTTTCGGCGACAACTTTTGAAAGATTCTTCTCCACGCCTACAGCAGTTTCAAATGTTACTTCCCGCAGCAACAAGTACCCACAGCCATAACCTTCTATCCACATTAAAGCTTACGAAAGCTACAGCGCACCCACGCAGGCACGACAAAACTATAAAGCCCTCGAGCGCGCTCGCAAGCTTATTAACAAATTCGCGAATTGATTTACAAGCCAGTCTCCCCCGCGTTCAAAATAAAAAAAAATGGCACCAAGCGGCTCCCGCGTGTACACCGATCGGCGTATACAAACGACACGTATAACGACAAAGGCCTCGCCGCCGCCGCCGCGCCGACAATATTAAAATATCGATTGGCCGATGTATGCGACGTATGCACTTTGTGCGCTGCTGCTGCTGCGAAGGGGGCCAAGGGTTGCAGCGGCATCGCCAGTCGTCGAAGGGATGGGTGCAGTCATCCGCGTTGGCTTGTATACTTCAGGTGGATATTTTATGCCCGCCGCGCTCGCTCGCATGCGACGATATAATCCACCGCGAAAACGCGCGCTCTGGAAGCACGTTGTATGTGGGATGCGTTGTTGCGTCTCTCTGATGTGCGGGGATTTTCGCGAGTGGCCGGGAGAAAGTCACACGTCGCGAGGTCCGCGCGATGCATTGTTTTACTTTATGGTAGTGGAGGTTGCTTGGCGAGAAATTGCATAATCGACAATGAAAAAAAAATTTGTTATATCTAAGTATACGTTTCCTTGAATCGTACTAAGAAAAGATTTATTTGATAATAGTAAATATTTAATTATGTTTAGACTGGTATTCGTCAATTCAATAAATATTTACTAAATTTAAGAAATATTTACTTTAAGTAAATCTTTTCTTAGTACGATTCAAGGAAACGTTTAATTAGATTTAATACATTTGTTTTCAGTGCATTCATTGAGATGTATCTGCATTTAGTGTATCGTGATAATTTAATGTCTCTTTTTAATATTTGATACATTTTTATGAAATATATTACGAGAACAGTTAGTTATTAGTAAGATATCAAACATTTTATTTTCCAATAAAATGTGAGGATTCAGTACATAACATACACGATTTTGGATTAAGTTTGCGTCAACAAAAAATGGAATTACCCAGTTTTTGTGCAGATACTTCCCTGGTGTAAAATTGTTGTACGATTAATTCGGTTGATCTATTGTAAGATTACGTATTAAACAATCTATGTAGCATATCTAACATCGAACAGTATCGTATCTACAAGAATGTGCTTGACCCCATGCAAGAAGATTCTAATGGCCCAATATTGGACGAGTACTTTTTGCCAGATGTTCAGTACTATCAGATATTACTGTTCTAATGCTGGGGCAATACTGAAATGATAACAGTGGGCCGAGGTTAGCAAGCCAGTACTGGGCCAATGCAGGAATTACAAGAACTGACGATATTCGCAATTTTAGTGCAAAATATAACAGAAAATATATTATTTACGGTAGAGATTTACCGGTTCACTGAAATTACTATGCATAGATCTTAATCGAATGATTCCGCTAAACAGTAGCATTTGTTTTATATAATTAGCAAATATATTTTAAAATAACATTTTACAAAAATTAGAAGTTAAAAAGTAGGTTATGACAAATGCGCGATACTTTTGTTTTTCAATCTGACGTGCTGAATTTTCAAGTCCGGCTGAGTACTGGCACTACAGTAAAACCAGACATTTATAATAAAAATTTCATTACTGGCCCGTTGTTATCATTCCAGTAAAAAAAAGTGCCGGAGCGATGCTGGCGTCGGATTAATTGTTTAGCAGTAAAGAGCCAGCACTGGCCCGTATTGTCAGAAATGGAAATTCTTACATGGGACGTTCACCGAAGCATTACATCTATCATTGACTCTCCTCTATAATAACACTCGTCGAATCTAACGACTCCACATCCAGTAAACATGCAACTCCCGAGAAATTCGTCGCCACACACGCGTTATACAATGTACTCGCACCAGGCCGATATTCCACATCTCCGCTCTCGGCTCGTCTGAGTCTCTCGCGGGCCGGTCCGGAGCACAAAGCCCGTCGTTGTGGTCAGCGCGAGTGACGATCGCTCGGGAATATATATAACACACTGCAGCGGGGAGGCGCGTGGATTGGTCAAGTAGCGCTTAAAGGTCCTTTATGTCGCGCGGGGAGACCGCAAGCGAGTCCGGCCCGAGAAACACTTGGCGCAGGCGCGATTCGCGTCGTTATTCCACGCCGGCTTCGTCGTCGTCGTCGTTCTTTCTGGCCGAGTCGTAAAAGAGGCGAGCGAGAGAGCCCGCATGTGCAATACGCGCGAGGTTGAGGCTGTGGCTAAAGAGTGCAGGCGAGCGCGCGAGCATCGATTTATATTAGGGACAGACAACAGGATTTTTCTGATGATTGTAGCGAAGAATCGATTGGGGATTTATTTATTGCGCGAGGCGTAAAGGCTGTAGTTAGAGTTTTATTTATGCACGTTTGCGTTGCCAAGCACTTATATGTAATATTCTGAATTTCATTTTGTTATCTTTTACAAGGCTTATTTTAAGAAGGACAGAAGTGATTTTTTTGAAACACAAGTGAAATTTGAAAAGCAAGTAAATTAAAATATTGTACCTATAGTAAGAAAGTTTTATTTAAAATACATTTTCTTATAGAAGATCTGTAGAAGATAAGAAATTAAAAGAAAAAACGTCGTATTTCCAGCAAGTGCTCAGCATGATTCTACAACAATATTTACCTCAAAGCTACACTTCTGTTTTGTATAAAGAAAGCAAAACTGCCGAGCACTCGAGACTCTTTAACGCGACAAAAGTCGAGTGTGTGGGTGCAATGTGCAAGCGCAAGCGCGGGACGGGTGGAAGCCAAGCGCCGCGTCTCTCTGTCGTTGTTTTCGAGTTTCGCTAGGTAGGTACTAGGTGCGCGCGCGTGGGCAATTCGCAAGCAATTTCGCGGACGCCGCAGGCTACGCGCGGCGCTTCTTCTTTTCCGAGTTCTTCGCACCGTTTGCAGGAAATAGAAAAGTGGAAGGGGCGAGAGTGGGCGAGAGAGAGAGAGAGAGAAAAGAGAGTCAGTCGCGGAAAGTCAAGTGGTGCGGATGCCGACACCACCGGGCCAAGGATAACTTTGGCAAGATGGAAGTTTGAGAGATGGAAAAAGAGAGGAGGGATCAGCCGTTCCGCGGAAGAATTAATATTCCAGACAAAGGTGACAGATACATCAAATCTGCATTTCACCAGACCAGATGGAAGAGACAATTCGTAGGGTATTTTTTCTTCCGACGAATGGACATTGAAATCGCACGTTTAAACGGAGGGAAAGTTATTTTTTTACTCTTTTTTCTACTTTACGATTTGAGATCTAATGTTATATTATTTTATAAACTTTGCCGAGAAATTCTTGAATTTGTTGTACTGTACTTCTAGATCAGATTTGCCGGGAAAAGCCAGAAGTTCTCTTTATAGTATGTATATGGCATAGCAGGAGGAGAGAGCTCGTGTCAATTTTGTCGGATTATCGCTCGTCACTCGCCCTTCTTTGAATTTCCCTTGGCTCCCGCCGCTTCCTCTCCTTTCTCCCTTTTATCTCACATTTTTCCCTTTTACTACGAGAGTAACTGTATTTAACAATATTATCTGGATACGCGATTTTCGAGATCGCGCGATACCTCGGTGTGCGCAGTGTAATCCAATATTTCCTTTGCGAGTCCCACGAATAATGGACTCTTAGATGTCCATTCTCGGACAATTTGAGAAAAGTAAACACAATCAAATCTACTTCTCCCCATCCCTCGAGTAAAAAATGATCTCCATAAAAGAAATCAAGATATTCCTCGGTGAAATTCTTAGATTATCCAACAAAGTACCTCGCAACGGTCGCAGTTGGAAAAAAAAGCCCCGCACACACGCGCCTAAAGCACACACCCCTTACAAATAACACTGACGCGGCTCGTGCGAGTGTCGTACCTGAGCTATCGCGGCGCGCGTGCGCATCGGTGTACATCCTCCTGTCTCGCGGCGGAGGAGAGCGGCATCGTCCGAAAGGGGGAACAAGGCTCGCGTCGGCTCGTGCGTACCACGTGGCCAAACAATGGGACGATTCTAATTGGGCTTTCGTGTGTGGACCGGCGGGAAAAAAAGGATGGACAAAAAGCCGGGATAATAGAACGAGCAGAGGTGGACTGTCTCTCTGCTACGGTCTCCGAGGTGCTCGTGGATGCTTCGAGGCTGCTCCGGTGAAGGGTTAAATCCGGTAGAGGAAAGGGGGCTTCGAGCCGTGTATAAGCGTGTACGCGTGTACACTCGGGATGACGATTAAAGTTTTAAGTAGCTGTGCGCGCGCGCGCGTTGCGCTTTCAGCGCGCTTGTCTCGTTGCGCCTTTGATTAATTGTTCATCACGCCTGTGGGCTATTGTTTTACGTGCGGATTAGTCGAACGTTGTTTCATGGTCCGATAACATGACATTTGCGATTTTTTGGTTTATTTCAGTTCGTTGATAAATAATTTTATTCAAATTAAAAAATAATTCATTCGGTGGATCCTATTAAAAAATAAGTATCTCTCCAGCTCCCCAATTATAGCAGACATTGTAATATTAATTAAAAACTAATAAAAAAATATTATAAAGATAATAATCGTATATCAATTAAAATGAATAAATAAACTGAAAGCATATTCTTAACTGTCTGGTAATACTCTACTTGACATAAACTGTGCATTTATAATAAGCCTATGCGATGAAATCTAACGATGAATCTGTGATATGGATACAAATTTAATTTAATATATCGAAACTATGTATATATGATGTATATTTTTGACTTGTGCAAAATAAATCTTAATCTATCTAATCTATCTATCTAACTTTTATGACCTCAATGTTGATGTAACAAGAAATCTCAAAAAGATGACGATCGAAAAATATATTTTACAATCGGAGCTCGCGAGAAACGTTTTTCTTATTGTTAGTACCCATCCAATCAATCTTTCGCAACAATAGTAAAAATATCAA
The DNA here is from genome assembly GCA_949152435.1 of Gastracanthus pulcherrimus. Taxonomy (NCBI): domain Eukaryota; kingdom Metazoa; phylum Arthropoda; class Insecta; order Hymenoptera; family Pteromalidae; genus Gastracanthus; species Gastracanthus pulcherrimus. Next base: position 215,167,698 of record OX424572.1, on the reverse strand, counting down.
ACAATTGTAAAAAAAAACCGATCCCAAAATTTTAAAGAACAGAAGTACGAAAAGGTATCAATGTCCATGGTCAATGGCATAAAAAATTGCTCGCATACAACAAGCACCCTTACAATGCACCTCCGAGCAAATGTCGCAACTACGCGATCCTAACCGAGTAACGCGCACATCCTACTTCTGCATGATTCACTGCTCTTCGAGTTCAAATCCCCGAAGATAATAAAAAAAATTGGCGACACCCGCGCGCACCGCTACTCGAGAGCCGAGCCCGTCCGAAGGCCGACAATGGCACACACCGCGCACATCGGACAACAATGACTGCGCCCCAGCGGGCGTGCGCGCGGGCGCTTTAAATTCAAAAATCGAATTTTCGCCCCCCCTGTCCGACAACTGCTGCCGGGGGTATACGGCGTTGTTCGGGCCCGTTGGACCAGATCGCACGCGGACACTGCGTGGACTCTCTGCGTGCACGTAAGTGCGCTTTAAACTCTTTTTTTTTTGCTTTTTTCTTTCTGTCGCACCCCTAGGTTTTGATGATAGCTTCTCGCCTGTCCACACTGGTCATGTCAATGCGGACACCCGGTGCTAGTTTCAACGGTAAATCTGTTCGTCTTAAAATTTATTTCGTTGCGGCATTGTATTTATTGTTATGAGATATAAGGATCAATGTTTTAAATTAGTTTACATGGATGATTTTATTGAAAAAGACTATTGTGCATTTTATTCTTGTTTTTAAAATATGCGGATCTTTTAAGATTATATTTTATGAAATATACTGGTGTAATATGGTAGTATTTATTACATTCTACTCAAACTTGTAAGTAATAAATAAAAAACTTCAGAGATTCCAATGTTTCTAAAAAGACTACGAAGGTAATAAAATGTTAGAAATGACGACTTGAAATCGGGTCCTAAATTTTTCTAATATTACTGATATGTGTACCTACTAGTTACGTAATTATATTGTTTCCAAACCGTCAAGATTAAGTAGTACGAAAGAAAATGTCATGGAATGAAAACGACATCACAAATATCCATTTGAGTAAAATCACCCATCTAATTTTAATGTATTTTAATTCAACTTGTGCAATAGCACTCACAAAAAAACATTGATCTCATAAATATTTCTTTATCAATAAACGATTGTCCTAGAACTGGATCAGTCTCGAAAACGGTTTTGTTTTCGCCGCGCACATGCAGTACACAGCAGTTCTCTCGCTCGCGAGAAATTTCAGGTCACGTTAGAATAAATCCCGTCCGACACTCGGAGGCCTATGCGCGCCTAGAGACAGACGCTCCTCTCTTTTTTCCTCTCCTCCACAGCGAGGAGGAAGCTTCCGCGGAAATCGCGATTTCGCGTCGATGCATCGGCCCCGGCGATCGATATCTCCGCTGCCTCGGGGTCCGCGTCTCCCGGTAGTCCTCCTCCCCCGCTCCATCTCTCTTTTTCTCTCGCTCTTTTTCACGGCGAGCGGTGAAAAGGGAAAGTTCCCCTTTCGCCTGCGACAGTCCGTGAGAGACATCCTCCCGCGAAAAAAGGAGCAGCGGCGGGAGCGAGACGGAGCACGAAGCAATTACGCGAAGCAAGTGCGCCGTCCGCCGGCGTTTAATCGATAGCCGTATATTTAACCCCGAGCGAGCGCCGCGGAATATACACGTCCGCGCGGCGGAGAGAAGAGTATAGTTCGATAAATAGCCAAAGCGCCCGGCCATCGCTTAGAAACGATGAGCTATCGTCGTCGCCGCCGACTCTCAACGGGACTCCGAGCCGCAATTGCTACCGGAGTTCGAGATTTTTATTGCGAGGAATGGAAGACGAATATGCCCGTTGGAGAAATTCAGCGAGATCGTTATGAATCGATGCGACTTTGATCCGTTTCTTTTTCTGCTTGAATATATTTACATGTGATTTTTAACGGTACATTTTATTTATGCAAAAGTAGTTGGAGATTGAAATAGGTAGGAATTGAGAATGTGCATACCTTCACGGACCAGTAATTTTTTAATGTATAATATCATGCTTTTTTAATATAATTCGTTATCGTTAATTCATGTTTATGCAGAAATCTGTTTCATTTGAAGGAATAATAAATGGTTACTCGAATATTTATATCTAAAGTTAAAAAAGTTTATTTCATGTCTATTTTTATTAACATATGTATCTAATAAAAGAAACTTTAATTGATTAATCAAAAACTGAGCCCGTGATGGTATCTAAACTTAAATAAATAATTGATAAAGAATGTTGAACCCTCAGTTATTACGTGAAGTATGATACGACCTATGCACAAAAATATTTCTCAATTATAAGAAAAATTTTGGTTTATACTTTTAAAAATATCTCCTTGGCTAATGATTGTTCAAAATTTACATGCATTGAAAAAGTCCGGTTTTAACATTTTTTAAGCCAAAAAAATCTTTACGAGCCAATGATTACTATTCTTCCGCGTAAAAGTAAGTGATTTGTAAATGATCTGAATTTTGCATGCAGTTCGTCTCACGGACACATCATAAACAAACGCAAAATATACCTCTACACAAGAACTTCGGGTGAGTAAATCGCAAAGAAGTACAATTGTCCGATCGATCCTCACCTGTACTAACGGTATTGGTGTCGGCGTCGACGGACTCCGTCTTGGGCTTCTTCGGTGCCTCGTCCTTGTCGGCGCAGTCTCCGGGCGCCTCGGTCGTCCGTCTCTTGGGCGTCGAGCTCGCGCTCGCCCTGAGCTCGATCGGGCTCACGGCCTCCGTCGCTACGGAGGCACCGCTGGCGCTGCCCTGCGGCGTTGGTGGACTCTCGACCCGGCCGGACCTCTTGATGATCGGCGCCGATATGCTCGGCACCGAGTTCAGCTTCTCGGTCTCGCCGGGTACCGCAGCGGTGGCGCCCGAGGCGGTCGTCGTCTTGAGGCCGAGGGCGTCCTCGGGGTCCGAGTCCTCGGGCGCGGCCTGCGCCGAGGGCGACTGACAGCCCGGGAGGTTGCTCCGGCAGTGGTGGACCTTGTGCTCGATGAAGCGCAGGATCTCACCCAGGGGGTAGGACGCCCGGCAGCCCCCGCAGAGGACGATGTCCGGGGGCGCTGCGTTCTGTGATGTTTCCGCTGGAAGGAGAACAATCGGGAGATTGGAGTTTATTCCGATGATGTGGATTGTGCGAGTGGATGTTTGCGAATTAATGAGCATTTTTGGGATGAACCATTTCCGTTTAGCGGTGTATTCTTATATGCCAGTTTGTATAGGTACACCGAGAGAAAGGATTCTTTGCGGCAAAGGATATTTCTTAATTGGTAAGATTTGTGGATTTGAATACGGTCAGATGAATATTTCTTAACAGTTAGACGCATCGTCTTAATAGTTAAGAACTGAGTACTTGAGTCGCTTGTCAATGGCTGACCGTCTGACTTTGAGGTTAACTGAATATTTCATATTTCTAAGATGTTTATATGACCGTTACATGTTAGTATAAGTTTTCGCCTGCCACGATTATGTCTACGTATGGGATCTTTTTAAAGCTTGAAAAGCATTATTGTATGCTAGAAAATCGTCAAATAACCTTTCATACTCGGCAGGTTTATATTACTAGTGCCGACTTTTCTCAAGTTCGAGTTCTTAACTATTAAGAATTCAACATTTGCAGCAAGTACGTGAGAATTCGATTCCGTAAGTACACGATTCATTTGACACAAGTAACCCTTTTTCTCAGTGTATAGCTTATAATATCTTGAATATTCAAGGAAGTTGCACATATAAGCAAAAGTTTCAAAACAACGTAACGTCGCTCTGAAATCTTTAATTAAATAATTTTGGACTATAAGAAGAAATTCACGTCTAATAGGATTTTTACCATTCCAGTGAATGCCGATGAAAAAATAAATTTTGCTTTTCTCTCTATTATGACTCAGTTTGTCGAACACTCATAAATTATGACAATATCTTTCAATCAGAATTATGGTCATTATTAAAACCAAACTAAAAATTAATATTTCTCAAAAATATTGCACAATTCTGACAAATTATTTGCACCAGAGATTATTTATTAAGCTAGATTTACTATTATAAATAAATATTTGTAAGTAAGTTTGGTAACGATTGTAAATATGTATGAGTAACATTCTCGCATTCCCGACACTTTCGCGCAGATAGCGCGGTCATTATTCTTCCTCCCGGGAAAACCATACAGTCAACGAAGAAGAAGCAGCAGCAGCAGCAGCAGCAGCAGCAGCAGCAGAAAAGCCGCTAGAAAATAGTTACACATAAGAAAGCGGGGAAGGAGAGGAAAATTTATATCTCGGAAATTTAATAGTGCACTCGAGCTACAGCAGGAAGGGAGCGTAGCCGCTTCTCGCGCGATTATTGGAGCGCGGTCCTGGACTTATAATTCAGGCTGGTACCGCAGCCGCCGCGCCGAGGTCCGGAGGTCACCCGCAGACGTAACAATTCACTTTTAGGGCTCCTTCAGGAGAGTCTTTCTGGCTCGGTCCGCTCTCGCACACTGTACAACCCATACACACACACACACGCGAGTCGAGACTGGGCGGGGGATTAACATAGAGATTGGCAGGAGTTCATATATTGATCTTTCTGCCGAGCACGCGGAGAGTCAAGTACCATATCCGTCCGGACGGTCTGCTGCTGCTGCCGCTGCCAGGAGCCCGTGAAAACAAGAAGCGCCAGCAGACGCGAGGAATTATCTTCCCGCCTTTATCTTATTTCTTTTCTACCCGGCTGGCCGCTTCCTTCCTTCCTTCCTTCCTTCCTTTCATCCGTCTTTCGCCTTCGCACAGTCTCGTGCGCGCGAAATATAAAAGCGTATACGTTTTTATGCGCAGCCTTGTGTATACATCTTATGCTTGGAGTGCTCGAGACGAGCTGCGAGAGCCGCGATACTATATTCGCGCTCTTGCGAAATATAGTCGTGACTCGTTATACATTCGTAATCGTAATCATGTTAGTTATCGAAAAAGACCGATCGATTTTCTGTTACGTTGTATTTCGGGTTCCAATAATGTAGGCGAATTGAATTCTCGCTAATGTAATTACACGATATCCAGACGTTATATAAACTTCAATCTAGATTGCATTAAATTTTATAAGGAAGAAGAGATCGAAACAAAAATATTTCAATCTACAAAATTTGCAGCAACGACCGATCACACACTGAGAAATATCTTAGTATAGCAAACATTTTTTATTCAGTCGAGCATACTAGACGCGACAACTAAATATTAATGTTACTGACGGAAATAATGATAATTATTGTAAAGTAAAATTGAACGGCGAATATAATAATGTTAAATTGATAAGAAATATAAATGCAGTGCTAAAGTGATGCAATGTATTAACTACATCGTTATGAAAGATAGAGAACCAAATGAAATCGGCTACGCGTAAAGGTTAAACATGTGTTCTTTGTCTCAAGTGAATTTCCCGAAAGAAGGTCTTAAAACAAGAAGCTTTTTTACTGAATTTAAGTAAATTTCCTTTCTGAAAATAAGTAAAATTTCTTTTCTTAATTTCAGAATATATTTATTCTTAATGTAAGTTATATTTCATTCTGAAAATAAGTAATTAATATTTTCTTATATTTAGAACATATTTGTTCTTAATTTAAGTAAATATTCATTCTGAAAATGAGTAACATATATTTTCTTAAATTCAGGACGTATTTGTTCTCAATTTAAGTAATTTTTGTTTCTTGTCAACAAAGTATCATTTTTTTTTCTTAAAATCAGTAATTTTTCTTTCTTTATTTAAGTAAAGAGCTTTCTTACTTTAATTATATTATTTTTTTTAATTTAAGAGCATTACGATAAAGTGCTAAAGTCTTGTTTGATATGTTTCTATACAAAAATTAATAAAAATTGTTAAATAACATTGTACATAATATTGTCATGTAAAGAAATTTAGCAAATTCAAAGAAACTATAATTAGTGAAATGGTCATATTTTTTCGATATTTTAGGTTAAATTGTATCAACTCCAGTACGTACCTACAAATTTAGCAGATAATGTTAAAGGTATTATTTATGCTATATAGCTATGAATCTGTCGTCGAATTTACAATTGATAATTTATAATTTTTCGTCAGAAATATCGTAAAATTCGATCCTCTTATATGCGGCGTCTAAAATCTTCGAATCGCGGTTAAAAGGTTAGGTTGAGGTTTCCGAAAGTCACGTGACGTCGACTGCTCAAATGAAGCAACGGTTGTTCTTATTTTAAGTAAATTTGTTTCTTAATTACAGTATACTAATTTCTTATTATCAGTACGACTATTTCTTACTTATTTTTTAAGAAATGCATTTTTTTAATTAAGAAACTGTTGTTCTTATTTTAAGAACACTCTTTTCTACAATTTTCTTTATAAGAAACACTAGTACTGAAGTTAAGAAGATAGTTTCTTATAGTCAGTCATGGATTACTTATAATCAGTAATGGTTGCTTATAATCAGTAGAGGTTTACTTACATCCAGTAATGGTTTTCTTATAACAAGTAAAACGCAAATTTCGCATTGCTCACTTTAAGTAACATCAACTTTTCAGATGCAACAACTTGAAGTAAAATTTTCTGTAGTGAATAAAATATACATAACTGCATACAAATGCCCGCTCAAGTAAGATATTACTTGCATCAGCGCACGAAACACGTGTAAACGCGGGGCGGAGCGCTCGGTCCACGGGCCGGCTTGACCATTGGCCATCGGCGGCGGTATCGCGCAGGCCCGGCAGCAGCGGTATCTAGCCACACCTTTCTCGCACGCACGGTCCGTCGCGCCGGGAGCGCGATTTTTAAGGGAAAGCGCGCGAGGAAGGAGGGGAATCGCGAGTTCTCTTTATGCGCGCGGAGCCGACGGGGTTGGAAGGAGGCGGGAGAAGAGGGAGAAGATGAAGGCAGCGGAGAGACGGACCCAGGGGTGCAGCGCGTTGCGTTGACTTTTAATGTCAGGGCGGGAGCGGTGTGTTTTTGGAAGTAAATTTTTTTGGAAAGTTGGGCTTTGAGTAGTTGAAAACTACTTGATTGCAGTTGGTTATTGAGAAAGAAGCGGGTTATAAATTTTAGTTTGGTTATAAGTAATGAACAAAATTCGGTAATAAAACTTATTTGACATCGGACTCAATTAAATACAGGGTTGTAAAGTATTGCAGTGCACCGGACGCCTCAATTAAAATTACAGTTAATGTTATTAATAGTGACATTCTATTTTATTTAGTAAGCGATTACGGTAATCACTGTCCAAAACACTTTATCGATGATTAAACAGTATCGAACAATCCATTGAAAACTTAATAAACCCACTAAATAAGGAAAAACAATGAAATTTTAATTCGAATCATAGAATATACAAGCCACGCTTAAATTATTCATAAAAGTCGGTCTAAGTTCAGGTGGGGAGAAGAATCGAGAAGCGGGGGGCGATAGACTTCGTTAAGCGGTTGCGCCACACGAGAGAGAGACCAACTTTATATCTTCTTTAAAAGTCGCGAGAAGAGTTATACGATGGATTTAGTTTGAATGTGTATTACGGGTGCAGCGCTCGCGCGAAGATTCGGCGCAAGGAGAGGAGGCAGGCGGAGAACACTTTCGCTGCTCGCGCCGTGTCAGAAATTAAAATATCGAGCGGCTCGAAGGAAAGAGAGAGTTAAAGCTGCGAGGGAAAGTTGTAGGCAAGAGGGTGGGAGAGAAAGAGAGAGAAGACCCACATTCATGATTTTAGTTCTTACGTTGACGGAAGTTAGAGGATGAGCAATGCGCGGAGATCGACTATTCCTTGGATTCGTTATTCATCGAATGTAAGGCAAACAAATCGAGGAATATAACTCCGTCTTCCCCTCGAGATCTACACTTATAATTTACTTCGTTTCAGTAACAATGTAATCAAGTACACTTTGATGCAAGCGCGTAACTTCAAAGGGCCACGAGGATGTTAATCGTCGCAAAGCGAGCAGAAGCTCGTGCAGCGGCGCAGAGGGAAAAAAGAAGAGAGAAAGCGAGACGCGAGAAACTCAAGCCAAAGAACACAGAGGATTTTAAACGCGTGTGTGTGCGCGCAAGACAGGTTGTGTGCGCGAGCGCGAGAGAAGTAGCGGTAAAAACTCGAGGCGCGCATTGTGACTACCCCGGGGATGAAGAGAGCGAGAGCGAGTTTATGAAAAAAAAATCGAGCAAGAAAAAGGACGCGCGTCGCTGAATGCGAAGTCCGGGGTCCGTTATAACGCGGTAGCTTTCTCTCTCTCTCTCTCTCGCTCGCCTACGATTGAAAAGCGCTCGGTTAGAAACAAGAGACGCGGCGACCGGTCGTTAGCGACAATGGGCTTTTGTTTTTTCGGGGGCAGATGTTGCCGCCGCGCCGAAATTCCGGCTGCTGCGTGCACGCGCGGTCCAGCGAGCGTGTGTCCATGCGTTGAGCAGTGTCGCCAAGAATTATTCGCGGGCTTTTTTTAACGCGAGGTGTGCGTAGTCCGAAATGGACGATTTATATACAGCCGAGTGACGGATTTTTTGTACGTTCGAGATAATGATGTCGACTAGGGTAAAATATTAGTGAATGAAGTTAGGAATTTGTCAAATAAGGTAACGAAAGAATACAAATCTTTCACACTGTAATTTTTGAATACTGTATTTTAAAATTTATTTTAATGGATAAATAATTTTAATGTTAATAAAATATTTTAAAGAATTCTGTAAACCTTGTGGATGAACAGTAAAACACTGTTCCAATGCATGAAAACTGAGAACCAATGCATAGACAAAGTTGAATATCTTATTTTCACATTGCTAATGATTTAATAATAAAATAAAATAGAGTAATTTTACAGAAGTTATTATTTTTTATCTATATTCTACACAAGTATTCATACACTGAAACATTAAACCAAACAAATTTTGAAATACGTAATAAATAAACAATTTCATCAAAAACATGTTTCGTTACGTATTACGGAATATCTGTTCTATGTAGAGGATTATCTTAACGGAGAAAAAGAAGTAAGTAAGTAACAAACAGGAGAGGAAAATAAGAGGAAGGATCGAGGGAAAAGTCAAGAGGCAAAATGAAGAGAGAGGAGAGAAGAGAGGAGCGAGAGGGATGGAAGAGGGCAAGAAAATAGAAGGTATATATAGCTAACATAAAAATACAATATTGCCTCGCGAACGTAAGTTGGATTGCTTACAAATTGGCCTATACATCCGTAATGCCTCGATCAACTATATCGGGCGTTTCTCTCCCTTATTGCATTGTCTATCTCTCTCCCCCCTCTCTCTCTCTCTCTTCTCTCCGTCCTGCCCCATCTGTTCTCCTTCTCTTTCAGCCGAGCGAAATGTCTCTCGCTCTTTCTCCATCTTACGCCAGCGCGGTATCGTGCGCGCACGCAAAACGCAATCAAAGCGTCCCGGTAATTCTACCCATCGACGACCGCGAGGACGACGACGACTACGAGTGGCCCCGAAGATATAACCAATATACTTATGCATATTGATATCTGTTACCGAGCGCGCTCTGTAAGTTATGCGCTCGGGCATAACTGTGTATATGTATGTGTGTGTGTGTAAGTACGTACGTATGCGCAGGGCTATGCTGTAACTTCGTTTACGGATATATTTGCGCTAGGCAACTAATGAGCTGAGGGTCGATCGAATGTTAATTACGCGGAATATCAATCGTCGGTGCAATCGGAGAGGCGGAATTTATAGAGCGATTCATTATTTCTCGCTTCGTGAAGATCATCAATTTTATGGTGTATCGAGTGCAAATATTCTGTTTATCACTTACACTGAATTAATTTCAATTTCAAAAAATTGTAAATAACAAAATGCCCATGCTCCACGATACATAAGATCCAAAAGATGCTAATTTAAATAAAAATCTTCTTCAATGCATTCATCTTTTCTAATATTATTTGTTTTCCAGGAAAAAGTTACGAGTATACATACACGCACAAGAAACAAGCAAAGTTTACCGTTCGCATCTGTACTCGCTCGTGTGCGCGTGTGTCCGTGTGCATGTGTTCATCTGCGCGAGGGCACGTATGCCGCCGCCGCCGCCACGTCGTCGCAGGATATATAACCCGAGGCGATGTCCTTGTTAGGACATCCGTCCTGTCAAAACGTCCAGAGGACACATCGAAACAATTGAATTACGATCATCCCCAGGCGTAGAGCGAATCTCTCGCTCTGCTCTGCTCTCTGTCTTTCCGACCAAAACCAATAATTCCATTATCCATTAGTATTGAGTCGTCGTAGCGCGCGAACTTCCATCGCGAGTCTAGATATATATATATGTGTGTGTGTGTATATATATATACCCCGGGCTGCAGTACGGTTACAGCAGCCGCGCGACACGTAAACCAGGATTACGGCGCGCGTGCCTCTCGTTATGCCTTCACGTCCAAGTCACCAGCAGAAGAAGAAGAGCAAAAAATAAAAGACGAGAGCATGTAGTATTCATGCGACAGCCGATAGCACTGGACAAATTAGTCCTTATCGAATGAAGCAGTGTCGCAGTGATACTGGGAGGTATAATTGAATTGATTGGAGTGATAAAGTATTCAAGATAAGACTGTTATACCAGTATTGACTAGCTACCGAATGATTAGAAAAACCTTCTTATAGATAAGAGATGATGAATTATGAAGTGGCTTTACCCGTTATAAGCGCCATTGCGAGTATCCGATCCCCAAAGAACGTTGGCCACAGGCGACGAGCACAGCTTCCGTCCAGCTTCACAAGGTCACAACATTCCGTTCCTAACGATCATCGCACTATCGCTGCGCGTTCGATTTTCCGTTGGCAAACGGCTGCGGCGTTTCTAATATGGCACCGGGGCGAAATGCGAGTATCACCGTTGTACTGCGGCACAGGGGAGAGCGAGCCGAGGAAGAAGAAGAAGAAGAAGAAGAAGACGAAGGGCCACTGGCGTGGTCCATGCTCGGATGCAGACTGGAGCGGGCAGGACCGGCGCGACTAGGACCCCGCGCAGGATATCAAAAGAATAGAAAGGACCCATGCGTGTGTGCGTGCGTGGTGGGGATGATTTTTATAAGGGAGAGAGGGGCCTCACCTTTTTCCGACAACCCCCTTCGTCTCTGGGTACGGGATTCACACACGCACACACGTACGAGCGAGCGTTTTTTGAATTAACCCATGCGTTGGACACAAAGGATGCGTGCATTTACGGATCCTGGCTCACCCGTTTTTTTTCTCTTCTCTCTCTCTCTCCTCGCTCGCTGTTTCTTTCTAGAGAGACGTTGCAGCGCTAGGACCCGGAGATACGGAGGAAAAAAAGTGCGAGTATAGCTGCGATGGTTCGTGGAAGGAGGACAAAAAAGGGGCCGACGTTCGTTTACTGTCGTTGACCCTTCTTTAGCTGGTACGCGCCGGGTGCAGCGCTGGTACTGGAGGAACACGATTGATCTTATCGATTTGTAGCAATAAAGATGATTTATCGGCTTTTAAGTGCCTGCGTACACAATGTTTTGTATGGGGAGTATGGTCGGCTTCTTGAAAAACGCTCGAGTAGCTCAATTTTGTGATGTGAAATTCGGACAGGTCGTAGCGAGACTTTATTCGGAATATCAATTTTTCGCCGCATATTGAATCGGTCCCGAGGGTGGACTCGAGAAAAATCAAAAGTCCGGAATGCACAGTGCGACGTGGACACAAAGCTTACAGAAAAGGTGCATTCGAAGCTACCGCACCGGAATAATATTCCTAGGCACCTTTGATATTACATTTTCAATAAAATCACCAAACGCAATGAATACAACTCAAGACTCGCTTTGAATATATAAGAATTACTCGTGTAAAATAATTAGTCTGGTACTAGTCTGGGATTAATCTGGTTTAATAAGTCTGGCGAAAGTCTTGCAAAAGTCTGGTATGCCAGACTTTTTTTGGAATTATGTCAAGAAAACTCATTTTTCACAAGTAAATAATTAGAGTAGTACATTAATTATTAGTATCGACTAGAATAGTGAAAATATGTACTTTTCGATAAAATAGGAGAAAAGTTTTTTACATATTACAATCTTATTTGAAGTATGAATATTTGTAAAAAAGAGAGAAAAATGTAGGTTACTGGCAATTTGACATGACGCGATGCTTTTGTTTTGCACATTTTGTCTAAAGTCTGGCATAGTGGCCAAAGCCAGACTTCTGCCGGACTTCTGCAAGACTTTCGCCAGACTTATTGAGCCAGACTAATTTTTGTACACGGGTATACAGCAGGAAAAGTTTGTAATAAGCCGCGATTGCTGTAAGGATGCACCTTGGTATAACGAAGTCAGAGATAAAAAGTGTAGGAAAACCGCAGCGGCAAAGAAAGAGTCGCTCTCCTCGTACGGGACCTCACGGAAATCCTCCCACGGTGAAGTTGATTAGGGTAGATTCGCCCGTAGATATCAGCGGCGAAGGTGCGCGCATTGTCCGAGCGCGGCGGGAAAGGATACGCGCGGAGCGATTCTTCCATTCTTCGAGCTGGAAAACGGGTGAAATCGGGGGTGACCGGCCAGCGGGACAAGAAAAGCAGACCCGTGAGTGTGTCTACACTCGCTGACGCGACAAAACGCCCGCGCGGCTTAAAGTGCGTGAAAAAGCGAGGTGAAAAGGCCAGAAAAACACATAGGGATCGAGTCCGTTCCACGCACATACATACACATACTCGCCGGCAGGCCCCGTGGTTATGAAAAATATGAAATCTCGTTCTCACGGGCGCGCTCTGAATAGCTCGGAGGCCCCGCGTGTGTGTGTGTATGCGTATCGTGGGAGGATCTCGGGCCGGGCCTTTGTGCGCGCAGTCGTCGTCCGCCTTTGGCTCTCTCTCTGTCTCTCTCTCTCTCTCTCTCTCTCTCTCTCTCTCTCGTGTGCTACGCTCTTAAACCGCGCGGACGCTGTCCATTGTGAGGACGGCCAAACAGGTCCCTTTAGGCTTGACCTGTCCCCCTCTCGCTCATTCACCCGGCCCTGGATGCCGATGCCCCGTAGGTATACACTTGGGCACAAAACCCCTTTACCCTCTTTCGACGATTTTTTCGATCAAAATAAATCATGTGGGGATACAGTTATGTTTTTCTCCGTCGCCCCCGTATACAGCTGCACTCCTTCCGGGACGTGCGCTGTATAGGTGTCTGGTGTGCGCTACTCGGGGCCTCTTTTCTTCCGCGCGTTTTCGCATTCTTTCGGACGGGGAGGCATTATGCTAGCCGATTTTCTCATGACGACTCGAGAGATCGGAGATTTTTTTTTCCCGCTGGTGCGCTTCCCCCCGCGTGCGAATGTGCGCTTTCTTTTTAAGCCTGCGAGAGATCGGCGCCCGGAAATATCAGAAAAGGCTTAGCTACTTTTTCTTTTCCCTTCGAGATTGTCATCTTTTTAGGAAATTAAGGTGTATCTTGTTGTGATTGTGTGGAGGTGCAAGCATATAGAATGATATTTTAGATGTAGAGATATTTTTAATTCGATGCATTAGCGAAATCTTATCGGTTGATTTTGTAAAGAAAATTTACAATTCCCGCTACACCGTTGTTTTTATTATTCTTTTGTGCACACGCAACAATTCAATTAGCAGATGCATTTATACGAGGATTTTAATTTTCAAATTGATAAATAATCCGGTAGAAAGTGCGTATCATTTATTATGGAAACATTTTATTTGTTCAATTTGTATCCACAATGCCACACCCAATTCTTTTGTCCGTACGAACATCTCTTCAGTCATAAATATTTGAACGCCTCCCGAGCTCTTTCAACAATCGACTTTTCCGTTCGTTACATCGCTGACCATAGAAACGAGCAAAAACCACCCCGACAATACCCCCAAAGTCCCCAATTAAAATCTGACCAAAACAAAACTGTCCCTTCAACCGCTCGCGCAAACGTCGCCCCCCGACACAATCGGTCTTTTATTGCGACAGCCGCATCCACCCGCGCGAGATATAAAAGAGAGGATCCACAGCAACTCCGAAACGAAACCGAAACACCCGGGCGGCTTTTGTACTGTCCGGCGAAACATCGGAGGCTGCGCGCAGACTCCGGCGAGTCCACGGGAGCACTGCTTAATTAGAAACTTGTATGGCGGAGCTGGCGCGCGGCTTCCACGGGAGCAGCTCGTTTACATTATTCAGAGCGCGCCCGTGGAACTCGTGCATGTGTGCGCGCGCGCAAAATGCAAACTTTTGACACAGAGAGCCGCGAGCGCGAGCAAGTGCCGAATCGTGTCGGGGCTGCCGCTGGAAGGCAGCCGAGCGGAATTTTCGGGAAAGCGCGGACGGACTTATTTGTGATTCGCGCGCGGTGTCGCATCGATTGCCGGTTGCTTCGCGCTCGCGGAGTGCTGTAGTTGAAGGTTCGCGAGGGCTGCTAATTCCGCTAAATACTTTTCCAATTTTAATTGCTTCGCGAGCGACAGTTTTGGACTGTTTGGTTTGTAGTGCTTGTTAATGTTCTGGCGGTTAGTCAGTAGGGATTTTATTCATTTACCCGCTTCTTGTACGATATAACGGCATTTATTAACTCATTTTCAAGACTTTGATTTTTCTGTACAATAACATATTTTATAAAGCAAAATTATCTGCTTAATTACATCTATCTCTATTAGTCTGATATATCTGAAGTACGGCGTTCAAAATTTTACGACTGTAATTTATTATGGGGACTGAAAATGGATCAAAATATTACCTTTCTTCTTAAGTAATTAACTTAAGACATAAACTGTGTATTTATAATAAGCCTATAATAATAAGCCTATGTGATGAAATCTAACGATGAATTTGTGATATGGATACAAATTTAATTTAATGTATCGAAACTATGTATATATGATGTATATTTTTGACTTGTGCAAAATAAATCTTAATCTATCTATCTAACTGAAAATATTTCTGTAATTTGCTATAAAATAATACTTCTTTTGGTATATCTAATTCGAAAATGTCAGACAACTTTGCTCCGAGAAACATAAATGTTTTTATTTATTTTTCAATATAATAAACCCATCGACATCAATAGGGATACTTGTAAAAATGGGTTAAAATATTATTTAATTTCGAAACTAAACATTTGGAATAAAATGATACAATTAAATATGCTAATCCTCAGTTGAATTTATCGACATATCAATAGAATCCATTTTTATGAATTAAAATTCATAAACCTGCGTGTAACTCGCCATAAATAAATCATCCACCGAACACCGAAGCGCGCGCGCGCGCGCGGAAAAATAAGAATTGTATAAATCACGCGGCTAAACAATACGCAGCCGCGAGAGGTCGGTGAGGATAAAAAAGCAAAGTACAATCCTAAGGCATTCCCCTCTACCTTTCTCTTTTCCAATGATGTCACTCACGCAGCAGCAGCAGCAGCAGGATCGCCGTCGACGTATCGACCCAGTTACGTGAACAATAATCGTGCTCTCGCGCGGCCTATGCTCCTCCCCCCTCGACGCTCGCACGGCCAGCCGCGCCGATTGTTAATTAATTTGTTATAAAACGCACCCGCGGCGCTATTCTCGGCCCGGGGACCAATCGCCGGCCGGCGCTGCTTCGCTGAAAAATGGCCGCCAGGGATTTGGGCTTTCGACTCTAGCTCCGTTGCGTCGTTTTGAGGATAAATGTGCTACCGGGAGAGTTGGACGGAGGAGGGAAGAAGTGCGATGAAACGAAGGAGAGAAAGAGAAGGTGGGCAAAGGCAGGACGTGATAAGTCGCGATTCGGCTCGGACGCGGTGACGAAAGTCGCGCTACTCTGTTTTGCGCGCGCGCGCGCCGGTCGAGTCAAAGCAAATATCCTGCGTGTCGCAGTTGAGCGCTGCGAAAATCCTTACTTCCCTTTTCCGGTCTTGCGAGGAGCGACCGATTGCTGCCTCACTGAGCGCCGATGTCTCTCTTCGCAAGTCGAAAGTTGCTTTGCGCACCCACTTGAGACATGATTCGATTTCTTCGCTTTGTAATGATACTCTTTAGAATTTTTGGAGTGAAAAGAGAATTTCATTCTAAATATGTGACAACGCAGTTACTTGTATGATATTTTCACACCATTAATTCCAAAGAATAGAATAACAAATTTTTGTCTTTAAAACACTTAGGTTTAGCTTTAAAACACTTTGAGAATTAATTTTGCATTCTATATTTTACTGAAATGCCTAGTGAGTGATATTTGAGAAGTGGCAAAACAAAACAGGATAATTTCATCTTTTGCTCTTAATACAAAGTTATACGAATAATGTTTTTTGGAGAATCTTATTTTTATTGTTTTCTATTTATATTCTTTTAATGGCCGAGTATTGGAATTTCCTATAAAAAGTTAGCAAAAATGAACAAAGAACAAAAAATGTACAATTTAATTCCAATAGAAATTAAATTACCCAATTTTGTTCCGACACTGTTATAGAATACAATCTGATTTATTAATAGTCACAATCTTCTTAGAAGATATAATCACACCAATGAATTTCAAATAAAAGGTAAACTCTATTGAAGAACTAGTTCATTAGAATTAGCATTCTAGCTACATTTGAAAAGATAAAAAAAAGTTGCAATGGAATGCTGCTCGAGGAGATCAGTGGAGTTCTACATTAATCCAAAAGACTTTCTTTCAACATAATGCAAGAATCAGCAAATCAACAACGCAACCGCTAGTTAAGCTTCGTCCCCAAGAGCCTCTCCATTCTTCTCGGGCGTAAAGAGCCTCCAAAATCAAGAGGCACCCGGCGCGCGCCGCTTTGAAAATCCGTTGCGCGCGGCTTCCGCCGTCTTGCCCCGATATCCATACTGTCCCCCCGCGCGTTTTTTTCATTCTCTTCACTCCAGAGCCTTTGCAAACGCGCAAGCATAAGAACTCCTTATAACAAGCGAGAGAGGAAAAAAAAAGCAGAGCGAGAAAGAGAAGAATGAAAGAACTAGCGTACACGCGCGCGACAAGGAGGAGGCTTTGTTGACACGGAGGCGAACGAACCCGAGCACGCGAAACTCTGTCGCGCGGGGGCACCATTAAAATATCCTCCTCGTCCGGAGGATTGCAGTGTACGGTAGTGTAGTCCCCTGCCAAGGCCGTGAGCTCGCGCGCGCGCGCGCGGCATTATACGGTTCCTCCTCTTCTGCCGCGCTTTTTTTAATTACGCACTTCCGGCACGAGCCGAGAAAGACTCGACGCGCGTTCCCATAGCACCTACCTCCTCGTTCTCTTCCTTCCTCCCTCGGTATACTTATAGTTCTATGTGCTCTAGCCGACGAGAGGAGAGGAGAGGAAGGTCGGCTGCGCGAGAGAAAATGCTAAAAGCGTTCCCCCTGAACTTGGACTTTGCATTGCGGGAGCTTGTGTGCGATGCGCGCGTAAAACGGCGTGCATGTACGGCGAAGGGCAGGGCAGAGATGCTCGCGTTTTACGCTCGAGGCGTGTTGTTGTATATTTAGACGCCGTGCTTTGGAACCACGCGAAGCGCGCGCGCTGATTTTGGAGTCTCGAGCCGCGTGGTGCTAACGGACCTCGGACAGCGGATGAGAAATGAGATGTTATTTAGTGAATTGCATTGTTTCTTTTTTTCCTCGCTGTCTAGGAGTTTAGCGGCTGTGCGCGCATGGGAACTATGCGGGGAATGCATTGTTTTTTGGGGGAAAAGAACGTCCGGCTTTGTTTACGCTGCAAGCGAGTCTTTTTGGTCAGTGGCCGTTGTGAGAAGTGACTGCAGAGGTCAACGGTAATTAGTCTATGGAGATGTTTGACCATTGTTCTTTTTATTATTGTTCAAGTTTTACTCATAAACGTTCAAATGTATCCACAGAACAGCACCTATGAGAACTATAAATTATGGATCTTTGATAAACTGATTGAATTACAAAATAATAACGGCTACTCGCAGGGGATAGGACTGATTACTAATCACGCCTAGTAAATGAGAAACGTAAGAAATGCATAACTGAGTTTTACGAATAAAAATGATAAATTTAGCCTCAGGTTAATTTATAAATGGTAAAAATATTAAATATTTTTAGGAAATAAAATATACAGTAATATTATAGATGCATAAAAGCTTTGCTTCTGTAAGCTTACTTTCAGAAATTATTCAAAAATTGGAGATTTGTATGATAGCATTGATTGCCCATTTGTTTTGTAATAATAAATACTAGATATCTGAGTTATGAATTCCTAAATATCTTATTGTACCAAATTTCCTAAATAGTAGTAGTTGTTATATAATAAGTGACCAAATCTAAAGATAAAATAAGTGTATATTTACTTATTTATTTCACTCTAAGGGGTTTTTACTGATTCAGATTTAGAGAGTAGATTTTCAAGACATAGATACAATCTTTCGTAGTTATAAGTACTGTGCTGCACTAAATTGATACTAAAGAACATTATGATTAATCAAAAATTTGCTCTGATGAAATAATCAAAAATATAATGCATAATTAATATTTCATCAAGCAGGGTATTCAAAACAGTTACACGTACCTCTCAATTCACTCAAATCCACCGCGGGGCGCGCTAAACAAGCCGCATAAACAGATTGCCTGTTTACACGCTCGAATCATGTATACTCTCAGCGCCGGTCAATTGGAAATTCATAGACACGGAATGGTGGGCAACGCACGACCGGAGGCGAGAAGCCAAGGAAAAAAAAGCGAGCGCAACGCGAAGGGTCCGACGACGGCGTCGCGAAAAAAGCGAAGAGGCGTATGGAGGACGGAATACAGGGGATTTCCGTAAAGGCAATTGTGGGGAAGAGCCCGTCAAAGGCCGGCACGCACTTATACCCTCGCACGGTGCGCGGAGTCACAGAAGGAAGAAGAGAGACAGAGAAGAGGAGAAGGTCGTCGCACGGAGGCACCTGAGAAAGTGACCCTTGGTCAGGTAGGCAGTCGGGAGACGGCGGGCAAGGTGAATGGGGCGACAAAGCGTATAATGCACGGCGGATTATTGGCCCGAAAGGTGTGTGCAGTGTGTGTTCGCACCTTGGAAGTTTTGGAGGGTCGTCGCGGGACGCTCGGACAATGCCGGACAATGGCCCGGGAAACCGACACTGCAAACAACGATAAATTTCCCTCTCCCCGGTGTCCAGGGTCGCTACTTAGCTTATTACGCGCGAGGGGGATAAAAAAAGGGAGACGCTGGACGCACGGGCGAGCGGACCCTTCGGCATACGTAGCGATGAATAATAAAGTGAGAGCAGGAAGAAAAAAAAACGGAAGATGGAAAGCGGCGACGCGATAAACACGCGACTGAGACGAGGAGAGTCGGCCTTTAAGAGGCCATTTGAATAGCGATGCGCGCGTGTCGTGTCTATGGGAGGGAGATGAGCGCGTGGCGTATTGTTTTGGATGTAGCTGCACGCGCGGGGAATGAGAGGAATAAAAAGGAAGAAATTTTGAAAGGGGGGTTTACGGAGAATTAGCGGAGGGAGGCTCTTATAACAACTTTATGACTTTCTGCGGTTTTGTTTGTATTTAACGCGATTTATTTTTTTATTGTTTTGCTATTCTCAATTATATTGAAATGCAAAATATATTACTCAGCTTAGTTATATATTATATTACAAAATATGATAATTGCACCCTATGCTAAAACTTCCAATGGCTGATACTGTTAACATATTTTTCTGTAAAATGTTGAGTAAATATTTTAAGTATAAATCAAATCACAGTTTAAATCATAATTCTAAAAACATCTATGTCAAGTTTCGACCAAAATATCGATTTTGACCAGAATCTCGCATATTACGTGATTATATACATTGTGATTTGAGGTTATATTATTTATAAACTTGTATGAAGAATTTGTTTAATATATTTAGAAAATTTATAAAAACTAATACTAAATTTAAAACGATAAGATAAACCGCTCGAAGCACGGTCGAAATCGCTAGTACATTTAAAAAATATCTTTCTGAAATGTTCTTGAACTTTTTATAGAAAAATATCGCTGTGTTCAGCAAATATCTTAAGGGTATCAGTAATTAGGAGTCTTATCCTAGAAGAAAATTGAATAGTAATTAACCAAAAATGAGCCATTTCTTGTGGAAATGACTAGTTTCTGTTCAAGAAGTTTTTTATATAAATGATCCCATTTCCATCAGGGTGAATAGACTTAGAAATGAAATTCAAAATAATTGCTTAGCCTAAACAAGTAAATCATGTCCAAATACAATCTTAATAGTTATTTTAAGCAAAGCTATTATATAAGAAGATCGACCAAAGGAGAAGAATATTTTATATGCCCTACGATATAAATGAAATAACAATGCGAAATCTCGAACGTTTATCGGCGCGTTTCATTATCGAGCTATGGCCGAGCTTATCCATAGGAAGTACGCAATCCGTGTGTGTCTCAACCTCCTTCCACCAACGGCCGAATCTGCTCTCTAGTTTCCCCCGAAAAGTCCAATTTCAGCCGCCGAGGCCATTCCGACTTCTGGGCGATGCCGTTTTGCGCGAATTTAACCCCTTTATAACGGGCCGTCGACGAGTACTTCCAATAATCTCCAGGTTGTGCAGCTGCACGAGCCGGTGAGAGATACAGCGAATGAACCTGACGACAGTCGTATTTCAGGGGAAATTGCCCAACGGCAGATTGGACGGACGATATACAGCCCTCGAGCTGTTGACTGGAGCAGGAGAGAGAGAGAGAGAGAGAGAGAGAGCGAAACTAGCGCCAGCACGTATATATCGACCACGCCACGGTCATCTCGCGAAAAACAAGACATCACTGCAGTAGAGACATCGAGCGACGCCGGAGACATTTTCTATCCGCAGAGCCTCTACGCTAGATTCTTAACTGTGGTGGGGAAGGTTTCTTCTTCTTTTTTTACCGTTGCGTCGATTTATCTCGATTGAGATCACGATGCTTTTTGGTACGCCGTTGTCTAGGATTTTTTTTTGGTCGTTGGGAGATTGAAAGATAAGGAATTTTGCGGTGCTTGAGTTATTATGGGGTTCTTTGTAGTGTGCCGCAGTGCGCGCGCGTGTATACGATTGAGCGATTTGATTTTTATGCGCTCATAACGGGGAGTTCGGATATTGCGCGGAGGACGGTTTATAAACGGAGTATAAAGTAATCTATACAAGCGTATTACGCATTTTATATGGTTCGAGTGTCTATATGAGGTTTGATATGGATTGCTACAAAAATTCGTGAGACGATATACAATTTCTTCTTAATTACCTCTGGTATAATCTCGCGTAATATCTTTCGTATTAATTTTATGACTGGAAATCTATAGGATTGTTATGATTTAATTATAAATTTTAGTCTGGGGATAAGATATCGATACTTTTTGAAAACTCATTCATAAAATTTAGCATAAGCGAACGTTAATAAAAATAATATTTGATTATGATACAATTAACAGACGTGCGAATTATCTGTTGAAATCGTTAATTAGGAATTAAGCAAAAAACGGTGCTTTTACATAACGTTACATTGCAGAGAATCATCTGACACTATAAATCATTTTATACTCTCTCGGTCGTTTAAATCTTAACACGAATTCATAAATTATTAATGAATTATCAAAGACGAACTTTCTCAACTTATGAATTATTAATAAGACACCTCTTTGTTGTTTTATTTCGGCAAGTTCAGCGTTTCACCCTATTATTATACCATATTCGATTTGAAAGAAATAAATTTCAGCTATTTATGCTGATTCATTCTATAGTTTGAAGTAAAATTAACTATATTCATCGTATTAAATTGTTTCTAATTTTTTAAAAACACGATTCCAAACTAAGTATATTCTAATAGTATATATCCTTAATAAAAATTGAAACTCCTTCGCGATAACTAATTCGCTAAGGCCCCAATCATCAACCCAAGTCGAAACTTAGCGTTCCAAACCAGCAGTTATCAATCTCCTCGCACACATGACATCACAAGTCATTATCTCCCGGCCGACGAGGCGCAATAAAGCAAAAAGAACTTCTACATTGCTCGACGCGCCTGCGAAATCATCCGAAAGCTCACAAGAGTCGTGCAATCGACGCTAACAAAACTTTTTATTTCGCGCAGGCTCATTCGCCGCCACTGCTGCCAAGGTCGCGAATGTCATCCTCGCTCGCTCGCTTAAATTATCGGAAGAGGAAAATACACGCACACACATACGCGAACGGCAGCGCCGGCAAGAAAGTCGCTCGTGCGAACGGCAATAAAACGAAAGATTGTAAAAAAAAAGAGTCGTGCCACTTTCCTTATCGCCGACAGCGCAGCGTGCGCATGAAAATCCGCAGCGAAAAAGTGGCGAGCGGTAGGAGCACCCGCATGATCCACCTGCATTTCGCGCTGATAACCTCTTGCCTTCGTCTCTCTCTCTCCCTCTCTCTCTCTCTCAGTTTTGTTATACAACAAGCTTCCTACAAATACAATTATTTTTAAACTGTGAAAATTGTTTTTTTTTGCAAAAGCATGCGTTAATTTAATATCATTATTCTGAGCTTGTGTAAAATAATAAATAAAGGATTATCTTAAGCGTTCAGAACCATAACAAAACGAATCTATTTTCAAAATTTAGTAAACGTCCATTAAAATGTTGAAACTTTTCATAAATTACGTCATTATTTATCTGGTATAAACTACATGCAATTAATAAATAGCATTTTGAAGTATTAATTGCAGTGATAAACTCAAATATTATTCTTTTATATGACTAATGTTGAAATCTTTACGTCAGATTGCAAAATTTCTAAATTGAACTTGTTTCGTTATGGTTCTGAATGTCCCATTTGTGAATGTACATTTACGAGTCATAAAACAGTAATCAAATAATAAAAAAAATTGTTTATTTTGTTCTGAAACGAGGTCACATTACATTGTCTACTAATTACATTGTTATATAGGTTGACATTGGGAAAGGTAAACTGTCTTGAAAATTGTTTTTTGTTTTGCTCAAGTACGCGTTAAGTTAATATCAATATATCGTGAGCTTATATAAAATAATAAAGGATTATTTGCGAATGGTTATTACGATCCATAAACATATTATTTATCTCGCTTTAAATTAAGTTTTTTAAATGCCCGAATAAAGCCCTCTCGCAAAACTTCCACAACCAAATTCCATCCAGACAAGTGAATAATCAGCTAACCAATCGGCAAAAAGCAGCTCGAGCCATCAGCGCGTAATTCAGTAGCGCGCGTCAACGCATCGTCGGACTCTACTCTCTCTCTCTTGATTCTCGTAGCGTGGCGCCACCTCGTCTACCTACTGCGAAGCACTCTTGGAGAGACGGAGAAAGAGCGAGGGGCGCGCGCGGGCATTTAATATAATCGGCCGCATTAAATGCACGGCAATGCATTTCCGTGCCACTTCCGAAACAGCGTGAAATCCGCCGTTGCCAACTCGTCTCCTCTTCCCTTTTTTTTCTCTCCTTCGCCCGCTCGTCTCTCGCAATTCCCATGCGGAATGCAAACGCGCGGTATTTGTGTACATACGCACACTGAGAACCGAGACGGCAATTAGAGGACGAGACTGCGTGCGAGGAGGAGGAGGACGGGGAGAATCGTCTTGTGCGAAAATCGTCCGCGATTTTCCGAGTCTACGCAGGCCTTTCTTTATTTTAGAGCCGGAGGTCTGCTCTCTCGCGGATAAGGATCCGCCGCTTTTAGAGGTTTTCCGCGTTCTTGAGAATTCAATGGCTGCTGCTTCTTTTTTTTTTCTCTTGGAGCTCTCTCGGTGCGTGGAGGTATACTACTTGTGCTCGCGTGTCGCGTGTTTACGGCCGTCTGTGGCACGGGGCTAATTATTTTTCTAGACAGTTTAATGTTTAATGGATTACGGGTGAGACGCGCGCCTGGTTGTGGGAGGGAATAGACACTTTTGTGCGGATGGGATCGGGTACGCGAGGATTAGAAATTTTTCTCTATGTGTGTGGTTTGAGGGAGTTTTTGTGGTGGGTAAAAGGAAATCATGACGATAATTTGTAAGGCAAAATTTGACATTATGAGAATAATGCGTAAGATAAACGTAGATTTGGAGAGTTCAATTGAAGAAGTTGGAAGTTTTACTTTTGTGTACTAAATCGATGTAAATAGTACTGAATAATGTAAAGCGATGTAAATTCTATTTTAATTAATTCTAGAGCAACAAGTTTGAGCTTACTTTTATAGATATAGATGAAATTCCTTAAAGGGAATAAGTAATTTTTCCGAACACTTAAAGTATTTTCATGAATTTAAAGTCTTAATATACTAAACAAGCTTGAACGTAAACTTCTTCCAATTCTTGTACTTGCAGACCATGTAATGTTGAATATCTCCTATAAAACTCGAATCTTGAAAGCTCTCAAATCTCTCCATTTACATTCATAAAAAGAAACAAACTACACGGCCCCTCCCACCCACGCGTCACTCTACAATCATACCCTCTCTTGCCCCTCTTCTCACTCATGTAATCGTTAAATACCCCGTCAATTAAATCAACATCCATCAAGTCATCGTCAAGTGTTTACAGGCGGCAGCCGAGCAAAGCATCCCCGTACAGCAGTCGGCTTTTTTGTGCCCGGCAGCGCGAGGGACAGCGGCCAAGTGCAAGCCTCGGAGGCTGAATTTTTTGCCCGCTACGCTACATCCGCGGCGGCTCGCGTCCGTCGGTGCGCGCCGCGTTACCTGGGCGCGTGGCGCGATTAAAAGGGTTCTCTCGCGTGGCACGCGACACGAGCCTGATCCGAGGAATCGAATCGGGCGTGTTTTACTTTTTCCTCCAGCCAGCCAGCGTCAAAGGGAAGAAGAGGAGACAAGGCAGCATCGGCTAGCCAGAGAGATGTACCGTAGCAGACGGAGAGAAGGGCATCCGACGGCTCGCTTCAAAGACAATATTTAACGGATAGGCGTGTGGAGAGGAGCGAGGAGCGGCTCCGCATATGCCGCGCACGTGCCGGCTTGAGAGGAGAAGACGGAGCAGAAGTCTGAGAGAGAGAGGAGCGTAAAACGCACTTTTGTTTGCTAAATAAGAGTCGGAGAGGTGCCGTCGAGGTGCCGATGCTGGCCGATGTTCTTCGCGGCACTTTTGTCGCGGCTTGAAACGAGATCGTCGCGAGAGCGTTTGGCCTTTTTTTTTCTCCTTTGATGTTTGGAGCGATGGGATTGGTGCTAAGATGACAGTGCGCTGATGGAAGAGCTGGGGGGGAACTTTAGAATAAGAGAAGATTGGGGCTTTTCATTGTCAAGAAAATGATCATTTGTACTTTATTTTGGAGTATGGGTATTGGACGTTTTAGAATAATATTGAATGATTCGCAATTGGCTATTTTTTCTCATTGCGTAAAGTATTATGTAGACAAATGAATTGTCTGAAGAAGAGGTGAATAATTAATAATGAATGATAAAAGCAAACAAGTTAAAAGATTAAGAGAAACGGAAAGACACGTAAAAGCTTATTTAAAGGTTCATTTCAGCAAGAAGACAAACAAGTCTCGAGTAATATTGACCGACCGACGCACAAAGAAAATACGTAATTGAAATAGTAAGAAAAATTGTACCAGTTCAATCACTTTTTCCTTCTCTTATCTGCGACATTTGCATTTTTAGAGTTTCAGTCAAAAGTGGCAAAACGTTAACACTAGATTAGCACAAAGCGGTATTCATTGCATCGTCGCGAATTCACCAAAACAAGGATAGTCCCGAGTCGACACACATGCCTCAACGATTTTAAGACTCACCACGTCACAGGAAGTGCTCTCTAATCTTCTCATCCAGCGATATCGTTTCGCAACTGTAAATCGGTCACACGTCATTGTCTTACTTGTACAAGTCATACTACCCGAAAGAAACGCGACTCTTTAGTCCATTACGAACAAATATATATATATATACTACAGACACCACATACTCCGCATATCCCGAATCATTCGATCCACGAGCAATTTCCACTTTCCCGAAAAGCCAGCCCGCTCCCACAAGGCCAAGCTCTAAAATCGCGCAGCACCAGCGTCTTGAGCGGTATCTTTTCGCGGCGGTGTCATCGCGCGAACTAAAGAATATCGCAGTTGTAATTAAGAAAACGCCGGGGCCTGCGCCAAGAGCTTCGCGAGAAAGAGCGAGAGAGAGAGAGCGCGGAAGGAACGGAACGGAAAGAAAGAGGTGCCGCGAGGGGGCTGCAGCGGCAGCGGGGGTGGAAAAGTCGGCTGAAAAACGCGCGCATGACAATGCCGCCCGCCCGCCGCCGCCGTCCTCCTCGTCTACTCCCCCTCCGGTAGTCTCTCTCTCTCTCTCTCTCTCTTTCTGTGCCGTGCACCCCCTTGACGCTCCGCTAAGTCGGAGCGCAGTGGGGGCGTCTAGGGGGGCTAATTAAAAATTCTGCCCCGCGGAGCGGTGCCAAGACGCCGGGCGCTTTTCTTCTCGCGCGTGCACGCGCTCCGGCCGCGAGATTCGCGCCGCTCTTATCGTCGCGGACGTACACGCGCGCTCGCGGCCGCTCTTATCGGGTTATTTTTTTCGGCCCCGCGAGCTGGAATTTACGTCGACTTGTTCAAACAGAAGAGTCGTCGGTGTGTGCGTGGGTGTGTAGGAAGAGAAGAGAGGACGTAATAATGAGGCGCGAGAGTGCGCGGCGCGGCTAAGCCGAAGGTATACACGGGAATATTGTGCGGCGCGAGAATGTGCGTAACGATTTATAATTAGAGAGAGAGAGAGAGAGAGAGAGAGAGAGAGAGAGAGAGAGAGAGAGAGAGAGAGAGAGAGAGAGAGAGAGAGAGAGAGAGAGAGAGATAAGTTGCTCCTTTATCAATGGCTTACCTTGGGCGATTCTAACAGCTGGCATTTTGATCCTCATGGTGGCTGTCGCAATTTTTTTTTCTTCGTCTTGTTTCGCTTCGTTTGGGTTACTACTGGCTGGTCGTGCGATTCGCAATTTGGCTTTTAGGAACTCTCACTTGGCTCGCGCATCGAGTTGAAAAACAACCGGGGGGAAGGGAGAGGGTGCGAGAAATTAAAAAAAAAAAGGAACAACGTCTTTGAAAAAGTCACTTTCTCATCCCCGTCTCCGCTTCATTATATCACTGTTGTGCTGTGCTCAGCAGAAAGTCCACACTCTATAAGAATTAATTTTCCTGTACGCTCGCGTCCTCTCGGATCTTTGCGGGAAAAGTCGAACGTCAACTGGCCCTCGACCTCATGGCTGCTGTCGGTTCTCGCCGGCTCCAGACGCCGGCAGGTGTCCAGCTCTCCGCCAAAAGCAACAACAAAAGAAAAACAACAACAAACGAAAAATCACTGTGTCCCTCGTTCAGTCTGTCCGCATTTCGCGCTCGTCCCCTCAAAACAACTCCGCACGGTAGCCATCGGTCTTCTTCCTCTTCATCGAGCCGCTGCGCCCCCCGGCACTCGATTAACAAAACAAAATGTAACAAACAATCCTCTCGCAGCACCAAGTATCACTGCGCGTCTCCTCTCCAAATTCAAATATCAAGAGTCCGCGGCAAGTTGGAAAAACAAGAAGAACAATTGTCCCGCGGTCATCGGCGCACGGCCATCAGTGTCTATCTATCTATCCGTCCATCCGGTAAAGGGGACGACTCGTGTCCAGCGTACCGGTGTACAGTGGCTGTGCGCGCGAACTGAGCTCGTGCTGTGCGGGCGATCGCGCGCTCAGGTCCAGCATGGGCCGTATCTCCGAGTGGACTGTGGCCGGACGCGGGCGCGCGGCGGCTGCTAGCGCCTCGCTGCTGCTGCTGCTGCTACGTCGGGACCTGGTCTCGGGGCAGCACTGTGTGTAAGCAGTGTGCGCGCAGCGCCGAGAGCGGCCGAGAACGGCGGCGGCGGCGGCGGCGGCGGCGGCTCGCTTCTCCTACTCGCGTGGTAGTGTGTACACCGGCGGTGGTATGAGAGAGAGAGAGAGAGAGAGAGAGAGAGAGTACCGGACACCCCACGCGCCAGCGCAGGCTCGGTGTGTGTATTCTCTCTGTCGGTCTCTTGGTTGGGGTAGTTTTCACCCCTGGAGTGGGGAGGGCCGGCGCTCCCCTCGTATAGCTTCTTGCTCGGGCGCGCAGACGCTCGGTCCATGTGCTCTCTCCCCTCTCTCTGTCTTTCTCCGCAGGACGAGTGCGATGCACGCTTTTCGGAGATATCTCCCGCGCAGGACGGACGAAGAGAGAGGAGCGCCGAGCGAGCGGAAAAGTGGAGGGGAGCTGGAGGGATAGAGAGAGAGAGAGAGAGAGAGAGAGAGAGAGTTTGCGTGTTGCGTTGGAGCTGTACATACTCGGATGCAGCTTCGAGGAATACACGTATAGGTAAGGAGAGGACGAGTGCATGCGCCGCGCCGGTCATCGCCTACGCGAGATCTCTAAATGTTTGATAAATTCTATTATCCGCGGCGGCGCGCGAGAGCGACGAGGAGTCGAGTTTGTACTCGGGGGACCGCGGTTACGTTACGAGTTTTCTTTTATTTTGCGGCGAGTTGCAATACTTCTCTATGTATGGTATGTGCTGAATGTGAACGGATGTATAAGTTGATTCTTTTTGAATGTTAAATGATGAATAGAATAGAATCTCGATGAAAATGTTTTACTTGAATTTGTCGATGTTTTTTCTAACTAATAAATTGGTACTAGCTTTTAAAGAGGACGTTAAAAAAACATTTCCGGACACGTGTATAAGGTAGAATGGGAAATTAAAAGGTACAAGTTCCTAATCAATTTACGGATCTGAGAAACTGCAAGCTTGATGATCGAGCAGATAGCTACCTGGAAACTCACTGATCCTCGTATCTGTGCTGTGACGTTTCCTATACCGTTGATTCACATTAATCTCCAGCTGACTACTGTAATATGTCATAATTTATGTTCTATGCTTCTCAAGTACACGTGCAAAATTTGTTTGCATATCTCGTGGGAGATAAAAATCATAATCTCTAACGCAATAACACTGTAGTGAAATCGATGACACCTTACTAATTATACTGTAAATATTTTTTTTCAGTTTAAAGAGGTATTCAGGTACTCTAGTGTAACAGGATGTTTTTGTTAGGTTTATTTCGGTTTGCTGAAGAAATACCAATAAAGTTATTGACACCAGACTATATCCTACGTACTTATTAACGTTTCAAAAGTAATTGCAAATATTTTAATTGAATATAATGGAAATTGACTACAGTAGATAAATCTTATAATATAAGGTAAACGTACCAATGATCGGACACGTCCCTATGATCGGACAATATTGAAAATAAGTGTTTATTAGATACATGAAATAATTCGTAATCACCCCAGATCTATATACTAATGATTGATTAAATGATTTTTCTAGTTAACGTTACGAATATTTTTTTATTTAAAAAATTGGGATAAACGCCCGAGCATTGGTAAGTTTACCTTAAATTTTTAACGATTTTAATAAATTATCAAAATTCTGTTTTATATTAAGACTTTCTGCAAGATTTAATAAACAAAGGAAAGATTTTCAAAGAACCAAATATAATCAATGCATATGGCTGTCTTCTTGAAGAGTGCTCGAGCACGAATCTCCTTGACAGCTGCAGCAGCAGCCGCGACTGCAAGGGATGTCCTCGTAAAGTGGACTATTTTTGTCTCCTAATGAGAGCCTTTGAGTGGCTCTCTCTCTCTCTCTCTCTCTACTCCACTCTAAAGACGCTCATGCTCGAGGTCCATCCCCACGCGTAACGTCCTATAACTCACCTACTGACGTTCCGCTCAGCTCTACTCCGCTCCGTCCATCCGGGATGTAATTTGTATTTTCTCCCCGCGCGCATGCTGCCCTCTAATTTCCCATCCCCGTGTGCGCAACCGACGAATTTTTCCTACCTCCGCGCGCTGACCAGGGTCAAAAAGGAAAATTAGACGAGATTTTCTCAGGCCCGCGTCGCGAGACCACGAGACAACCAGAAGACACTTGTCGGGGTCCTTGAGCCGAAAATTATCCGTCGTGGCTTTTGGAAAACGCCGGGCCTGCTGCTACGTGTCTCAGGCGACTGGACCTCTGTCTAATATCTTTCACGCCCAATCTCGAGGCTCCGCAACGTGGCGCTCTGCATGGAAATTTTTTGAATCTCGTCGAGTCTGCGTGCGTGGATCGGCCTTTGACCACTCGAGGAAAAGGCTGTAAATTTCGGTTTACAAGGGGTTCGTGTTTTGGTTACGTGTACGGTTTTGTTTAGTTTGGACGTTTTCACCCTTGAAAGTATTCGTGGGAGATCTCTATTTTTCAATGCGTTTGGAAATACTCTCGCAGATGCTCTTTACAATTATAGCTCTAATGCAACATTGCAGTATTTATTTAATTATTCATAGTATGTAGAACCTAAATCGAAATAAGTATATAATGTGCGAATAAATTTCACGAGCTAAATTAGTAAATATTATTTTAGCCCGTGTAAAAAAATTAGTCTGGCATTAGTCTGGCAATAGTCTGGCTCAATAAGTCTGGCGAAAGTCTTGCAGAAGTCCGGCAGAAGTCTGACTTTGGCCACTATGCCAGACTTTAGACAAAATGTGCAAAACAAAAGCATCGCGTCATGTCAAATTGTCAGTAACCTAAATTTTTCTCTCTTTTTTACAAATATTCATATTTTAAACAAGATAGAAATATGTAAAAAAACTTTTCTCCTATTTTATCGAAAAGTACGTATTTTCACTATTCTAGTCGATACTAATAATTAATGTACTACTCTAATTATTTACTTGTGAAAAATGAGTTTTCTTGACATAATTCCAAAAAAAAAGTCTGGCATAGTGGCCTAAGCCAGACTTCTACTAGACTTTTGCAAGACTTTCGCCAGACTTGTTAAGCCAGATTAATCCCAGACTAGTGCCAGACTAATTTTTTTACACGGGAGTACGCAGTAATTAGTTTAATTACGTCTTCTAATTATGCCACTCATGTATCAATACGATAATAACACGCTGTACAACAATTTTTGAACAAAAATGACAAAATACACGAAGTTAAAATGAGGTTCTTCGAGAATCGAGAAAATAAATAGATTTATCTTAAAAAAACACTGCTTACGTCCGACATTATAGCATCATCAGGCGGGACAAACACGCGCGTTCCCCCGAAATGTGGAATATTTCACGCTCGACGAGGCCGACGACGAGATACAATAATTCGTCGAATGCGGGCTGCGCGCCGCTTCGCGCAGCAACTGATTAAACATATTGGTCAGCAGGTCGTCAAGCGCTCCATACACATCCACGCGTATTCAACCAATCCAGCCAAGTGTGATACACGTACCCGCTCGGCGCCGAAAAGAAAAAAGACATCCGAAGAAAAATATTTTTCGAACGCGCGTCTGTTTGTACATACGCGTGTACGTACGTGGAGCCGCGATAAAGGCGACATTAAAAAATCGTCGTACACGAGGCCAGAAAAGGACGGATGTACAGGCCGGGCTGGTGGCGGCCGCAACTAATCGGTATTCTTTCCGCGCGGCAGTCGCTCTTCTCTTCCCAAAAGTCAGCAAGTTTCCCTGCGGGAGTTGTAAGCCAAGAGAGAGAGAGAGTGTGAGAGAGAGCAACGTCTCTCCGGGGCGTAGGTGGGAGAGGTGAGTGCCTTGAGAGATTGTTTTGGCGACGCCGATCGAGTTTGGAGTCGGTCAGCGTGCAGCAGCAGCCTGCGGGAGTTCCATTTGCAGGCCTGAAATTAGAGGCGCCAGCACTCTCGCGCGAGCGCGCGCTCACAAAAGGAACACGCCGGATCGTAAAACTTTTCAAAGCTCCGAGTGTGACGTACTTATTAAGGAGCTTACTGCGCTGGCCTTTTCGTTGTTTCGTCTTTTCCTGCTGTAAATAATTAAGTGTACGGTCAATTGCATCTCTTTTTGCACTTTTTGTATCGAAGCTTCGTTCGGTACATGTATTCTGTGGCTTGCTGAAATAACGGCGTAAGTCATTTTTTTTTAAATTGAGATTACTTAGAGTATTATACATTAAAATAGGCTTTTTTTATATGCAAAAAGGTGACGTAGCTATATAACTCTATTATTGAAAACAATACAGTACAGTACAGTAAGACTTAAAATTAAAATTTACGGAAAAGTTTGTTTAAAAATTCATACGGAAAAATAACATGTTCATTTTAAATAGATTCATAATGGTCCTATTTTTTTTAAGAAACTTTATTTCGTTAATTGTTCATAAAGTTGGTTGACAAAAAAATTTATGTAAAATGTATGGTATTCTGGTAAAACAATCCAAGTCCACTTTCGTATGTAACCTCCGCCTATAACACTAGTGACTATTTTGGAGCAGGTCTAAAATATGATAACAGTAATAATTCCATTTTTTTCTGTTTGATTAGTACTTTTTTTTAACGCGTAATCAGCTTAATACGTCTGCTCGAAATATCGGTATTACATATATCTTTTCTTCTTTTGTGTTTTTTTAACGTATAAACATGTTTTATGTCTTGGGGAGACGGTATAGACTAGTCTTAAAAATGTCTGTATGTATGTGTGTGCGTACGTGTGTTAGTATCTGACATATCACCATTCGTTCAATCTGCGGTATAACTTTCTCAAACTTTGCACATATGTTTGCTATCAATCCCCGGTGTGCGTAGAAAAGTTTCAGCGAAAATGGTCGAATACAGTACATTATGCAACAAGGGGCGAAAGTAGCAGTTTTTTCCGCAAGGGCAGTAATCACCCGAGGGAAAAATCTACTTTCGTCCCGTGTTGCATATAGTATTTTATTCCACTCTCGACCGTGGCCATTGTTTGTCCCTGAAAAGCGGGGCCGATGCGGTTTTTTATATTTTGCTAGGTTGGTCTAGAAGAATGCGTATGCGCTCGCATGCACCTTATCCCTTTTCATTTCGCTACGTGCCGTTGTACGAGTGGCGGCGCTACTGGGCGGCATTCCGCGAGACTGGTGCATGCATCTAGGTAAAATATACATTCTACTGTATGCATTATCTAGATGTGTGCTCTATGTAGATTATGTAAATGAAATGAAAAATATGTAACTAAATATTTTGTTTATTTTGTAATTACAATTTCTTTATCTTTTGTAGAAAACCACTAGATGTATATCAATTTATCATAAAACGAATAGTATTGTAAAAAAATGTCAATTTTACTTTCGCCCTGTAAAATATTACTGTCGCCCCGCAAATTTTACTTTCGCCCCGCAAATTTTACTTTCGCCCAGCAATTGGGTTTACGGGAAATATATGCTACTTTCGCCCCGATTTTCAGGGGCAAAAACAGGCTATTTCGGTCGAGTGTGGAATAATTTTTTTTATGGATATTTTTAAATTTCAATAATTTTCAAATTTCAGTTCTTTGAATTTATTTAAATACAGGAATGGTTTCTCGGAAGCGAATTTTCTATACAAGAAAGTACTCATTAAATCCTTCAATCTAGGACTGTAAACGATTCTATATGAATCGTTTTTCAGTTGTTATACTGTGTGACAATATTTTCCGTTTTCAACATTTATTTCTCGAAAACTATATGAGAAAAGTCAGTAAAATTTTCATATACAGATATATTCCTGTAAATTTTTAGGTAATAAGACGGTTTGTTTTCTGAGAGAAAAAATAAAATGTCAAAAAAATGTTATTCTTTTTGGACAATGATTACTTGAGTAATACTTGATGTAATGCCTTAAAATTTTCAGAGAATATTTGTCATATGTCAGGTTATTGGCTGAATATTTTTGAGCCGATTTGGTCCATAATCTTTTGGATATTAGACATTATTCAATTTAAACAATATTTTTTCACCTTGCATATCACGACATCTCTAAGCTTTATCGTTTGGCTTTTTCTTGTAGATATTAAGTAGAACTATATATGAGATTTATTATTCTACACTTATAGCCAACGTATTATATTGCACGATACAATCCAAAGATAATGTTATATTAAAAATATTATTATTTTGTGACTTTTTAAAAATGATTCAATAATGACATAATTTATTTTTGCAATATTGAATCTGTATCTATTTATAATATAGCATAGAAAAATAATATTTTTTATACTATTTTGATGATGGAATTTGTAAACTAGTATATGTTAAATAATAGTAGCATTTTTAAATGATGATTTACAAAACTTATGCGTTTTGTGTCTTATGCATTTTTTTTGCAATAAAAAATAAAAACTCAATAATTCAATCGTTTATAAGTACAGATTTCATTAATTTTATAGTTAGAAATAGATTTCAGAATCAGTGACACATCGGTGCCCAAAGACATCATGATATACGATATATACGATAATATGTTTATTCAAAAATATTCATTTTTCAGTAGGTCACAAATCACTAATTGAAAATAGTCAGACAGGAAAATAACCATGATGGGCGGTACTGCGCAGCTCTTCGTTATTTATATAATAATTTTAATTAAATTCTCTTTGGCAGCGTTCGTTTTACAGATATAATAATTGTACTTGCTATATCATTTATAATTTTAATATAGCACATTAAATGTAAAAATTAAATCTTAATATCTCGAAAACACAAGAACTGGACTTTTAATAGCTTTTATGAAAAGCCACAGATATTTACTAGTATAAATGGATAAAATCAAACTTATCTAGATTCATGTTAATAAGTAGGCAATCAACATAAAAAACTGTGTAAATTTCTTTAGAGAAATCAGTGCGATTGTTTCATCCGCAAATAACTGAAAAACGTGTTCTTTTGAACAACGCGTGTCCATTCTCGTATACAAATGTACTCAAATGACAAAAAAACAATAAAAGAACCAGCATAAACACATACTCATGCACACACGTGTAAAAGGAAGAAATCGCGATATCGGAAAGGAGAAACGTATCGCGGTGCCGGGGCCGTATCTCGCGATTTTATAGAGGCGACAATTCAGTTAACAAAAAGCAGATATGTATCTCGAAGCCAGGCCATCTTCACTTTCCGCTCCTACTACCGGCGCTGCAGCGGCAGCCATTACGTAGATACGTACCTATACGGTATAAGTAGCATTCGCTCTTGCATACTACGGGAAAAAAGAGTCCCGCGCGATCGGCGAGAAAGCGATCGAGGAGGAGGAGGAGGAGGAGGAGGAAGAGGATTAAGAGCAGATTCGTATCTCGGGACTCCGCTCGCTGTACACGCGGATCGGCGAAGACAACTGCAGCGCGCAGCAGCAGCTGAATATAAGAGAGTCACGAGCGAGCGCCGAGTTACTGGGGCGCTAATTCCAGACACCCGTTATAGAGAGAGAGAGAAGCTCTGGAGCGATCGCCCGGCGACCAAAGGGTGAAAAAAAAGCGAGCGGAGCTGACGACGACGACGACGATAGCCTCCAGCTCTGCTTCTTTCTTTCCCTCTCTTGTGTGCTTGCTACTCACGCGTCTTGCGTTCGAATGTGGGAGAGATGGGGGTGAGGTGAGGACACTGGGTTCAATCAGCGCTATTTATATTCTTACATTTTTCTAAGCTTTCGTTGAGATTAGTGAAGTTTGGTAGATAAAAATGACCATGCAAATCAACGTATATACGAAAGACATGTAGATTCACGAGAAAAATTAATCCGATAAATGGTAAAAATTGTCGTAATTTATGGGAAAATTCACGGTACTGATCAGTAAAAATTATACGCAGAGTAATTTATTTTTATTGTGAAGTCAGGATGCTCCATATTTACTTTAATTATCACGGTAAATTTTATAAGAAAATTATCTTTGTGTATAGAAATACACAATCAAAAAACTTTTAGACACATACAGTAAGATTATTACCATAATTGAAACTAAGAATAAACTAACTTATTTATTCATAATTTGTTAAAAACCCATAATTTTGAATTTCATTCATGAGTAAAACCGTTTTCTCCGTGAAAAGTGGATGAGTTATTTGGTATTATATGGACACAATGAAACGTAGTTTGATGGGCAAAATATGCGTAATACATATATATAAAAATCACTTAAATATTGATTTATACTCAAATCTAATTTTAATTATTATAATAATATTGACGAATAAGTAAAAAATGTAGGGAAAACTCAGATCTTATATATATATAGTTATATCTTTTTTTTATATATATATAAGATCTGAGTTTTCCCTACATTTTTTACTTATTTGTCAATACTATTATAATAATTAAAATTAGATTTGAGTATAAATCAATATTTAAGTGATTTTTATATATTTATTATATATTTTATTACAATCCTTACACTTTTACGTTCTAATACTAAAATTATTTTTAAATATTTATCGAATTAGGCAGGCATCTTTTTCTTGCTATAGAAATAAAAAGAATGTCTACACTAGAATTTTTAAGTTTTAGATTAGATTCTCACTTAAGAATAATCGTCCGATTTTGTCTACTTTAAGAACATAAATCCCATTACTGTCGATAACTATTCAGACGCACAGCATTAAAATTAATTTTACTCATCTCGCCCCGTTGTCCCCTCCAAGCCGGTCCGCACAGCGGCGCACATCGTCAGCGAGACGCATCCTGTTCGGGGTTTTAAAGCTTATTTTTACATCGGGGCAAAAAAGATCAGCTTCGCCTCTGTCTGGCGACTTATGCTCTCGGGGGCACCGGCGCGCACATGTGTCTGCGACGCGCACGTTTCGTCGTCGTCTCCGGCGCGTCGCGACGTCGCTCGCGCGGCCCCCGGGTCCAGCGATGGAAAGACATAGACCAAGAAAGAAAGAAAGAGAGGAGAGAAGACTCTCCCTCTCGGCCAAGCGTGAAAAACGTGTGCGCGCACACGCCTCTCTCTCTCTCTCTCTCTCTCTTCGCAGCAGCGGTGACTCGATATTTACGACTTTTTTTTCTAAATTTACCTCTTTTAGGCGAGAGCAAGATTTTTCAGCTAAGCCTCTCATTAAATCGCTCGGTTGGGAACGGTTTTAGAATCTTTTAATTGATGGAGGCGCTGCTTGACGTTACTTTATTCCCCCCGTACAAAAGATTTCTCTTGCGGCTGTCTAGTCGGCTCCGAGCATAATGGTCTGTTTATTTGTATACGCGGGTTCGCGATAAAGCGCTGTGATACCGATTTTACAATCAACACCGACCGAACATTCTATTACCTAGAATAGAGGGGGGAGGGCTAGAACTACCGAGGAAATCGCCCCGAAGCTGCGCAATTACGCTCGGGAGATATAATTAGAGTAAAGCGCGCCATTGTCGGCCGCGATCGTAATCCCTTAACCCATCAAAAATCGCGTTAAAAGAAAAATCGTTCGCACCCCGCGCATTAATTATGCATGCGCTCCGGCGCAGCGGCAGCAGTTGTTTCGAGCGGATTTCTCGGTAGCTCTAAATCATAGCCATAAAGTCCGCGCTCGCTCGCGCTCACCAGTTGGCAGTGAACGAAATGAAAAGAGGAAGAAGAGGAATAAGAAGAAGAGGAACGGGAAAAAAAGAAGGAACTCTCTCGCGCGTGTGTGTGTATGTGCTGCAGCGGATGATGAAAAAAACGCGTTGGCCATTGCGCGTCCGCCCGATGCAGCAGCAGCAGCAGCAGCAGCGACGCATGTTCGGGAGAAAGACGCGACGAATGCATCGCGCGCACCGAAAATATAACGCACTCGGCGTGCCGGGGACCCCTTGCCAAGGGTGTTTTGAAATTTGGACCTCCGCTCTTTTTAATACTTTCTCGGGCGGCGCGCGTGTGTGCGTGCAAGTCTTGACGTCTTTCCTGTGCTCTGCGTAGAGAGAGAGAGAGAGAGTGTAAGGGTTAGAGGAGTCTAGCTAGCGCGAGGTTTTACGATCGCGAGAGCCGCGAGCGAATGGCGCTGACGGATTTACGCTTCCTCTTTTGATTTTACGCTCATGTTAATTTGTGGACGTGTGTTTGCTTTGCTTTCTAGGTGTGTATCAGGTGCATCTGGAAAGGCGGGGGTTTGTTGCTCGCGTGTCACTGTGAGAAGATCTGACGTGTTGGTTCTCCTTTCAAGGATTATCTTAAACGGTGATGCGGAATATGCAAATATAGGCTTAATTGTAGCGTTTATTATTTACTTTCAGTACTTGTACGTTTTTAAGTGGCGACTGGTATTACTTTTGTTGTTAAATAGAGATCAGTCTTTTTCATGTTGATTTAATATATTTGAAAAGGGCCCGTTGCTTATGCACAATTTAGATGCACGAATTAACGGTAGTTGGGTGATAATGATGCAATAATGATACTTCTTCTCTGGAATATTTTCATTTTACATATCCTTTGTTTATTTCGAAAAACCATTAGTCACGTATACAGGTATTCGGGTGTGTCGCTGATATAAATTCGTTCAAGAGGCAAATAAGTCATGATGACTCTTTGACATTTGTAACAAATAATAAATCAATAGTTAATTCTAATTAGATGCTCAAAATTTTTAATATATTTTCAAATCTCACATTAATTAAACAAGTGCAAAACTTTTTCTGTCTAGCAACGCTTAAATTGCTAAAAAAGTATCTAAATAAATGATCCATTTTACTCAGGTCAAGATTTAAAAATATCTGGTCATTCATTCTTTTTTTACAAATCAAATGTTTACGCGTTCCAGTAACTCCGCAGTAAATCGATCCCCAGTGAGAAACTCGAAAAAAGCGAATTTCCAGAATCTCCCTCACCGGTCCGTGTCGCTGCTCAATCGTTAAAAAAGAAAGAGCGTTCTGATAATGAAACGCGCTCGCTACAGCTACAGCTACGCGTCACACAAGTGCAGCACATACCTCCAGCAGTCACGTATCGGATTTTTCGCCATTGTAAACAAAACGTCTATCTATCAAATCACGGGCTCGTTGATCCTCTCGCCGCCAGCCTCCATACGCTATCTCTCTCTCTCTCGGCATTTTTTCCCATGTCCATTTTTGCATAAAAAAATTCTCACCGTCATACTTTCGCACGGGGGCTCCCCCTTTTTTCCTTCCTCCTTCCGTGTGATGCGGCCCTTCCCTGCCAGTGCCCCCACACATACACACACACACACGCACGTAGGAAAAGGTGCATTAACTAGCGTGCGCTCTGCGGAAAGGATGAAGAAAAAAAAAGAGCGCCGAGCCCGCAGCAGCGTAGATTCCCCCGGGGGTATATATACAGTATATACATACACATACACGAATGTATCGTCGCGCGCGTTAGGTGCATTCCTTTAATTTCTCCGCTCTATCGCTCGTTTCTCTCCCCCTCTAAAAAACGAGCGAGCGCAGGCACCCTTCGGCGTTTTTTTAGCGCGAGATCGAAGGGGGGTACGATCGGCCCGTGGACACGAGTACACCTATGCGCCTGGTGTATCGGAAGGAAATCGGAAGAGTGAGGGCAAAATGATCGGGAGCGAGAGTGGGGGAATTGAGCTCGAGAATCGTGGTATATAGGTATGTGCCCTGCGGAGCGGACGGATGCACCTTGTAGAGACGGCATAGGGGAAGGGAGAGAGAGAGAGAGCGAGATGGAAGACAGGAAGGGCAGGGAATAGAGAAGGGAGCGAGAGGCATAAAAAAGCCTTACGGTACAGAGGCAGCGCGAGTGGCACAGATTCTCTCTGCTCGGGAGAGCTCGACTGGAGGATAAAAAACGAACGTTTCCAGAGAGGAGGAGGGAGAGAAAAAACGTGAATTACTGCTATAGGTATAGGCAATATGTGTGTGTGTACGCGCCTTACGGGAGTGAAAATCCTCCGGTCGTCGAAATATTGAGGGGGATGCTGGCGCTGCTACTCTGGCAGTCGGCGACTTTTCCCCCAATTTCTCTCGTTTTTTTAAGTTTTTTAGGTAAAAAAAACGCGCGTGAGAACGGGACATCCTGTTTCCGCGACGTGAGATTTTTATTTCCGCGAGATCTGCCCTCGACGACGAGAGTTTGTTTTTTTCGCTTTTCACGCGTTCCTGTACTTTGGTTGCTTTTTTTTAATGGATTTATAACGCTAGAAAAATCATTATGGCTCTAGTTTCTCACAATGTCGCAGGTGATCGCCTGTATAGCTAACGGTTTTAACCGTTGACCTTGTCTGCGACAGTTCAATAATTTTAAATGCTTTAGCAAAGTTATATATAAATTATAAATGATTGCATATGAATACATAGCTCTGTTGACAATTTGCTATATGCTGTGTAATATATTATACATCAGCGATATCAGATGTATCAGTATTTAAAAAGAAATTGAATAATTAACAGACAACTGAAAACGTAGAGCAAGACCGGGCATACAAAAGCGCAGCGTAAAATTTCCTCCTTACATCCTTGTTTACGAGGACATTCCCATAAAGCCCTAATATTTTCTTCCGCCTCCGGTGAAATTTCATTCAGACGCGTGCTCGCGCCTGCAGCTCACCACCACGACTGCACGCAGTGCACACCGACAGACAGACAGACACCCATCCAACCCCACAAACCGAATCCAAGACGTTAAACTTACGGCCCCGCTCAAGCCGTTACTCTCCTGATTGTGCAGAGAGCTTAGAGAGAGAGAGAGAGAGGGAGGGAGTAGGAAAATGGGCCTAGCTTGTGCATCTTCGTTGCGCAAAGGCGCGCATCACGCAAGTTTATAGAACAGGAGTGAGGGAGATATCCCCGCAGATCTCGCCGCCGCCCCTTCCTTCGGGCCCGGCAGATGGCTAGGCCGGCCAAGGGGTAAGGAAGCGAAGAAGCGGCAGCAGCCGAGAAAAAAAGAGGAGAGGAGGTTTTGTAAAAAGCGATTGAAAAAAAAAACGTGCGCTCGCGGGGCTCGAGGCTCTTAGGAGCACTGCTGCTGCAGCGCGCGATATTTCTTTCTTCTCTCCCTTTTTATCTTACGGTAAATGCCTCGCTTTCTTTCTATTTCCTAGCTCTCTCTCTCGCACTCCACGTGTCTGTGTGTGGGTCTTTTTTTAAGCATGTAGTGATATATTTCTCGGTGCGCTCTCTCGATCGAATTTCGGGCATTCATGCGCGAGTTGCTAGACGGGGGGAGGCAGAAGAGGGCCCTTTACCTCCTTAAGACTTCGTCGGTGTACGTGTGTGCGAGTGCATTGAAGATCGGGGCGCGATCTTGAGATTTCTAATCTGCTTCTCGTGTGTCCCTCCGGACGTCCAGGTGTGACCTCGATCATTTCACGGCTCGTTATATATATTGTCGCCGGCCCTCCCGTCCGCCCCCGCGATTCTTTCTTGATAAAGGAGTAGCTTCCTCGAGTGCGATCGCATCCTCGCGAGCGCAGTGTTAAGATAAGTGTACTATCCGATGTATCTTAATGTACCGTTAAACGCTGGAATTTTACGAGATTAGCGTAATTAGAATTTTCTATTAAATGTTTTCTCTAAAAGCAAGAATAGAGTATGAAATTAATCAAATAATTTTTTATATCAACGTAAATGGTTTCATTAGTTTCTTATTTTTTATTATTAAGCAATTTTCTTTCACTTAACTTGTTCGTCTATCTATCTGGCAGTCATGATCAAATCTTGAAATCAGTTTTTTTACTTTAATCCTACGAATTAGCTAACAAATTCAAACTTACAGTGTGTAGATGCATACCAAATACTGTAATACATTTAATCTATATTAAATGCTTGCTAACCATGTAAGGCCCGAATTTTTATTTTTATTATATAACTTCACAAATGTATTTAGACAAGCGTTTCAGCCATTTTTAGAGGAATTTTCGCTTTTTCTCAGCTTCTATGTGGTGAAAAGTAACTTCTAACCCCATTACGAGATCGGAAATGATTCACTTCGACCTGTCGGAGATATTTATTTTGTAAAATTTTAAGTTTAACATATAAGAATTTAATAAAATATAAAATAATCGCATTGCACACCTAAACCCAGCCGGGATTTAAGGATTTAATTAATTCTTTCATGTATTTTTGGGGATAATTTTAACGGCAGTATGGAATTAAGGAAGATTCGGGACAAAATCCTAGATTTCTTTCTAAATAACCCACACTTTCATGATCTCACTTTCCATCATAAGTGTTAAATATGAATAAAAATATAAGCATAGATGCCAGTTAATAAATTTACTCTACAATTTAACAATTTATTTTACTATTTTTGAAAATTCATTAATAATTGATAAAACAATTTTAATTTTACTCTCTAAATCTGAAAGAGTGATTTTTTCATTATTTTAAAAAGTGACGAGCTAAATCACTCAGCTTCGAGTAACTTTTCTATATACTTCACTGAATGGAGTGATAATTTTCACTCGAACAAAACGAGTAGTGCTATTCACTCGTTTATCTCGAGTGATCTAGTAGCTGCTACTGAAATAACTCTTCAAAGAGTGAAAGTTATTGTGGGAGGTTTTGAGGTTAGGAATGTGCAATATATCCCGTTAATTAATTCATTGGCTCTTTTTCAAGCATTAAAAAGTTAATAAACTATATTAATTCACTCAATTTAAAGTAATATCCTTAATTGTCTAAACTTATTTAGAAAACTTTGTTTTTATACTCCAAGGTCTGATTGGTCTAGTGGATTAAGAGCTGGTACACTAACTTGAGGAATCTAGATCAATTTCCCACTATGTTGAATTTTTCTTTTTTCTCTCTTTTTCTCATTTTTTTTATACTTATTTAATGTTTTTAAAGTATTTAGAAAGTTCAATTAGTTACACAATTTTTGCTTTATAAAGATATTTTCTTTCACTCCAACACGATAAATCCAAGTGATAAATCACTCTTAGCGAAAAGAGAAAATATCACTCTTGTGAAAAGTGGTGAATCACTCGAAGCCGACTGGCTCACTTATCACTTTGTCAAAGAGAGAGAAATCACCCGGTTCGAGTGAAAAATCACTTTTCCAGTTTTAGAGAGTAAGGGAGAATAAGGTATTTGTGGTCACATAAGCAAAAACGCTTATATTTTCAATTCATAAAAGTTTTCATCGATTGTAAATGATTATATTGTTAGTTTTGTGTACTGTTTATCAATAGTTATAAAAAGTTTTATCTCAATCTAAGAATTTATTAAGTTATGAGGATATAGATAAAAGAAAATTAAACTGAAATTAGTTTATGACTAAGGATAATTCTGGTAAGTTCAGGGATAATGCCGGCACTAGATATATTTGCTTTTTCATAAGTAAATATTCAATTAAAACAAATTAAACAAGCATGAAAAGAGTTCCCAGTATTATTATTTATAATTTTTCAATGAAATATGTATTTATAAACTTATTATTATATTTACAACCAACAGCAAGGTGCCTTATTCAGAATGTATTAAAGACCTTACTTCTGGACAATCAATCATATAATCAATTGTAAAAGAATATTTTTTGTACATAAAAGTAGTTAAGTATACATACATATACTAGTAGAATTATTAGTATTGTACTAGTATATATCTATGGATTAAAGGCATAACGACATAAGTCTACTTTTCATGTATTTGAGATATTTAGGTTCATGTTATCCATTTAAATCAATGTTTAAGAAAATTATAAATGGTAGATTTAATCACTTATTTTTACACTTTTCTAATTCTTTGCATTTTTATCTGAAAATATACTAAGCAAGGATACCTAAAATTCTTAAATCTCCATTTTCAAAAAAGTGGACTTACGTCGTTATGCCGGAAACTCACAGGTATAGGTACTAGTGGTAATTAGCTGTAGTAATTTAAATTAAGATTTTAAAAATAATGGATATTTAAAGATCAATTTTTGTGTTATTTATTTTTGTTAGATTTACAGATTTCATCTATAATATTATAACGGGTGTAGTATAACTCTGGAGGAGCATACATATGCTTAATATCTTAATTAATAGTCGAGATTTCTTATAAGAAATGTATTTGAAATCTATTATTGCCTATAATTACTCAATTAACATTAAAACATATTCTTTTACAAATTATTTCCATTAATTATCATCTTATTTACACAATAAACCCTATAAGAGTGACATAAGGCGTTTATAAATAAATAAAATCGTTTTTAAAAATGTTGTTTTTTAGTTTTTGGTAGAACTACGGGGCAAAGCAGGGTACTCCCAGTTATTGATTATTAGCCATCACTGAGAGAAGTAATGTAGTAAAACTGACAATTCTTGCTTTGTAAGCAAGCCTTTAGTTATTTTGACTATTTTTATTGTTTCTTTAACTAAAATATACAAAATGAAAATAGTTAGGAGCTCTACAAAGTAAAATATTTCATTTACTATTTGTTAGTCGATCACGTTTTGTTTACACGGCTGGTGCTTTCAAATGTGAGGTGAGAATTCTAACTTTGATGAACTAGATTGAGAACGCAATTATTAATAAATACAGTACTTTCAACGTATTTTGGAAGCTCGACAGATGACATAAAGTAAATATACTTAAATATCATGGCTATTGCTAGCACTAGATTGAGTAGCTGACTAATATAGTATATGTAACAAAGATAGACAATCGGACAAGAAGGCTCACTGTAAGCTTAGTCAATATTACTATACTATAGTATCAACCAAGACTTAACTAATCATTTAATAAATAAATTAAGGTTTATAGTGGAAGTTTGACAGAAGTAATTGTTCTTGTTAGGCTGACTATTTCACTTAATTACCTAACGAAATAGTCAGCCTAACAAGAACAATTACTTCTGTCAAACTTCCACTATAAACCTTAATTTATTTATTAAATGATTAGTTAAGTCTTGGTTGATTTTACTATATATTTCTCTCAGTACACAATTAGCCAAATTTTAAATGCTTCTTATAAATCACCTGATTTCTTTAATAACTAATAACTAATTGTTTATTAATTGTAACTTCTGAGGTCAATTTC
The DNA here is from genome assembly GCA_949152435.1 of Gastracanthus pulcherrimus. Classification (NCBI taxonomy): domain Eukaryota; kingdom Metazoa; phylum Arthropoda; class Insecta; order Hymenoptera; family Pteromalidae; genus Gastracanthus; species Gastracanthus pulcherrimus. The sequence goes on along the minus strand of OX424572.1, from coordinate 215,123,092 downwards.
TCAAGCTTTTGAATAGCTGTACAACAGACCGTTGTTAGATTTTATCTAGAATTACGTCCTTTGTTGCCCAGTCAGTAAACATGTAATATATATGTATATATACATATATATGTAAGTCAAAACTTGCAATAGTGACTGTCTTAATGTAGTCACTTCTGTCCTAAACAGCCTGGTACTATATTAAAGAATTCTCAATTGGTATGAAACGACACCAACTGTGTATGATACGAGATAAAGCCGGTGCCTCGCTTTGCCCTACCCTTTTCTACGTATTATAGATACTATTGCCATTATCCTGTTCTCTCCTAATCATCATAAAAATAAAATTTCGTTTCATATTTGGAAAAAAAAACTATCTTTCAGTACAATTTATCTAAAAACAATTTATTATTCTTTTTTTTTCACAATTTTTCAATAAAGTATCATCGGAATAAAAGCTTTTCAAAATTTGTCGATTCTTTTTTACTCTTAGAAGAGAGTGTGCATTTAAATTGAAATTACTGTTTAGGTCGATTCATATCGGGTGTAAACAAAATTATTGTAAATGCCAACAAAGCTATAAAACCACTAAACTCTAGGGTGCACTCAAAGCATTCTGGATAACAGTGGTTTCGCGTTTGTTTGCTCAATCGAGAAAACGTAAGTAGGCCAATGCACACACTGCATCCCCCCGCGTGCCCCATTCAGCCGCGCATAAGAAGCACCGTAAGCTCGTCCATTTTTTTCTCTACTCCGTGGGCAGAAATAATAATTTTCCCGGCGTTCTCGCGCACTGGGCGCACACACGGCGCTCTATCTATCTACCCCGAAGGATCTTCCTTTTTGCGTAACTGTAAAGAATCTATCCTGGATCTCGGATGACCCGGGGCCCGTATGTGTGTGCGCCGCGGCTCAGGTAGAAAAATTCGAGCGCGCCTAAAAAACGGAGAGCGAGAGAGAAAGAAGCGGTGCTGCATCTATGCAGTTTAGGAAAGAGAGAGAGAGAGAGAGAGAACTGCCGCCTCTGGCGCAGACCAGCTGACCATTCGAGCGAGCCGTGGGAAGAGGTTAGCCACCCTCTCGCACTCTGTAAGGTTCTCTCACCCTCGCGTCGACCCCCCCTTTTTTTCGTCTTCGTGGTGCAGACACTCTCTCTTTCTTCTAAAACCGATTCGAGAAAATTGCTTTTAAATTGGCGAGCACAGGTATGGGAGTAAGAAGAGGTGCGTGGCTCATCTCTTTTGGTGTTCGGCTTCTTGGCTGTACGTATAAGGCGATGATGGGCTTCCGGAAATCCGTAAAATTAGAGCGGCTGTCTTAGGACCGCCTTCGCTCGCTGTCCTATGTATCGATGCATGCCGCGCGGCTACTTCACTTCTTACAGTGCATTAGCCCGTGGGCTTTGTTTCTTTCCGCTGATTATTACGCATCTGACTTTTTAAATAGAAATTCTGAAGAGTCCAAGTCGATCATTAGCTTTGTGCGTTAATATGATAGAAATTTTTAAGATTATATGCAACGATTCTAATTAATTATTTCAAAGTGATAAGCAAAGTTATAAAGTCTAAAGTTAAACTCTTGCACATAGAGTTAGATAGTCAGCTATAATTACAAGCATCTTTCGGTATATTGTTCTGAATAATGTGTGAAACATTTAAATAAATTTCTATAAAAATTTCATCGATCATTAAGTAATATTAATTTTTAATAGAGGTAAGACAATTTTTTGAAGGACCTTCCTTAAAAGAGACTTTTTGCGGTGATCAGCGTTGCTCAGAACTGTATATAATCTGCGAACAAATATAAGGATGATATACATTCAGACCTCGCGCACTGTTCCAAGTCGGGACCGAAGCACCTGGGCACTGTTATTGCCGCATCAGCCTACTAGATTGAAAGGCCAGGACTGTACATATAACAAAAGTACAGAAAAGTAGGGTGCTTTAAGTTTCTTAGAAAATTACATTTAATGATTCAAATCTTCACAATATTAATACATAACAATGATATTTTGACGAATTTTGATTATTTTTAATGAAAATAGATTATATTTTGAGGTTAGGTATAAAAATTTAACTTGTTACATGTTTTTTATTACAATATTAGGTTAATTTATAATTAATAATTCTGAAAATATAAATTATATAATTTAGAGAATTCACAGACTTTACAATAATGATCTTAACATATAAATTACTATTGTATAAATAGAAAATTGTATGCAGGTTCATCATACTAAAATTTACAAAGCATATATCTACAACAGTAAAACTTCAATAACTTTCCTCAATTCAGTAAAATATATGATGAAAACAAGCTTTATTTAATGTATAAAATTAAAATAAAGAAAATTTTTTGAAGGGGCCCCGTGAGCTTGATACATTTCTAGTCATGGAATTATATTGTAACAGTGCGCAGGTATTGAACCGTAACAGTGGGCAGGGGTTAACAGTGCGCGAGGTCTGCCTGTATTAGTTTATCTGATCCTTAATCAAAGGCGAATTTTTTCATGAACAATAAATAAACATTTATTTACACAAGTCGATCAACTTTACTTTCAGCATCTAATATTTTGTTCTAAATTAATTATTTCTAAGAACCTTCGATCATCTCTAGATAAATTATATATTTATATTTCTATATATTAAGGATGTAATAACTACGTTTCTTTCAATATTTTATTCTATATGATCTAATTTCAAGCCGCAATGGTCACTGTCATTGTTCAAGAAGGCCTTGCAAGCAATATAGTTTTTATTACTAATGTTGCCAAAATGAATGTTAAAACTTTTAGAAAAATAGGAGCTTACGTTAATAAAAAAATAATTCAATAACAATGCTTTTCTAACCTCCCAATTATTGCTAATCTCATTTTAGAGTAAAACCTGACTGCAATAGAGTGATATTTCACCCCAGAATTAGTGACTCTAACTCCAGCAGTTTAAGCGCGTAAGTAGTTGATAAATAACCAATTGTAACAATAATAATATAAATTATCTTAATTTCAGATTTAAGAAAAAGACGCTTAATTTCTAAAGCGCTACTTGCTCCATTCAAAATCAAGACCCCCGTTAAAAGAATTCTCCTCGCTTCCGTGCAAGGTAAACATTCCGCGAATGAAATGTTTTCACGTACCCGCGAGCCTGCGTGAAATAAGAGGGCGACGATAAGAGCTGGCCGTGTAGCGTCTGCAGCAGCCACGCGGCTACGGCACTCAATGTCGCTCTTTCGGCGCATACCGCGTGAGAGCGGCGAGCGCCGCTGCATTTTTCAGGAGTTTAAAAATAGTTGGTCGCCAACATACGGCCGCCCAACAACTGGCCAAGGGTCAGTCACTCCTGCTGCGCGGCAGCAGGCGCAAAAATAGCCACGCGCGCGCGCGCGCGCAAACGGAAAAGAATCATTCGCTCGCGCGAGCGGCTGCTGGAAGTCAGGGGACGCCCTGCCCTGCCGCGGCGCGCTGCTACTCGTCTATACGTGCGGCAGAATTTATCCCGGCTCTCGCGAATAGCTCCCTGCCTCGAGACTTGACTTTATGCCCCGCTCGAGCGGCCAAAGTTAAAAAAACTCGACTGATTTAGAATTGCTATTTACTTTTCAGGTTTTGTTTTTCTTTTGGTGTTTGGCCACTTTGCGCCCAAATATTTACGGATAGAGTATTTAGATATTATTATTGGCCGTATTTGTTCATTGACATCTTTGTTTAACAGAGGCGTGTGACTATTTTTAATGATTGTCATAAAAGATAAAGATTGTAAATTTCTACATTTATTACAGCATATACATTTGTTTTCTATTCAAATAATATGCCTGCGTTATTATTATACATTCAAGATAACTTTTAATCCATTTTAACTTAATTCGAAGACTACCAAGGCTCAATATTAGTCAATGGTTCCATTAAGGTACAGAAATTGGATTAATGATTCTTACGGCGTTATAGGTACCTGTAATAGAAATTTTACGGATCCACTTAAACCTTTGTTTTAGAGGGATGCGTCAGACCTACTTTACTCGCCGATAAAATGGTACATTCGAAAATTTCGCTTTTCAAAAAAATATGTATCAGAGTCAAATTTCCTTTTCAAGGTAACTTTATTTACTTAAAATAGATAGCAGAACACTCCAATTATTATCAGAATCGAAAATTAGCAATTACATGATTATGCTAATTTTTTATTCTGATAATAATTCGAGAGTTCCGCTATGTATTATATGTAAATAAAGCTACTCTGAAAAGGAAATTTGATTCTGATGCGTGTTTTTTGAGTAAAACGAAATTTTCTGACGCAAATGTCTGACGCATCCCCTTAAGACTTATTATATCACAATAAAAAGAAGTCGCATGTTCTTGTTAACAAATAGTTATTTTAAGTAATTGTTTTTAACAATTTTATTAATTTGTATACATTTAATAATCTTGTTTGTATTTATATTTATTTAAAAGAGTTCGAGAATACTAGTTAAAAATAATTATTGATGTGCAACAACCATGTACAAATTTTGTTATCGTGTTATTATGTCTTCTAACAGAGTTTTAGGAAAAATCGTAAATTTCTCATGCGTAAGGAGCATTCTAAAGTTCGTAGGTTTTAATCTATTTTTTGCTGCAATAAAAATGTAATTAATTCATTAATTTTTACTTATTTCTACTGAAACAATATATTATGAAAAATGTTTTGATAAACTATACACATACATTCAAATTTTGAATTACATCGCAGGATAGATTTTATAACTCTAGACATAGATCCCCCTTACCTTGCACGATCATTAATAATTTTTAGTGGCTCGAAAATCAATTTTCGTTACTCCAGATCTAAAATAAACCTTGAAAATCAGTAAACGGAAACGTAAGCTTGAAAAAAAAATCGTCCCTAAAAAGACCTACCGTGCGACAAGCTCGGCCGCTGAGTGAGCGATTTACGGTAATCGTCGTTCTTGTATGTGGACAAGAAAAGACTCTGCCTTTGCTCCCCACCCGTGCACACATATCCATAAGCAAGCGAAGGCTCGTCGTCCGAGAATACAACAACACACAGGTAAAACTCGCTCGACCTTACGAAAAAATCAAATCATCCGTCGGGCGAGAATGAACCGGTGACCGGTGGCGCGCAGTCCGAATCTGCCGAGTCACGCGCGGCCGAGGTTCGCGCGATTTTTCACGCTTACCGACGCTGCCGCCCGCTTGTCATATTTGCCTATGATGGACGATGATTCTCTCGGCGGCGGGCGGACGCACAAACAGATTTTTCGGATGACGATGACGCGGCGGCTTTTCCTCTCTCCATTCAGGCGCCGATTTTCCCGGTCCACGCTAGATGCAACACACCCGATGACAAGAGCTTGCGCCATATACAGAGACTTTAGTCTCTCTCTTTTCGGCGATTCCCTCTGATTATGACCGCTCGGTTGGACTTGGCCTGGCGTTCATTCTCCTGGACGTTGGCGACGATTTTGCGCCCGAATAAATGGATCTGGCCCAAGGAATCGGGCTTCCTTTCGCCGCGCCAACTGCAGCACGGCTGAGAATGCTGCGAGCGGCGTTCCTCCCCCTTTTTCACGTCACGCGGACAAGCTTAATCATGCCCTATGCCAGTGGCGAATTTCTGTGGGTGCGACTGGCCGTGCGAGCTCCGGGCTTTGGCTGAAGTAATCGGGCGAACGAGGGAAATTTTTTTTAGAACTTTATTAGCGTTGTTAATTGCTTGCTCGTTTTTTAAACGATAGCAGCAGATCGTCTTAGAATTTATTTACTATATTTTATTGACCTGGTTATATGTTGTTATATATGAAAAATAATAGATATACGCATACGTAATAATCTGTGACTAAAATGCTACGATCTTCTAATTAATACATAAAGTAATCGTGGATTTTTAATTTGTTTTATAATTTAAGCTTTCGGTATATATTCTTATTCTTACTTAATGGTAGAATTTCATTAATATTAATATATTTGATTGTAAAAGTAAATCATTTATTAGTATTTCTAGACAGTTTCTAGCTAATGCGGCAAAATTGACGAGCTATTCACTTTCTAACTCATTAATTTTCTACCAGGGTGTTTGATCAATACCTGAAGGAAAAAAGACATTTGTTTGAAATGAAAAGGTGTTCTAAATGTGTTTAAATAAAATATTGCAAAATTTATTCTTATAACATAGAGAACCTGATCCATGCATGTTTATTGTACTGGGTAAAACTATTATTTAATGAAATAATTCAATTACTCTAAAAATTTTATAGTAACAATCGTCACTTAGATTTCTTTTAGGAAATACTCTTCCATTTTTGTCCTATTTTTAATAAGTAGAAATTAAAATTCGGATGAGCGATGTTTCGCTATAGTAATATACGAAAGTTCAAAACCAACTTCCTAATACAAAACACACTTTTCCAACTGTTCACCTATTTCATATTAACCAGGAATTTTCCGGTATATTAGAATGATACACGCATTCGAGGGCAAAAGCCTAGTTAGACCAATAACAAATATGTCGTTCAATCTCGCAGCATCGCACAAAAAAAAGAAACAAATCATCCTGGCACACAAAGAATAAAGGTAAAACACGTTTTGAGAAATAGCCAATTTATAAGCACAAAAGAAGCATCGAGACAATGAAGGAAGGAGCGAGCGAGAGAGCAGAAGACTGTCCATCGCCCGGGGCATCCGGTGCGGATGCTTATAACCCCAGGACAAACTGCTGCCGCTGCTCCGGCAAGACGATCAACGCGATACACTGCACGTAAATAGCCGAGCGCGCGCGATCAATTTTTGGAGATCCAACGGTGCATCGTTTTCCCTCCTTAATCTCCTCGGTGGTCGACTGTCGATCGGCCACCGTTTTCTCTCTAGCTGCAGCTCCAGCTCCTAGGAAAACACAGTGTACACACGGGGCAAACCGCACCGGATTCTTTACGGCTGCGCCGAGTGAAAGCCTCGCGGCTGCTAATCGTTTTACGAGTCAGCGTGCACCGCCGGCAGAGGGGTGTAGAAAAAAGGCCGAGATGGAAGGGGCGGCGGCGGCCAGTAGCCGAGGAACTACGACTTGTACACGTGAGCCTTGCGAAATTTTCGTTTACACAGCCGCAAGCCGCCCGTATGGAAACTTTAATTGAATTTGGCCGCGCGCGCGCGCGTTACGCATCACGGAAGAACGAGAGGTAAGATGGGAGGAGGAGGCACGAGGAGACGGAGGAGGAAGAAGAGGAAGAAGCGCGGAAGAATGAGTGGGGAAAGAGGAGATTAGTATCTTCTTTACGCGCCGTGACTTTATAGTTTGGAGCTTCTGGATTCTGGGGATGGACGTGTTTAAGAGAGTTTCCGTGGCTCCTTTGTCGCTGTACATTTAATTTAATTGCGTATAATCATAATATTTGGGGTTTAGAGTGTGCTATGTGTAGTGGTCGATTGATGTTGCCTACAATGTTTTATTCTCTTATGACAATAAAATAAAATAAAATTATAGATACTTTAAGGTTGTTTACTATTTATTTATTTAAACTGTTTTCGTTGGATAAATTTAAAACATAAATTTAAAAAACCTTAGACGATTAAAGAAGAATAAAAAATAAAATTATAGATACTTTAAGGTGGTTTACTAATTATTTATTTAAATTGTTTTCATTGGATAAATTTAAAACATAAATTTAAAAAACCTCAGACGATTAAAGAAGAATATAGCATCTAACTGTTCTAATTCTTTTAATAAAATATTGCATAATGCTTTATGAAAAGGATTAGAATAATAATAAGTGGTCTCTTATTATATTGATGGCATATTATATTACGTTTGTTAATTAACAACTCGATGTGTTAATCTCTACGAACACTTCTTTGAATGTTACTTAAACTTGTATTATTTATACTAATGTAAGTATAATTATTTTCTTTTCAATAGCTAAGCAAACCTAATAATTATAGGTTCGAAAACAAAAAAAACATCTAAAAAGTATGATATAATGTCAATGCCAAATAGCGCTAGCAAACCATGCATAGGACAGGCACCGAAATAAAGAAAAAATACAAACGCACTATATTGCTCTCGCGTATGTAACTCTTTATAGTAGCACGACGACCTTCCCCGCGCGACAAACCTACATATTAATTTGCATAACTGCGCGGTTAGCGCTATACCCCTGCGGCTGCGCGGCGGCACGATGGGGGCCAGATCGAATTTATCTCATTGGCCCTCACCTGTCCGGGGCCCGATTATGCGGGTTGTGTGGGGCAACTGACCATTGGCATCACCGCTCGCGCGTCTGCGTACAGTCCTCGCAAACAAAACGACCGTATCCCGTGAAACAATTTACTCTCGGCGGAATACTGTTCGAGTATTAGTTGCCGACACTACGAGTACTTGCAAACGTTAGAGGTCCAGCACTGAGATGTAACGGGCCAGTACAACACTTTTCTTCTTGATATATTCAAAATTGTACAAAACGCGAGACACTTCACTCAATGTTTAATGTAATAATCATAACTACAGATCACTAGCGCGCGGCCGAAAATTTCACGTAAGCTTAGTAATCGTACATTAAATTAATATTTTGTTAAAAACTAGCCTAAAAAGTAGGTTAAGTTACGCTTGACGATTTCGCGATGTTTTGTTTTCTTTCAATATCGGCAAAAAGTATTACACCGACTCTGAGACATTTTTCGGACCAACGTCGATTCATTTTACTGGCCCATTCTTATCAAAACGATATAATCCCTTTATTGATTCAGCACCGAAAAATAATTTACTGGCATACAATATTCAGCCAGAATCGGGCCGAACTATCACTGCTGGCAAATTCTTTCATGGGATTTTGTTCCTCGCATAGCCGACATGCGTTGGCTGATTATTGCGTTTTTATGATATAGAGCGTTGTATCTACATAGAGAATTGTATTACTAAATAGGCTTGAAGTAAAATGATGCTAATGTAGAATGAATTTCAATTATTTAAGTGCAGTTATTCAGGTCAATTCATATTTCGAAATGTTTACGAGTTACGAAGATCCTATTAAAGAAATCTAGAAAATTGATTATCATCGGCGAACGGTATTTAAATTCGTTAATTCTCCATCAATATGTTAATAAATTAGATTATTAACATCCAGCTCATATATTCCATTAACTCTGACCAATGAGTCGCGTATATACTAGCTGTACACGTGTAGGTTATACACAATGAGGACGTGTACACCTCGCACTCTCATTTCTCTCTCTTTGAATTAAGACACAGTGCCGGACGAGTCCGCGTGAAAACACATAATACGCGCTCCGAGAGATAAAGAAAAAAAAAAGAAGAAGAAGACCGAGGAGCGAGAGACGAGCGAGAGGAGGCAGCAACAAGAAGAACGTCAAACTTTTCGAAGGCATTAGACTTGCAAATGCGCTCGCGCTGCGGCTCGCCGCTCCGTGCCATTGTATTCGCGGAGTCGCGCGAGAAAGACACTGTGTACAAGCGAGAGAGAGTGAGAGATGAACATACAGCATTGTGCCAGGGGAGTGGGGGGAGAGCGAAAGAGCCGCGGAAAGATCGCGGGCCTCTCGACGGCGAAGAGCTCCTACGCAAAATAATTGCAAACCCATTACTTTCTCCGCTCCGCGCTCGAGGTATGCCGCCCGCTATATAGTCTTTTCTTATGCGGTGCGGTGCACGCCGATTGCGAGCGAGCGCAAAAATGACGGCGGCGGCGCTCCTAGAAAGAGAGAGAGAGAGGGAATATTATAGTCGGCGCGCGAACAAAAATCCCGCCTTTGTCGTAATCGCTCGTTTGGGAAAAAATGAGCAAGTTGATTGTCCTGATTCCTTATCGCGTCCCAAATCTGATCGGCTAAATTGACGTGCGAATTGTTGGAATGTGATTGCCGGTGTGGAGCGTGATCTTTAAAAATTCCAGAGCGTTGTATTCGTTGTCGTTCTTGGTATAAAAATGAAAAGCTTGGGTGAGTAAAGTGCATAAATAGTTTATAGATCTGCGTTGGTGATCACTTTTACGATTATTTACATTGCGTTTTATTTTTTCGGTCGTTTTTAATAAGCGACCATAAAGCGGTCGACAGATGAAGATCGAATTAAAAATAAAGGGAAGTCCGACTCTGGAGCTAGAAGAAATAAGAATAAGGACATCGGGGTGTATCAGATAATTAAATCAGTGCGCGTCATTCTTCTCTCGAATTTCATTTCACCTTTCTAAAGATTTTTTTTGTATGTTTGTCACCCGATTTAACTTCCATTTTTTAATCTGATGTCCGACGATCATTTTCTGAACATACCACAGACACTAGTAATAAATTTATTCATATAACTGCTTACAGTAGCTTCAAAAAAATAAATTATACCTCGTATCGAGCATTGTTATTTATATTTTATATATTTTCAATTGAACATCTGAATATCCGGACTCATGGATTATTATTGCTTAACTCTTAATATTAATAAAAATAAATTATAATCCAAAGAAAAAGAAAGCCACTAGCTGTATGCCAAGTGAACTTATTTGTTCTTATAATATAAATCTGCAGAACTTAGTAAAAAAATTGTAATATTTACATAACATTTTTAATATACGTAAATCTACGTGCAAAGGAAAATGCCCACGAATTATATAGATTAAAATGCTTAACAATCGTACTCTTCTATCCTATATAGTTGAATTTAAAAAAAACTAATTATTTACGTCCAAGGGAAAGATACCCCTTTCTACCGAAAGTGCCGTTATACAGTTTAGTTATTTTCTTCATCCCTGTTAAGAGAATCACTTTTTATTTAAATTCACGTTTTTTTTTAATCAAAACAACGATACGATACATATTAGATCTGTGGATTTCCGGAATAACCACATGAGTCCATTTTTTTGAAAATTGAGTTTTTAGTGATTTTAGTATCTGTATGGTGTATTTTAAGATAAAAAGTCAAAAGTTGCAAAAGTTCATCTGAAACTTTCTCCTTTTCATAAGATATTATGATTTTCTTTTGCATAGGCTTAAGTGGCAATTTTAAAATTAAAACCGCAATCTCTCGAAAACACGAAAAATGGACTTAAATGGTTATTCTGGGAAACCACAGAGATTTATCCAGTATCTATACACTGCTGTAGGCGTTGTTCTCTAAGATCAAAAGTGTAATATCTGAAGTTAAAATCGCAGACAATTAGAGGACAGATTTGAAGCAGATCATTCATTGTTCATTAATGAAAGCTAATCATAATAAAAAAGTTCATATTTATGATTCTTCGTAAGGCCCTAAAATTTGACAATTTTTGTGAATTTTTCTTTTAATGATTAAAATATTCAACACAATCTAAATTACTTGGACAGCTGCTTGAACTCAAATAGACACCTTTTTAAATACTTTAGAGAATTCTCAATAGCATGACAGCTTTTCATATCTTTCGAATAGAATGACCCCTTAAATTCAATATCATTAGAACGTTAAGCTCGTCGTTTTCCAATCCAGACCCACAAGCCGTAAGAAACGAGGTGTACAGTGTACACCGAAGTTCAGGTCGATTTTTTTTCTCGGCCGACTGTACGGCCCGCATGTGTATCGCCACCGACGTACGCATATCCAGACGGCTCGCCTCCCGCGCGGCATAGCCTCCTTTTTTTTTATTCTCCGTTTCGTCGGTCGGAATCCACGCGCGAGCCAGCGGCGCGCTAGAAACGTCCGACAATGCCTCGACGACGACGCGCACATGTCAAAACAATCGGTACACGCAGGTGCGCATATCGCCAGCGCACACGACCGAAATCGAGAGATACAGAGACGAGCGGTAGCGATGACGCGAGCCGAACCGCTCCGGTACAATTGCGACAGCGTCCATTGTTTTTCGCTTCTTTATACAGTGTCTTCTCGTAGCTCTTCTTTTTTTTTATCTTTTCTTTTCAGAGGCCCTCTATTGATCGTTGCACGAGCGTTGGCGAGGTTCGATGATGATCGGTTGCTCGCGGAAACGGATGACGACGGGGAAAAAATGAAGGCGAAGCGATCGAAAACGGGCTGGGTTCGGTCTGGGGCTTTTCTTGTTTCTCAATGGGGGATCGATAAGAGCGAGAATTGAACGAGGCGTACGAAGATAGCCTTAATCCTTCGTAACTTGACTAATTTGATGGCTATTGAAAATTCATTTGGGATGATCTTTTCAATGGGGGACTTATAGTTGAGTAACGACTTTGATGCATATTCCTCAAACTTAAGATTCTTATCATAGTAATACGTAGTCCAAAGTATCTTAAATACAATTTTAATTTACTCTATAATACTATTATGTAAGTACAAAAAAAAGATTTTATACATTAAAAGTCATAAGCCATATTCGGTGAAACAATTAATCGAAGCCCTAAATTTGGACTTAGAATGATCTTTGCGCATACCAATTTAATGGATTTCAAGGTGTTGTTAAACCGTGTTTGATCCCCTTGTTATTGAAAGAGACGGAGAACCACTTTTTTAGTTAATTTTGAATTTTGAGAAAATATCTCTCCAGAGTGTTGTTATTTTTCCTTGGGACAAGCGGTCCAGAGATATTTTACTCAAAGTTGAAAATTGAAAATTAAATTATAAAAGTGGGTCCTCGTAATTGCATTGTTTCGTGATTTTTCTAAAATCATATTCTGATAGATTATAGCATACTTCCTTTGTAAACTTTTCGAATTTTTAGCAATACAATCAAAATTAAAGAAGATAGAGCGCTTCGGAAATCCTCGTGACGTCATGGTTTATACGCGGTGCCTTTGAAATTGCATGAATCGTGATGTCATAAAGAAACTTTCGATAGCTGTAACTCTTATAAATCTCGTTAATTTTGCAAAATTCAAACAGATTGGTGAATCGGCAAATAGGTATGTTGAAGAATGATTTTACGTCCAAATTCAGGGATGAAAATCTTTATCAATGCTTTTTTTCCCCCATTTAAGCAGATTACACTTCTGAAAAAGTATATAATTTTGTCAGTTGTTTATTTTAATTTAGAATGACATGGTATTACGAAGGTATCTTGCGATAGTTTAAAATCAACTGGCAAGTCAGTTTTGGTAAAAAATAGTCTTTGAGCTATATTGCCACCAGGCTGTATGTGAAGATAAATGTGTTTAGTAGGCTTAAAATGAATTCGAATTGTACCATATTTAGGTAAGAATAGAATTACAATGCTTATCTTATTAGTTTAAGAATCATTTAAAAACGGTTTTTTCGGTCTCCGTCAGGCTGTCTCAGTAGATTGCCTTAAAATATTTTAACCAAAGATAACTTAAGAATAATTATACCAACAAAAAGTGAACAAAAACGTGTAAAAGGAAACACCAACTGCATAGTCAACAAACAAGGACTTTTTCTTCCACAACAATAAATTTCCCATTACCCGTCCACTGTAGTCTGGCTCGTGAAGAAAAAGTTCCACCTATAACGACTAGTAAAATAGGCACCGCAACAATAGCCGCAGCATCCGAGATGTCCCTCTCCGCGTCCCTCATCATCGCATGCCGTGTTATACACGCAGGCGAGGCGGCGTCGGAGGCTGAGCCGAGGCGCGACACCGAGTATACGCAGAGCAGAGAAGAAAGAATGAGCTGGCTCGAACGCAAGAGAGAGCGAGATAGAGAGAAAGAGAAACGGCGAAGGAGGTGGAGGAGAAGAAGGAGGAGGAGGAGGAGGTCGACCCGAGAAGTCCAGAGACGACGAGGTGCAGGCGGAGGGGGAGACAAAAATGACAATCATCGTCATTTTAATAATATGCAAAGGCACAGAGAGAGAGAGAGAGAGAGAGAGAGAGCCAGAGCTCGACTTCGACGTCTCCGAGCAAGTGTGGTCACAATGGCGTTATATAATGACAAAGACACGGGGTCGGCACACGGCATATATACACACACACAGGCACACGGTATATGCCTTTCGCTCGACAAAAGGTGCGGCATAGGGTCATCCTACACCGGACCGGAACATGTTTTGTCCGCGCATATATAGCAGCCAGCACATATACATATGGACGAGGAGCAGCAAGTAGAGACGACGATGTGTCCCGCCGATAAATGCCGGCTTAAAAGCCGGGGCTAGTCAAAATAGCCTTTAGAGGACCGCGCGCGCGCTCGATGCTAATGGAGATTTTTCCGAGGTGCCGGTGTGTGTCGGTGACGGTAGCGCGTCACAATGAGGAAGACCCTCGGCCGTCATGCGATACGCATTCATTCTTGCAGGCGAGAGACGAGCTGAGTTGTGTTGCGTGTGGGTGTGTGGACTGTCGTCCTGGACTTGTCGAGCGATTAAAAAGAAATGCGCGTGTGTGTCCTATTCTCTGGCTTTTTGGGACTTTCAATAGGCCGCTGTCTGACTCGTTTCTTTTCCTCGCGGCGATTCTTCCTTTTTTTAACCGTGTTTCTTTGGATGTTAACAATTGATTTTACACGAGTGTACTATGCTACTTTCGGACTGTGTCTTGGGTGAGGAATAATGGGAGAACCAATTTTATGGATGATTCAGTGTGGAATTTCTTCTTGCCGTGTACTGAACTTATTTATTCATTATTGGAATGGTTGTACGATGTTGATACGAGCATTCGTTTCTTATAAATGATTTGAACGTCTATCTTTGATAAAATTTAGATGATTGCTTCTAACAGCAAATTGTAGACGAGATTTTTATAGTGTCTCATATACTCTTTAACAAAGATCTACTATATTTATTGGAGCAACAGAAAAAATATGTAAATGTAATTAACATTGAAAATTCAAACATTTTTCGTATTTATCCTGCAAGTTTCTCGTAAAGTAAGAATGAGCCTTACATATAAATACAGTGAAAAACTAATAATACGATGTAATAGGTTTAGCAGAAACCTACTTTAAAATGGTTTTCCCTTTATTGCTAAAAAGAAATTTCAATTTGCAGGATAAATACAAAAAATGTTTGGGTTTTTAATCTTAAATTAAATCTACATATTTTATGAATTAACAGTTTAATTCAATTCTGGGAGGGGTATTTACCCGCGTAATAGTTGTTTCTGTTGTTTAAATGAATATAGTAGATTTTTTATTGAAGAGTGTATGAAACATTCTGAATACGTAACATTTTTTATCCGTTTAACGAGTTTACGAGAAACTTGCAGGATAAATACGAAAACTGTTTGAATTTTCAATGCTAATTACATCTACATATTTTATGAATTAACAGTGTAATCCAATGCTGGGAGGGGTATTTGCCCGCGGATTAGTTATTTCTGTTGTTCTAATAAATATAGTAAATTATTGGTTAAAGAGTGTATGAGACACTCCAAAAATCCCGTTTACAATTTGCTGTTAGAGGCAATCATCTAAATTTTATTTATTAATCACATATTTTTAATAGAACAATAAATGTATAATTAGAGAAATACACTTGGCTAAAAATATTCTGTTATTAAAGATTATTTGAACACAATGAATCTTTACATCATTATTTGTATTCATAATAAACACGACTGGACTTTGGCGCATGATGCTGCAGGTCTATGCTGAATGAAAGCGAATGAAATTTACGTGCTATAAAACACACACAAATTATCCATTTCAAACCAAGTATACAAGAATTACACAATCGCCAGCATCATCCTCATCATCATCATAAGCGTCTAATCGAACTGTACGCGTACGATTGCGCAACGCGTCCATATGTCAAGGCTAACGAGACAGCGAGCGCATCACGTGCCGTTACCGCTGCTGTCAAGTTCGCGTTGGCAAAAACTCCAGAGAAAGAGAGAAAAGGTTAAGCCACTCATGCAGCCTCGGTGCGGAGAAAAAGTAGGATCGAGAGGCAGCATCCGCGCGCGATCTACGGCGGAGAATCGCGATCGCGCGGAATTCGCGAATCGCCGCTCTCCCGAGCGAAAGTCACCTCTCCGTGCAAAGCCTGCACACACGTGCCGGGGACGATGCGATACACGAGAGAGCCGAGTGTCCCTCGAATTAATCTTCGTTCTAATGGCAATTAGCGATATTATTAGCGTCGTGCGCTTCGACCGATTTCGATCTGCGCGCGATGATCTTTCACGATCGATCGCGAAGGCTCAGTTGCCTTTGGTGCATAGCGTGCGGGGATCTTTCGGTGGTTGCGGTGTCCCGATAAGGACGAACCCGGCGCTTTGTGCAAGTATTTTTTTTGCAGTGTGGAATTGGGTGCAGAGCGAGGTGGGCTTGGTTTTTTCAGGCGATTTGAACGCCTTTCCTCGCGGGCAGGTTTGCGATAGTGGCGGGATGTATTGGAGTTTCTTAAGTGAAGAATATCATGAATGAATTATTAGTTGCAATTGAAGCGTTCCTTTTTGATTTTCGTATTAGAGAAGTAAACTAACTGTTTGATGCTCATTGCACTGTGTGTAAAAAGGTAAAACTAAATATTCGATGCAATGGTTACACCTGTACTTTATAAGGTAAACGTACCAATGATCGGACACGTCCCTATGATCGAATAATATTGAAAATAAGAATTTATTAGATACATGAAATAATTCGTAATCACCACATATCTATAGACTAATGATCGATTAAATGATTTGTATAATTAACGTTACGAATATTTTTTTGTTTAAAAGTATGCAGAGCTATGAACAACTGTCCGATTATTGGGCTTAAGCGTCCGAGCATCGGTACGTTTACCTTACTAGTGATACAAAATAATTCATAATTTATGCTTTTTACTTTATCTTTGTTTCATTTTATTAAATTGAACATTTATTTTATCACTCCAAACTCTTATCAAAATATTTTTGTTACTTTAACTGAAGTGGCAATTAGAGCAAACCTAGAATATCTTCAACGTGGAATGAAAATTTTCACTCTTTAGTAATTATAATGCAGAATTAACTCTTTCGAAGCGCATAATCCCATTAAATAGAGTGCATATACCAGCCACTCTATAACAAAACTGGAAAATGTTTCCAAAATATTTAATATAAATTTCTAAAATTGTCAAGTGTATTTCTATCATTTGCTCATAAAGTGCCCAAAAAATAAAATTATTCCAGCGGAAAGTTCATTACAATTTGAAAAACCGACGTGTTTCTTTATCGATGAATACCCCAAAGAATATAGCCTACTGTATCTCCACAAGAGGGAGTATAAAAATTTCGGTAGTTTACGAGCGGGCACGCTTTGAGAACGAAAGAAGATCCTCTCCTCGTTGCGTCCCTTAGTAAAAGGTCACGTTCCGAGTCACTCTCTCTCTCTGTGTATGCATTTGTCCCCTCGCACAATGACCGAGTTTTGACCGTAGGAGGTCCGCAGTGGCATAAATTCACGTCGATTCAAAAGTCAAAAGTCGAGAGACGCCAATTAAACGGCGCAAAGGGACGCTCGTAAAAATTCAACTACGGCCTCTTTAAGCCTCAAAAGCCTTCGAAAAGCAACAAAAGGGGGGGAAAGACGACGACACAAGTGACGAAAATAAAACGCAAAGCGATAAATAATACTATAGCTCAAGTTCACCGAGTGTCATCGTACGGTTATATCGGTCACCGCGCACTCGCGATCACCTTATCTCCTCCTCCTCCTCGAGGAGAGAAAAAATTCGGACAATATTTCTCCGGGCGGTGCGCCTGCGGCAGAGGACATTTAAATGTATGTATTCATACGCGCTCGCGTCGTCGTGTATCGCCTTTGACGAGAGGTGTGGTCAAAATTATTCAAACTGACCCGGCCGCGCTCTTTTATTTCTCCTGCCTCGCTTCCTCCTCCCTCTCTCTCTCTCTCTCCTCGAGGGACACTTTCTAGGCCCGCGAGTCGCACCCACGTCGCGAGCCCGCCGCGGGCCTCTCCTTCGGCTTTTTTTTTTATCCGCGGCATCGCCTCTTTTTTGTTCGCGGCCGTTGTGGGTCTGACTCGGCTCCTTCCGAGAGAGATCTTCGACAAGGATCGCTCCAAAGCCGATTTCGGAGCCGGATGCGCGCGCTGCAGTTCAATCATCGGTGGACCCTTGTGTATTTTGGTCCTCTTCTCTTTTTTTTTCGTGCCTTCTCTTCGTCGAGATGCTACCGAATTTTTCTTTTTTTTTCGGTGATATATCTGTAGGAGTAATTGTATCGTTGGTATCTGATTCGAATTCTTTTTGTACTTATTACGTATTCTGGTCAATATGGTCAATATTTAAGGGGCAAGTCAGTGCTGAATCTTGAAAATGAATATAAATATTAAAGGTATTATTCAAATTCATTTTTAACCAGGTACTCGTAGTTTTCATAGGCACCACATTATGACTCATAAATGTTTTAAATTTTAGTAGGAACAATTTCTTTGCAGTACTAAAATGATGGTTTTAACATCGATGTCTCTTGGCATGCATTTTCGGAGCTAATTTTTAACAAATTAATTTCAAACTTTCAGAAAATCTTTATTGAATTAGTTACATAGCTGAAGAAAGTGTGTGAGCCGAGGTGTGAACCGAATGCAGTGAGCAAATGATTGCCTCAACAAAATTTTAAAACACTCATAAGATTTTATATATCGCTTTTAAAACAGAGATCTGCAAGCATTCGACCTCAAACATTTGTCGAGTACTTAATTTTATAAAGTATTCAGAAAAAGTATTTGACGAATAGTTTTCGTAAATACTCGGTATTTGAAAAAAGTATTAATCGAATAGCGAGTGTTCACGAAAAGTATCTATCGAATACTTCTTCGGGAAACTGTTTACATATTGCACTTATTTATCATGCAAGACCTCTGGATACTCGAAATTTTCGTTTTAAATTACAAGCAAACTTTCAATCTCTAATACTTAAAAGTATATTAAGTATATTTTCAGATACTTATATTTATACAGTCAAAGAAATTTTAAAAATTTACTTTAAAGGGAAATATTTAAGATCTCTCTTAAACTTTTCATACAGAAAGTAAATTTTTAAAATATCTTCGACTGTATAAAAATAAGTATCTGAAAATATAATGAATCTCGAAAGCGTGAACATTACACGAGTTATTAAATTAACCGATGAAAAACGCAAGTCCGCGAAACGAAAATTTTCGGAATCTCTTACACAACTCCTTTGTCCGTCTAATTCATCTCGCGTTGAAAATAGTCCATGGCAGAGCACGGTCGGCTCGTGCGCGAAGGAGGCGGACACATAACGCGCGATACTTTTCATCGTCCGTAAAAACGTATGTGCTCGCGGAGCTATACGACGGAGAGGGACGGAAATATTGTGCGCCAGCCCATGGCGCGCGACGCGGGTGCCGCTGCACGTGTTGTGCGCGATGAATCAGCGCGCTATGGCTCTCTCTCTCTCTCTCTCTCTCGCTCTTTCGTCGTCTTCGAGACGAGAGAGAGAGAGAGAGAGAACAGCGGCGCGTCCGGCGTAAATTGCCCCGTGCACCAGGCGTAGCCAAGAAATGAAAATGATTTTAGGCGCTTCTTTGCGGCGCTGGATATGCCTTTCGTGCAGGAATTCGGTTTGTCGTTATTGAGTCCAAAATTGGAATGGATTTTGATGTTTCTTACGTAAATTAATGTACTGACTTTGTATTTTAGTTTTGCATCTATATTCTTGCATATATAAATTTTCTTTTTTTTTATTAAGCTTTATTAATCTTTATTTAGGATTATTTAGCTATATACATATACATAAATACAGTTATAGAGTCTGATATGATACTGTATAGTCTAAATTATACAATTGTAGTGTATTCAATGGTTCTCAGTTTGTGAGATATAAATATTATATTTGGAGATTGCATCTGTAAAAATATTATGTAACGTTTTACAAATATAAGAGCAGGAGTTACAAAGTAGTATTCTAGATCGTATGGGTAAGTAGTAATAAAGTTATTTAATTTTTTAGCGAGTTTCTCTCTTTCTTTATTATAATATTTGCACTGTCACCCAAAATCGATTAGGTCTTTGAAACAAAAAAAATAAAAAAAATTTAAGGGAGAAGTGCTCCGTTCTTTTTGTAATACATGTTAAAAACAGTGGAATAACCGGCAAAAAAGAAAATTTCGTTCATCATGTCACCTAGATCCGTGTGAGGAACAAAGTTCCTTTAATAAATATGGTATTGAAAATAATGATTTACTGTGACGTGTAGGGTCAAGATTTTGAGATTTTACAACGGTAAAATTTAAGATATTATTGTGTATTATTAGCATACAACTTTTCAGAATGATTGCTTTTAAACATAAAAAGTTTTTCGGACTCGTAAAGAAAAGTCTTTTTTTTCTGTTTAACCCAGGTCTGCCCCCTTAAGTTAGCCAGGTTGTGTAAACATGACTGACCTTTGCGAACATAGGAATAGATACAAGGGGGAAGGTCATTGTACTCTAACCACCAGTCTAGACTATCGTTTAACATTTTTTCAAATAGTTTACATGCATATGATGTTAAACTTATACGTCGATAATTAACATTGTCTGATTTCTTAATAACATTTACAAAAGAGTTTTTCCAATTGTATGGGTAATCATTTTTAGAGTACATTTCGTTGAAAATGTCAAGTAAAATTAATTTATACTTAAGTGGTAATGTTTTCAGAATTTCATAATCAATACTGTCTAGACCTGAAGATGAGCTAGCTTTTCTAGTTTCGAGAGCAATATTAAACTCAGTAAATTGAAACTGCTTTTCAAGAAATTCATTATTATTACAGGGCGGAAGCCAATCAGGATCGGGAGGAGCTGAAGAAGAACTTATTTTATTGAGGGCCTCTTTTAATTTATCATCACTACTATTTCAGAGCGTACTTTCTTTAGTATTTACTTTTGTCCAATTATTTTTAAGTATTTTCATACATAGACACTATTCGGATTACAATTAACAAATTCTGCAAAGGACTTATAGCAATCTCGTTTTTTCTTTCGTAATGTTTTTTCAGTTATAGCTATTTGATTCTTATATGCAATAAAATCATCTAGTTTCTTTGTGTAGTCCCATTTTTGTAATGCAGCTTTTCGTAGCCTTTATCGCATTCCGAATCCCACCATTTATCAGGGTTTTTATGTGTGTGAGAATAGCTTTTAAAGATTTTTTGGTGTGTTGGAAATGACTGCTGATCTTATAATATCAATAAATTTGTGATATTACACATTAGGTGGGGAGTCGCTAAATTCATTTTAGAAATGTAACATAATTATCGTTTAGATTATCTAAAAGTCCATCCCAATCCGTGCGAGTCGACTTGATTTTAAAAGATTATTTTTCATATGAGTTTTTAGTAGTATTTACCATTTAAATCACTAGTACTGCAGTTCCAGAATTCATGATGTGCGTTGAAGTCCCTAAGGAGTAGAGTGTGACTGTACTTGACCTTATCAACAATGCTGTTCCATTTTTCTTCTGTGAGAGATTTTCTTGTCGGCCTGTAGCAGGCGAGTATAGTCAGCTGATGGCATGTATTCAATTTTGATTCCACATATTTCTATACTGTTGCTGTTGATATGTAAATCTTGAATTTCAGAGTATTTTAGATTATTTTTTATTATGAATAAGATGCTGCCACCATCGTACTGAAGTCTACCTTTTCTTAGAGTTTTAAATCCAGGAATTTGGATCTTGCTGAGTATTATTTGTTTTCAGCCAAGTTTCTACACATATAAAAATATCGATAGACGAAAGCATTTTAGGAAGTTAATCTATTCAGAGATCAATATTCTTCATTATGAATTAAGTATTAAATAGTTAGATTTTTTCTAAACCAGATTCTGTGAAATTTGAATCGTTTTTGTTTTCTATTTCGGATTAATCAGTAGACATATATATATATGTCTTGTGATTGTTTAGGACTTAGTTTATTTTTAATTCTAGTTAGTTTTGATTTTATATTTCTATTTGCAATATGTGGATATACTTTATCAATGAGGTTTACGATTATTGTTTCGTCGTCGGCAATTGCTTTAGTTGTCTGTATAATGTCCAGGTTTTCATAGTTTTGTTTGATAAAATCGGTGAATTGATTGAAAGTGAGTGGAAGAGAATTATAACTTGTTTCTTCGAAAACTATGGCTGCAGGTTTCAAGGCCTCTTCAACTAGGAGTTGGTCAGAGTTTAACATCAACTGTAACTGCTATGTGCCTTCTTTCTGTTTTTGGTTTGGGAGGTTTGTTAGTGTTACTTTCGTCCTTTTTTTGGCCATCAGAACTTTCATTTAATGCAAAAAAATTTGATTTACTGTCATTTTGCAAGTATTCGTTTGCCGTATCACTGCTAGAAATTAACAGAGGCCTTTTGGTATCATTTACAGTTTCTATCGGTGTTTCGGTTTTACTTGCAATATTTATATCGGCATTCCATGGAAAACTTTGAGTTATGTTTGCTTGAGTGGGTACCGATGGGATACGTATTGTATTAGAGCACAATTTGGCTATGTGCCCTATTTTTTTACATTCAAAACATACAGTAGAATCTGTAGAAAGGTACGTCCAGTATGTTATGTTTTCGTACGTTATTTGGAAAGTCTGTGGTATAAGTTGCTTGTCTTTCTCTTTTTGACGTAAAATTGGTGTCGAAAAGATAAAATATGCGATCTTCCGGGTTTGGTTACACTTACGCAAATGTAGCTTATTTTTGAAAGAATGTGCAAACCTTTTGATTTTAAAGCATCGGTGATTACGTCATTAGGAGTGACCGGACAAACGTTTGAGATGACTACTCTTTTGTTATTGTTGATTAGCGGTTAAATTATTAATGCGTATTCTTTAATAAGTAATTTTTTGTTTTTTAATTCTTTATTAATTGAATAAATACATAATCTACCTCCTGTAATTCTAGAGATGAATCTTACATTACTGAGGTCTGTGGATTGCTCTAGTCATCGTTCGTTAATCCTGTGATTACGTCTACACTATAGCTTCCTCTTTTTTTGGCTTGGTGATGTTGGCAATAACATTGGCGTACGTCGTCGCTGTGTGATTTGAAGATATTGTGAATATTGGTTCTGCTGAGTTTGTTATTGAATGGCCATTAGAGGCCATTCAGATGTTTTGCTTCAACCATTGCAGATACACTGCAACGGTGTATGCAGTTAATATATTATCACAGAAAAACACGTATACACGAATCAACACAGATCAGTTTTTATTATTATAGTCAATTTTACGAGTATCAAGCACTATAGAGCAAAGTGAAATACGTGTGCTCGTAATGAGCGCTCGGGTCCGAATATTGCATATATAAATATCCTGAAATGAAATGGTTTTCATAAGCAGTTTCTAAGTATTATTTATTTATTTGTTACAACCTAATTACAATACAATAATAATAATTTTCTATATTTTAATAATAGATGATAATAGAGATAAACACGATGTAAGTGAAATGCTTGCTGTAATAAAACTATGAATGTCATATATTGGTTTTCTACAGTGAGTTTTTACAAGGATCTTAAATAATTCATTGTTATTACAATTTTGTATTTCGTTAGGTAAATTATTCCATAGCTTAATACATATATCTCGTATGGCTAACCAAACATAATTTTCGGTTAATGCATGCCAGTAATGTTAATTACAACAATACTAATTCATTAATATTCATTATCAAAATAATCAGTTAATCAAATGATATAAGTTGCATTGATTAGTTAAGTCAGTTAGTTAAATTAGTAAGTTAAGTTAGTGAGTTAAGTTAGTTAATTAAGTTAGATAGTTAAGTTAGTTATTTAAATTATGATCTGCTCAACAAATGAGTTACAGAACTGTAACTACCAAGAAATTGATTAATAAAAGAAAATTTACTAATGAATCATACAACACGGAGAGAAATAAAAAGTCGAATCAGCTAAAACGCACGTTGATTCTACGCAAAAAAAGTCTATCTTAGTAGTCACGAGGCAAGCTGCAACAGCTTAGAAAAAAAGTTGCTACTCCTTTTTTACTTAATTTGAAATTCTGGATTTCGAGGTTAAGTAAATTTAGCTTCCAGAAAAAAGTAGCATCTATTGTAAAAAAACGAGCTACTCTTTTTTTTTAGAAGGAGTTTTAACCTATTCTTTGAGAGGTTGGCACGCCCGAAACAGCCATTCTTTTATTTGAATTCTCTCCGTGTAATTCTTTTTGTTTTTATTTCATACAAGGTTTTCTAGCATTAAAAAATGGGTTTTCTGCTATATGAGATGAAGCAGAAAAAAAAGATTAACTGTTTTATTGTCTACTCGAGTAGTCAAAAAATGATTTAGTATAAACGTCTTACACAAAGGTGCACATATTAATAATAAAAACAATGTGATGATTATATGATAAAATAATACTTACCAGTATGATTATAGTAAAGCTAATTAATCACTCCAATAAGTCAAAAGTTAATCAACGGAAGTCAATCCCCATCCTCACTTTTTTTAAACACCACTAGAGCGCCTAACCCAACAACAGGCTGTAAGCCCGCGGTAAAGAAGTAAAAGAGAGAAAAAAGGGCACTCTCGCGGCACCAAAAAGAATGAATGGGGTACACAACATCCTCGTAGTGTCGGAAAGCCAGTGAAATTTCGCGCCACACATGACGACGACGACCGACCGACGACGAGCGGCTACACAACAACGAAAACGAGAAGAGCCCCGCTCTTGATGCTGCGGCATGCTCCTCTCTCCAATACTAGTAGCCTATACGAAGGACTATGACATATGGATAGCGCAAAAACCACCGATGCTGATCGATTGGCTACGCTTCGGACCCCCTCGCCTCGCACACTGGCTTTTCCGGGGGCCTTTTTCCCGAGCTCTCTCTTTCTCTCTCTCTCTCTGTCCGAGCTGTTATGTATACACGCACTAACCACACCGGAAGGGCCGACGATTATGGGCGTCGAGGAATCAACAGGACTCGTGTGTGTACATACGTGTTACGGTAGGACTTCGATTTTCGATTGTCGCACCTTTTTTGCCTCTTTCTCGTCTCTTTTTTTTGTGTATCCGGAAAATTTACTCGTGCCTGCTGCCACTGTTGCTACTGGTCTGCTGATATCGAGGTCTTGGGAGGATGATTTATTGATTCATTAATGGAACGAGTGTAACAGCATCCGCTGACACTGTTCTCTTATGCTTTCATTAATACAGCATATAGTATGTTTATATAATGAACGGCAGGAGTCGACGTGTTTTTTAGTTCCTTGTAAATAATTCAATATTAAGATGTGTGACCTACTTAGTGACTTCCTTTCGTTAATTAATCATAGTATACTAGTTGAAAATGATATCAATGCTTCAGCTATTTCTTAGCACTTGTAAATTAGCGAGCCTTATGAGATCGTAAAAAATGTTAACACCCATCGTACAATTAGTCGCCAAGTTAGCGCTGCGGTTTATTATGTATTGTACTTCGTTGTAAGGTTGTGGAACCAGTCCTCGATCAGTAACCAATTGTCGATCATTCTGACGAAATAGACAGTTTTTACACTTGTTTATACTAATATTTTTATTTAGAAAAACGCTTTTTGTATAAAAAATATTGATGAACCAATAATCGACCATTAAAAATTTAGTCGTTTTTAGCCAAACTTCATATAAAAAAGATTTAGATTAGTCGAACAGACTTTGAGTGCACCTCTGCTCCGTTCTTACGCGGATAGGTAATGAGAGGCAACTTTTAATCTGACATTTTCCACAATTTTACCTTGTTTCTTTTATTAGAATAAGTTTAATACTATACTTCTTTGACAACATAAGTGAAATAAAACAGTTGAAACATGATTTAATTAATTTTAGTGTTATTATTTAAGTGATCGAAAAAAATTGGTTCTCATTTCAGATTAATAACAACATTTATTTTTAGTAAAAACAAGTTGAAAGAAAACTACTCGCAACAGTAGATATTATGAAAACAATATTTTAGGTTAATGAGTAAGTCTAGTGCTTAATAACTACGCAAAACTCTTTGAATGAACCTTATACGACATTACTCATTGATGTTATGAAATAATTTTATAATTTCTTGCAAATTTAATACTGTTTAATAAGGTTTTTATTAAAATACATATTCCTACCCTTACGTTTCATGTATTACGATTGATCGACAATTGGTTACTTTACGCATATCGACAACTGGTCTCCAGTGTCAAATAGCGATCGAGAATTGGCTCTATGGAGTTTTTATAATTTAAGTAAAATTGAAATAAATACATAAAAAAATATGTTCAAACCCATCGTTATTATTACAACTAAATAGTAAATTAACTGATAAAACCACATTCAAACTAATTTTTTCTTTAGAAAGGAATCTCGAACTTATGTTAATTGATCGACAATTGGGTTCACTACCTTACGCTTGAGATTAAAAGTTCCGCACGCAATTCAGGTTAAACAACGCGAAGTGCACGTCTCAAAGTGCACTATACAAGTTTCTCACAAAACAAAATCAAAAGTAAAAGTAAATTTAAAACTCACCGCCATTCAATTATTCCGGCGGCTGCATCTCGGAAACAAAACCGTACGGCCGCGGCGTTACATAATTAAACGCCGGTACAGAGCCGAGACGCTCCGCGCTCGCGTTCGCGCGCGAATTAACGTAGAAATCATTAGAACGAATCTCGAAAAATGACCCAGAGAAGTGAAAGTTCCGCATCGGCGAGCGCTGCCTCTGTCCAATTATTCTATATTCCTCGCTCTCGCAACCGCGCGCGAATTTCCAGCAGAAAACTGTCCTATACATAAACATCCGATCCTCTCGAGGCTCCCCCTAACAAAAAAACACCGAGCATCATCGATTCAAACCCCGGCGCATCGGTAGCGCATTGGAGCTACAGCCAGTGCAGCGGTTGGAAAGTAGCGAGCGCTCATACGTACTCCGCTTATTCGGCGCAATCCGGACAGGCCATCGCCGTGCGCGTGCATTCATCGCGGAGGCGGTGCGCGAATGCTAACTCGCGCGTCGATCTCCCCGCGGCCGCTGCCGGCGTTTCTCTTTGTGCGCCGGCGAGCGCGTTCGCACGATCCTGACGCGAAGCCGAGGGGGCGACCTTTCGCCAAGGTGCAACGAGAGCGTCAGCGGTGTGTGCCGGACGTCGGTCACTCTTGGGAACTCGACTGCCGCCGTGCCGTAGGAGTGAGCGCGCCGCGTGGTTGCGGAGCTGCCGCGGGAGTCGAAAGTTCACTCCTTTCTCTCTGTGCGGATCCTTAGAGCCCCGCGTGCGAGCCGTTCTCAGGCTCAAAATGCCTTTTAATGCCTAGGTCCGCGCGCTCAGGGGAAAGATGAAACGCTAATGCGGATGTAATGTACACGTTTCTGTTGGCCATTTACTTGCAAGCTTTTTTTGACGAATTTAGGATTTAAATGATTTATACTTTTGAAATTGCATCTAGGTGCGTATAAATTCCGCTAATGTTTGGAGGATATTGGTAATAAAATCTACGGCAGCGTATATAAAGTGTATATTAAGATCACAGCTATGCGATATTATGCTTCGTCATCGGATCTCGCTCATTAGGATATCATTCATTGATTCATATAAAATGATACAAATTTTCCTGTGACGTACAATTTTCTCCCTAACTTAATTAATAATTATTTTTCTTGAATGAGGATGTTTATATGCATGAAGATAGAAAATATAATGTATACTTGAAAGGGCTAGGACTGATTTTAAATGAAAATTTATAAACAATGCTAAGCCGACAAGGAAAGACCGGAACCTTTGGGAACTGGATCTTGATGAGACTTTAGTAGTGTGATCTAGTAGGGCTTTGTTTTTAAGTTGCGATGATAAGATAATATATGCAGAGATCATTGGCTCAAGCTTACGACATCTTACTTTATGCGTTTCACATCTAAAAAATGATAAATATAGTGATTGATCACGTTATAATAGATTGCACAAATATGAAATGTTTTTAAGAAAAAGGAACATGGGGACTTGTCCGGTACCAACCTCACAACCGGGTTTTACCTAAATAAGCATAAAACAAAGGAAACAAAACATGCAACAACAATGCAATTCGATAAACATATTCACTAATATACGATTCTTCGTTCACAAATAGATAGATTAGATAGATTAAGATTTATTTTGCACAAGTCAAAAATATACATCATATATACATAGTTTCCATACATTAAATTAAATTTGTATCCATATCACAGATTCATCGTTAGATTTCATCACATAGGCTTATTGTAAATGCACAGTTTATGTCAGTAGTCTTAACTATCACGTCACAATATAGAACCTTAATTAAATAATTACTTAGCAGTATAACACAGTTAATTTTTATCACAGAACACATTTCGTTCGTCGCAGATTTCAAAGATATGCCTACGTATTGCCGTTTTAAATTGATTTAGGAAAATAGTTCAAGAATAAACATATTCTTGACTACGTAAGATAGCATTAATTGTCCATCCAACTATGACTTAGTTATACTACCCACCTTCTTATAACCTAAAGAATCCGAAACAGTTGAGTAATGAATCTCTATATTGCTCTTATAGTATCGAAATGACTAGTCGGTCTACAGTGATTAATATTTGTCCCCTGCGCAGCAAAAAAAACAATACTCCTCGGCCAAAAATATAGCCCAAACCTCGGTCGACAATCGTGAGTCATACTCCATCGAACTCTCCGACCCACCAAAAGCCTATATCCCGTGCACTCTCCGTTGCAGCATACGTACACAGGACTCTCGGAGCATGTCCGTCGTGCTCGAGTTCAGCGTCGCTGCACACACACACACACACATCGGCGAATCTCGAAGTGTGCAGGCATGCCTCGGAAAATCGAGAGCTCTCGCTACAGCGCTAAAAGCAGCCTGCAGCAGCGGCGCGAAGCCTCCGGTCAATAAGGCCTCGCGGGTGACTCTCGGTGTGCAGGCGCGAGTAAGAGTGGCCGCGCATGCAGATGAATAGAGCAGCGGTGGCCGCGGTGCAGAAACCGTGAGAGACTGCGCTTGCCCTATATATCGGGCCGCGCACGACTCGTGTGTTGTGTTGTCGCTGTCTTTTAAAAGCGCGGGCCCCGCTCGAACCTCCAGGTCTAGTCTCGCCTCGTGTGCTACACGTACGTGTACGTGTACGTGTATGTGTGTATCTATGTGCAGAGAGCGTCGAGTAGTATCTATACCTATGGTAGTTGGTCTAACTAAGTGAGCGCGTGCGCGCGCGCGCGCGCGGCAAGCGATTTATGTGTGCCGCGCGCGGACACGTTAAGGTAGCGGCGCGAGAGCATCGTGTGCTGCATGAGCCGAGCACGCGAGGGGGATCCGCTGCTGCTGCAGATGTATATGTAATCAAGTGTACGCGCGCGCGCGCGAGCTGGGTTTGGGTGATAGCGGTGCAGGAGAGATGATGAAACGTAAGATCGAGGAGGCGAGGGATGAGTCGGCGACGAGTTTGGTTCCTTGAAGGATTTAAATGTGTTGGATTGGCTTTTCTGAAGCCAGGAGCGCTTTTTTAAGGAGTGACGGTATCGACGGGACTAAAATCCGCTAACTAAGTTTTTCCATAATTCTTAATCGAAAGTGAGAAAGACAGGAAATTTTACTTTTAGAAGATTGTATGGTTTTGTTGAAAGTTCGTCGGAAGAAACTTAATATTTGTAAAAACTCGGAAAGGATAAAAATTGCGATCAATTTTTTTTTCTAATATTTCGAATTATCTTAATGTTTGTGCGGTCAAAAATGCCTTAGGCTCCCATTACGAAATCGGGAATGGTCCACTTTAATTTTATACATATATTTAAATTGGCAGGATTTTGAATTTATCAGGCAAAAAATTTAAAAACACAAAAAAATCATGTGTATTCTCCATGACACAAAAAGTGTTAACGTGAAGTCAAATAAAGATTTACACAAATAAATTTTCTTCTTTTTTTAGATGTTGAATTGTTTTAAAACTGTAGAAACGTAAATAATTTTGATCGCTAAAAACATATGGTTCATCTCATCTACAAACGTCATCATTATTCTTACAACCCTATAATAATGTGACACTCGAGTAAATACTATAATTTTATCATCCAAATTAATATAGATCATAATAAATTATTAACGGGTTAAAATGATCGCTAGAAGTTTGATTGATTTATAGCACAACAGCAACGAAATCGCTGCATGATATTGAGACTTAAGTAAGATTTATATTTTCTTTCTCTTTTTACAAACTCAATGTTAATTTTATAAAGATAATTTTAAGGACTACATTATTGTAACAATCCATTTTTTTTGGGCAATGCACAAAACGTAAAAAATAATGAAACATTTCAAAACTTGTTAACATTCTCTACAAACACAGCTGCAACAGTGAGCTCCTCGACTCTGGGAGCCCGCAATGGCGAGCGAAAAAGCCATTTAGTTATTAAAAAATCGCGGCCACTGGATGATAGCGCCAGCAGCGGCATCGCATTTAGATGTCCCGCGCGCTTACGCTTTCCTCTGTCACAACCCTTTGTCCGAGCGCGTATATATACATATATACACATCCCCACCGCGGCATCACGAGCGCCGCAGTCTAGCCTATCTCTCGAGTCGTTTAGCCGGCTGCGCGCCGGCGCTCAGGAAAATAATGGAAGTAGGAAGCGAAGAGAAGCTGCTGCAGAAGCGGTGAGAGAAGCCGTCGCGGCGGCGGCGGCGGCGGCGGCGAAAAAATCGCCAAAGCACATTACGCGAAATCACAATGTTTAATGAAAATTGCGCCAAGCTCCGTGTCTACGCGAGAGACCAACAGCAGCCGGCGGTGGTGGTGGTAGCGTCTCCGCGTAACCGTCCGCCGAGGAGAGGATCGTGTTGCCGGCGCAGCGGTATTCGGATTGCGCTCTTAGCGGTTTCGCCGCGATTTTTCCCCGGCGACAAAAGCTAGATGCTGCTGGCTGCCGGCTGTGTAACCAATGGTCAGGCGATGCCGCAGACTCGCGCGAAAGCGATGGAACGATCGCCGAATACTTTTCTGGCTTATTGCGCTTTTGTGTTTTTGCGCGCGTGCGTGGATGGCGTTTGTACCATGGGATACATTGAGAGAATGGTTCAGTTAGGCTTGCCGAAGTCGTATTGCTAAGTTTGCGGAGGCCATAATCTGTCATTTTTACCGAGGAGTTCGGTAAAAACTGCGGAACAGTTCGGCTGTTTGCCGGATTGTATTAAAAGTGATGTGTGGTGTTGCGCTTTATTGTAGCCTCATTGTCACGTTTGTGATAAGGTAAAACAGAAGTAAGGTTAAAGTAGAACATCGAAAATGTAACTTAGACTAACTAATCATATATAAAAAGGTTAGAGTAATAAAAAAATAAGAAATTCATTAAAATATTCATTATTTGTGAAAAAGTGAGGTTACGGAGACTCAGCTGCCGAACTTGTTCCGCTATTCTTACTGTATACATACTACCGCACTCACTTCGGTCAAAACTACCGAACAGTTCAGCAAGTCTGACCGATGTACTATCTCAGTGTAGGCTTTTAGTTGGCGTGCTTGACTTGGAGACAATCAGCGATAAAGGATTACCACGTGTCGTACGAGTCGCCTCTTTTGTATCTCTGACAATGTATGTTGCAGACCCGTTGGAGAGATTTTTCGGTTCTCGTTTGATTTGTTTTAAAATTCTTTATTTATTACAGAATAGCATAGTGACAGAATCGATTGGACGAAACCACTACTATAGTAGATTTTTATTAATATAACATTTTACCTTATAATATGTTTAACATTATGAAACGTCTATACTAATGCCTTCCTTATCCGAAATAAAAAAATGTCAGTATATTAGTAAATTAAAATAAATTGGAATATAGCTTTAATACAGTGCAGTAATTAGTTTACGTATATTAATTCATTTTACTGTTTGTATTTTTATCTGCTGATTCATATTCAAATTTTGTAGCCCATGTGTTTTTGCGAATACTCATTTCCTCTATAAATAAGCAATTCATTCTTATGACTATTCAATAGATAGCTTCGATCATTCTTACATATAGTGTAATAAAGATTTAAAATAGTACTTACTAAAATTATTTTCGAAAATCTTATGTTTCATTACTATTCTTTGTCATTTCCTGTAATACACAAAATCTCATACCCAGTATTATAATAATAATAAATGTGTAAAATAGGATATTATAACAATTCAATTATTATTCAAAAAAGCAAACCTTCATAAAGATAAAATAAATATTTAATTTTTGTTTTTCGCATGAATAGAAGTGTCGGTTGCATAACCCCTCCACCTGCCAATTTAACACTCTACTATAAGATTTTGCATTTTCATTGTTCGCCATTCACGCAGAGTAGAAAAGAAAATATGACATAATGGCTATTTTTCCATCATTGTCCGCCGATTTGCTCGGCTGGCAAATCAGAAAGCACGAAACAAACAATAATAATACGCAGCCAAAGAGAGATACAGGCCTTAGAGCGTAATCGATCAATCGAGAGATCAATCGTGATATCGATTAGTTGCTCAAAGCCCAGTAGGGTGGTGCCGTAAAATCATCATCCCTCCCCCCGCGAGATGCGCGCGCGCGCGGGGCATCACGAAAGAGAACGCACAAGCCAGGCCGCGAAGAACGGTAGGGGGAGTATACGAGGCGAAAGATGGATATCACAATACGGATGTATCATACGTCACGAAGTCTGAGAATGCAAGACACGCTTCTCGGCTGCTGCTCTTTTCCTTCTCTTACCTATATACTCCCACTCCCCTCCGCACCGACAATACCGAGCCGTATAGCTGTATACATAATCGCGCTCCTTCTCTCATCGCCGACACGACGACGGCGAGAGTGCGCGGCTAAACCCACAAGAAAACACTTGTGCAATCGATAAATCGTAAATTTCAGCGCGGGCATCCTCCTCGCCTTCTTCTTCTGCTCTCGCGCGGCTTCTCGTCATAAATTAGTCGCGGCTTTTCTGCCCGAGCGCGAGCGCCGCGCGAAAACACATCGAAATTCCGCAATTAATCAATTAGCCGCCGCAGCCGCGATACCGATCGTCGCGCGTGAGCTCCGGAGGAAAAAGGGAGAAAGAGAGAGGGAGAGGGAGCCGTCATTTGCCACGCTGACCGCTAAACGCTTGAATTGCTCGTAGGGAAATTCTGAAGCCCGAGGGAATGTTACCGGGATAAATATCTTATTTATAATTTGTTGTGTCGGGAATTAAGATAACGATCTACTTTCAGCGGAATACGTATTATATGGCTTGAAGAGAAGCTGTTGAATGAGTTTTTTTATTTTTATTTTTATTTTTCTTGGTTAATTTTGCGCAACGCAATTACACAAGCGCTATGAAACTGTAATGAAAAAGTTAATTAAAGAAAAGATTTTTTTTATAATAAACCTTTTAACGTCAGTGGAACACAAATGTTCTATTTAGAAGACGATTCATAAATTTGATAAAAAGAACCCTTTGATATGCGGCTTGGTTTGTTTCGTGCAAGAGAAATATGGGTGATATTGTTGTAAATTAATAATTTTTTAATACAATTTTTACGCAGCTCAGCTTATAATTTTGATTAAATCAAAATAAGTTGATTCCCTAAGTTTTGGGGGCACTAATTACGAATTCGTTATTATGCGACCTCAAAACCAAAGGATTCTATATCAAATATTCACAGATTCACTAGAGAGATGATTAAAAATTTTACTTCGAAACATTACTTGGTATTGAAATAAAAAATATATAATCTATTACAATAAAGCCTTTAGCAATTAATTCTTTTATCACATTTATTCAAATTTACACTTTAAATAAGATGATGTTGAATTAAAACAAAATAATATATTCAAACATTAAAGTGAAATCTGAACATTTTCACAATAATGGGATTTGTTTTATTTTATAATTTAAAATAAGATTTATAGACAAATATATATCTAGCTCGATATCTAGAAATAATGTATACGTCGGTCGTGGACATTCAGTTTTATTATTCGGCGCGCAACTAGACTGGCCAAGATTGACTCTAATTTTCTATAGCTATCGTGTGATCTTGGTATTGTATAGAACTCCTCCAAAGGACAAACGTGTGCCATTTAATGTTATTGAGTATGATAGATTTGAATATTGATAAGAAATAAAAAAAATAATAATTTTTTAATAATAATGTAAAAACCGTCACTTTACATCTATAAAAAGTGCGCGCATACAGTTTGGCTCATATTTTTTGTGGAAACTATTAGATACTGGTATAGAATAGACCTCCTATAAAGGACAAGGGTATGCTTTGACAAGTAATCGAGTGCGATATAGGTTCAAACATTATCAAAATTTTGTATGTTTGAGGAACGCCAATTCTGAGGATTTGCTGATATATATAAAATATCCCATTGATTCTTTCGAGGTTTCGTTTTATTCTAATGCTTTTAATTTTTACGTAGCTATGAAAAAAACAGAATAATCTTTATTTTTAATTTTTATACCATAATGGATATATTTGTATACGCATAAAACATAAACCATTCATAAGTTTTTCTGTAAAATTGACTGGTGCTATATATTTATTCTACTAGAAAAATTGTCCCAGTTCGAAATTTACTGAGACTTTCAGAAGTGTTTTCTGGTATCTAAAAATGAAGCTTAGAAGCTTAGAGACCCTTAGTTTGTTGCGAAGGGCCTGAAAATGCACCAAAATTCGAGCATATTAATTCCCATATCCGGTGATTTTTCGTGCGATTTTATCACTTTTTTTGATACATAGTTGTAATGACTTTGGAACAAATAAATATTTTCGAAATTAGAACTCTTTACGTCTACTTTTATTTACTTTTGCATCACTTTTCAAACATAATAACTTGCAAATATATGATTATAAGCAGAGATATCATGTTTCCCTAAAATAATGTTCTAATCGAAGTTAATTGGCTTATATCTCGAGAACAAAGGCCCATTTGAACAAATTAAGAGTGCTAGGCTTCATTTTTGGTCGCCAGAAGGCAACACTGAAAGGGACAGCAACTTTCATTTCCTGATACTGTGATACTCTTCTATTTAATGAGACATGATTTTTTGAGCATATTACTATAAAAATTACTTTTCAACACTGTCTATTATTAAAAAATCTTCTATTTTGCATTTCAAATTAAAATTCTTAAGAAAATATTTAAAGTTGTTCTTTCCAACCTTTTTTTCATCGTCTTTGTGGATTGTATAACAGTCTAATCAGTATACTAACTAATAGGCGAACTTGCATTTTAATAACTTGATACACAAGTGATATTCGAATAATCCTAAAAATGTCTAAATTAATTTATCAATTCAGAAAAAGCTACTGCGCGGACTGGAGAATCCCAGAGAACAGAGAAAGATCGCCGAGTTGGTTTCGCCGAACGCGCGTACGCGAACGCCAGATAGACGAAAGACAGGCCAGAAGAGCGAGTATAGCTGCCGATGGGTGGGAGTGCAAGCTTAGCAGAACGAGCGAGAAAAAGGTGGTGGAGGGGGGCAGCCGCGCTGCAGGATAGGCGAGAGAAGTGAGCGGGGCAAAAGAAGACTAGGACTTTGTGTCGGATGCATCTCTGGGCTCTCTATGCGGACTCTCGCAGCTCTCCGCGAAGGTTCGCTCGCGGTCGGCTGAGGCTGCAGCGGCGAAGTGAAAGTTAGATGTGTGGGCACGGGATGCGCACGAATTCATTTTTTCGGCCTCGCCGCCGCCGCCGCCGCCGCCGCCGCTTTTTTGCCTCCTTCCTTTCCCATGTACACATATATACCCGGGCTAAACGCCTGCGCGCGCTCCCTAATGCATCGCAACTGCGCTCACCTAACACACTGCAGCGCGCGCGCGCGCGGACATGGACACGATAATAGCCGACGAGGAAAGGAGCCGCCGCGGTGCACGCGGAGAGACCAAGTTCGCGCTGTGCGCGCTAGACCCTATGGTGTACCTACGTGATGCAGGTTCATCGATTTTCGAAAGCCTTTCTTTTCTATATGTATGTTACGTTTCGTTCATGTGCACTATCGACCTCTCGAGAACGAGCGAGAGACAGACAGAGAGAGAGAGAGAGAGAGAGAGAGAGAGAGCGCTGTCTCTCTCTTACCCCCCTGGTGTTTTATATGAGCGACAGACCTTTTTATGGCTCTCTTATTTTATGTGAATGGTGCACTTAATACACGTGTTGAAATCCTTTGTTGCGCTCTACGAGCTTCTATACGACCGACTACTGCCAAATAAATGCCCTTTTTATATTACTTTTCGTGTGTTTGGAAAATAAATGCGTCTACGTGATAGACTCATTTTTAAAAAGGTCATTTCAGTATATCACGGATCCATGCGAAAACGATCCGAGAGATGCACCAAAATGTTTTCTTTATACAGTCTGCGGACTTGCAGACTTGCGAAAATGTTACTGTTACATGAGTTCGATTCTCTATTATACAATTGGTCTTTTATGTACAAAAAATAATTAGCAGTAGGTTCAAAATGTGACATTTGAAGTATTTTATAAAAATGTTTTGATTCATAATTACCTATTGTTCCAAGGAAAGAACAAAGCATTGTGTAACGAAAAGTTTAATTGTCTTTTTATTAATGTACATTTGAAAAGCACAGACAATTTTTTTTTAATACTTTTTCTTTTATTATATATAGCTAGCACGGATCTGTGCGAATTAGAAAAAACGATGTACTACTGGAAGAAATGATTTTAAATCAGTATGTCATCATCATCTGCAGGTTCTTACGATTGTTACTGATGCACTAAATAACGTCCAAAGTTTTTCTTATATATTACATAGTATGGGTATAAGTGTTTATACCTTTTACATTGGAACATGATAGATACTAATTAATAATGACTGGGTACAATAATTTTCCTTGTAATCTTTAAAACTATCGAATCTATCTATTATCTGAATAATATTCTCTGATAATCATCCTCACAGTTGACAGTGCTATATATAATGAAAACCAAGATATTAAACAATTAAAAAAGCAAGTATTAAAATGTGACTCAGTAAATAAATAGACAAAATTGCAATTACATTGGGCAATTCATTGCATAAAGAAAATTTTTCAACAAGAAAGATGATGACTTAAAATTAAATTGAATATTTTTAACTTATACCCGTTTTAACTATTGTTAACTTTCTCCAAAAGTAAAATCTCTGAATTTTAGTAAAATTAATAGATTAGGTTCTAAAGAATATCTATTTAGTAGTGAATTGTATAAAACCAAGTTGAAACGTGGTAAAACTGTCCCATTTTCATGAGACCATCTCTCAGAACAATCGTCGCGGGCCGCTAAAAGATTACACGTGCACGAAGGGCCCGTCGACCCAAGCCCGCACGAGCACAAATCAGGAATGCAAGCTAAAAAAGAATTCAGCGGGAATCCACCAAAATGCAAATTTACCTTTCTATTTAGCCCACATAGCTCGATCCGTTATACTTAAGTATACACGCGCGGGCGCGCACACACATGATCGTGCACCATGGCATTGCAAAAAAGCCGGCAATTGTATTTGCCACGCGCGCGAGGCTCCTCTCCCCCATAGACACTTTTACTTTCATCCCGCAGCGGCGTTGCTCAACAGGCCCAACAACACATGATCCTAGCCTGCGCACCGTGGTCATAAAGAAAGACTACCAGCGATCCTCAATTATTCGCCGGTGCATACAGGCCCATTAAAGAGATAAAAAATAGGAGAGAGAAGAAGCGTCACGCAGCGGAGGCGCGGCTGACTTATTGCCTGCATGAGGCATCTCGACGCCTCTCTCCTGATCCGATCGCCAATAAATCGATATATACACACGCGCCTGCGCGCGAGTGCAGCCGAGCAAAAGGGAAAAGACTAACACGCGAGAGCAGAAGAAGAAGAAGAAGGATCGCGCGGGATCTTTCGGGGTAATTTGCGCGCGGCGCGCTGCACCTCGTGACTCGAAAATTTGTTTTCCCTCGGCACCCACATACACACACATACACGCGACGCAACGACTATACTCACGAGAGAGTGAGAGAGAAGAGAGAAGAGAGGCGAGGAGGGAAAAACACGACGTGGGGATCTTGAGGGACGGTGCGAGAGAAGGAGCGAAAGAAACGGACGTTATCTAGGTGTGTGTATAGACGTAGCGAAACGGCGAATCCCGGGGACACGAGAAGAAGGATTTTCTTTCGGCGGGGACGCGCGACGAGGAAAACAATGTACTCTGGCGTCGCGGGGTTGGGAAGCTATCGATCCTCCCGGCGCGCGAAACAATGCCACTGCGACGCGCTAACAAATGATCGCCGCCTTATCGGCGAGCAAGAGTAGACGCGCGGAAAGAGAGAGTTTTCAAAGGCGAGGACGATGCTTTTGCTGGCTCTGCAGCAGCGTTACGGTCACTTTTCCCGGGATGCTTTGCTTGCGGATAATATTTTATCGGGGCGAGGTGGTATCGCGGAGATAATCGGACGCAAGTGCTTGTGGAGTGTGCGCTGCCTCTTTTCAACAAGTGTGGGAGTCACCGAGCGGTGATCAGTCATCGGTACTTGGGCGAAGAAAGACTTTTCGAGTATGTGCTACGTTTTGCAAAAGCAAGAACAGTAATTATAATGAACCTCTTTCTCAAGACTTACAGCTTCTGTACTTATTGTAGATGTGATACTTGTATCCCTTTAATTGAAAAAAGATCTTTCAGCGCTTTTGCAATGAAAATTTATTCGCGGGTCGACGAACGTGTCATACGTTTATTTCAAGAATTTAAATAGCATAAGAGGCATTTTGTACCAATTAGCTTACAAATTCCTGGGTTTTGTGCAAGTTTGATCATTAGAACCACGCGGGGTATGCCCAATCTTGCAACACATCAAGACAAGATCCTATGAGCGGTATTAAAGCACTCCGTTTGGCGGTCAAACTAAAGTATCCACCGGGTAAAATTAGATTAGATGTTTATTCTGTGCAAGAGAAAAACAATAAAACTACATTCAATAATAATACATATTCACAGAGATCATTAGTATAGTCAATCATATCACAGCTCGACATTGCTCGTCATTAACTTACATATATTGCACAATATTATATCTGTCGTACATCAATCACATCATTGCACTTATCACATATTCTTATCATTACGAATAATACCTTTCTTTGTGACTATCAAACTTCAATTTCTATTATAGTCAACATTCGTATGATTAGCGTCATTCTACATTAGATATACATGGTCCATGTCCCTAGACTTACATAGCAAATAGTCGCGAATTGTCGCTTTAAATCTGCGTAGTGAGGGCAAATGCTTATGAGGTAAAAAGATGCCTGAGAAAGTTACGCCGTCGATGCATTCCCAAAACAAAAATCCCCGTCCAAGCTCGCCGAGGAGAAAAAAAGCAAAAAAGGATCCTACGAAATGTTTCTCAAGCCGGGACGAAGGAGCGCTACATACGAGGCGAAATGGACGATGGAAAGCGCGCGCGCGCGGCATAGGCAAATCAGCTGTAGGCCCAATCAAAGGCCTACGTAATGGAGATCGATAGCCCCGAGCCCGCGCGGAGCCCGCGATCTAACCCAAAGCGAAACGTGCGCGCCTGTCTCTATTCCCGCAGGCGCGCATACACGTTACAACAACATCCCACGACTCTCTCGCGTCCGAGCTGCGCGATCGCCTTCTCGCGCGATTTATAGCCCGCGTCGCCGTATAATCTTTGCCGTTTCAGAAATTTCATTTATATATACGGGCCCGCGACCTCTCGAACCTCGAGACGCGCCGCCGCGGTGAAATTGAAAGACTGCCTGGGCCGCATGAGCATCGGAGCCGAAAAGTGTGTGTGTGTGTGTGTGTCTGTGTGTGGAGGAGAGAACAGCTCGCGTGCTGTGTTTAGTCGCTGTTCGAGGATTCTTCCTCTTCGTCTTATTCGTCTTCTTGGGTATGGAGAATATCGTGTCTGCGCGGGAATCGAGCTTTCAATTGCGCGAGGAGGGGGCGGCTTGCTGAGTTGCAAGTAGGATAAGTCCATGATTAAATACTATTTACATAGTGCGAGATTTGTGAAGACTGTATTAACCGTGTACTATTATTATAATGGCGGGCTGATGCTTTTATTATAGCATATTATGTATATATTTTAAACTGACGTATTTGACGTTTCTTGAAGTCAAATACAGGGCATTAATGATGTGTCTATTAAACTTTAGAGTACACTTGATGTTTAAAAATGTTTTGCTTACTTGAATTTTATAACCCCAGGCTTGCCGTGGTCAAATTGCGGCAATAGTTGTTATGCAATATTTGTTAGCAATTTGCTTCGAACTTGCGCTCAAGAAATGACGAATATCAAGGATTGATGTCAATGTGCCGTAAAATTGACTGCAAACGCTTGCCACCAAATTGCTGCCATATACGAACGCGAATTTACTTACATTTGATGTATAACTGTTGCTGCAAGTTTTTTACATCAATTTGCTTTCAACTTCCTTTCAATATTATTAATATATTATATTATTTTATTTTCAATATTCACGTAATATTCAATAAAATTACTCGTAATGTGACAGTGCGAGAGAAAGAGAGGGACCATATTAATAACAGCATGTTGAAGGAAATTTGTGTAACATAAAAATCGAGAAATGTGACAACAATATGATGGCAAGTTATGCCTATGATACGCCTGCATATCATGAGCAATAGTTGCTGTAATTTTGCCTTCACTTAGCCCTCATAATTTACTTCAATACTCAATACGAAATTTCCAGCATATACGGACGCAGTTTTCAAACTTAAGGAAATCGATAGCAAAACGTGTATGTCAAATGGCTAATAATTTGCAATACATCTGAATATGGGGTGCTAAAGGTGCGCGACGACCCGGCAGACTTTTGTAAAAAATATTTGATATAGCTCGAACGAGTTCAATAGATCATTCAGTATCTACATAATTCAATATCTATATAAGGTGTGTGTGTATGTATTCTTTTTATTTTTTATTTTATTTTGTTATCTTTTATTATATTTATTTTTATTATGTATGACGACGTGTATTCTGTAATGTACCTTTTGACTGTGACTAGATCATTATATTTAGATTTTATAAATTGACAAACTGTTACAGCGAATGATGTTTTTATTTTTTATTTAAGAAAACGCAAAAATGAATGGTAAGTTTATGATAACAAATGTATAAATTGACTGATATTTTGATTTTTTAACTATATATGTACATGCAGTTGTAAAAATTTCGTCATTGATGAAAAAACAGTATATCTATATATCTATCTGTCTATCTGTCTAATTCGTCAATAATAGAGTTAATCTCATGACTTACCCGTATTACAAGTTTTTAAAACACCCGGGTAGTCCAGTGAAGCTCAAGAAACTGAGTCGGATCTAAAATCTTGACAAAAAAAACGACTCATAGTCAGTTTCTTAAATTTTTTTTAATTATTCAAGGTTTTTCAAAGTTTGTAACATGATCAATATATTTTAATTATTTATTTTATTAATTTATTTATTTATTATAAAAGTATGACAACTTTGTAACCTAACCGTTATTCTTAGGTGGATTGGTATGTAGGATTTCGCAGAATTAATAACTTAGTAAAATAATGTATTAAAACATTTTTCAACAATTTTGAACTGTGTCTTGTAATTTAGATATTCTAAAAAAGAAATAACTGTTCAATTTCATAAAAATGTGAAAAAATATAGTAATAATAAATAAGCTGTATTTATAAAATATAATGAATAGAATTTCATATTGCTGATCATTTGATTGTTTATATTTTTATGTAGATTAATGTTATTACAAAATGAATCCTGCAATTAATAAAGAATAGTTTAATTTACTCCCTATAGTGTGAAATTCAGTTATTTATAACCTAAATGCTGTTCGAACCGCGCATCTCTTCCAAAACAAATACTGCGCTTCATTTTACAAGAATTCCATGGAGAGGTTCTTTGGAAAAATTCTGTCGATCTGTATTATGCAGTTCGTCCAGGCAAAACCACGATACATCGCAAGAAGAATGCATCGATTCATCGCGTGACTAATATCACACGGAATAAGTCCTTGATTTTTCTCTCAGTGTGTATTGAGAATTTTTTACAAAAGTCAGTCAGGATGCTGTATGCCTCCAGTATTTTTCCTAATTTAAATTAAAATGTTTTAATTATTACAGATTTTGGTTACTTTTACTATACTGTTAAAAAATTAACATACTTTGTTTATTAAAGATGAGTAATATAAAAGAGAAACAGATATGTGGCGCACCTATTAAATATTAACAAATGAAGAATGAAAGACTTATTAAAGCATGTGCAATAATCGATAACATATTACTTTAAAGTTTGACCTACAGTTTTGAAGCAGCTGTATTACTACCTGATAATAATAAAGCAATAATGTTTATTGCGAAAATGTATAATCATAATATCGTTTTTATTTTAATCACCGTAGCATTACTTTCTTAATGTATATATACTGAAATTTGGTCAAAAAATCGTTTTTATTTTAAGTTTTTAAAAATAGTTAAAAAAATGTATAGTTATTATGTTGAACTATTATGATAAAAGTATCCATTTTTCAGTGTATAACATAACTTATAAATAAAGCAGAGAAAATAATAATTATGTCTACATTTTTTAATACATTTTCATATTATCACGCCTCTTTTAAAATTTAAGTTGTACCCTTACCTTAACATTGATTAAATTTTAAAACCAAAATGATGTTGAAATAAGAACTAACGGTGCACAGTAGAATCCCAAAGCAAATATAAGTAAATGAATCAGAGTGCTATCGATTAAACCTAAGACCGAGGATCCCGTTATTCCTTTCCGGTCGCACGCGCGCTCGAGTCCTCCGCCGAAATCTCCACTGCACCCCCCGAAATCCCGAGCGAAAAAAAAAGCACCGCGGCATCGCAGCCCAAAGTGTTTGACAAATGGAGCAGAAGACGCATATTTCGACTTGTTGCGCGCTGCTCTCAAAGCACTCGACGAGACCTAACTGCACATATAGGTATATTCTCCATTCTCCTCCTCGCGCGATCGGATTTCACTTGACCGCAAGCTCGGAAAAAATTCACGAGGGTTGCTGCCGGCCCCACTTTATCCACCCAGACCCTGACTGTATGGACTTAGCGGGCCGAGAGAGCTTCTTTAGGGGGTCGAACGGTCACTGTTTGCCGTCTTTTCGAGGCTGCGGCACAGTCGGGGAAAGGAAGGCCGGTACACGTATACACATCGCGTGTAACAGAACGGCGGATATACGCCTTATGTGAGTGAGCGTAGTGTGTTTGTCCAGATAAGGGACGCACAGGTGGAGCGCAGCGGCCAGTGCATGCCGCGGCTCTTCTCTCTTTTCCTTTCTTTCCTTCTTTCTTTCTTTATTTCCGTCGTTTCTTTTTTCATCGGTTATTTGCTCGCGGCGATAAGTTCCTCGGCATAGACACGATTCGGCCTTTTTTATTTTGGGCTCTCTCTGCGGTCGTGTCCGTTGTGTGAGTCAGGCCCCGCGATAGCGCCGAACAGGAAGAGAACGAAGGCTGCGAGCTCGAGCACTCGACGCGGCTCGAGAGCTAGGGCTTTATTAATTATCTCGAGATCTTTATAGCGCTCGTTTGTGTTCGGTTTTGTTAACGATTAAGGAGATGCTATCTGGGTAACGATAATTGTAGACTGTGTGTTTCAGCGCTGGATTAGCATTTTAGACGCAGGTTTGATTGTATGGATGCGACGAATTTTTTGCGGAAACTATTGCGAAATTTGCGATAGAAAAGTGAATGTCACTTCTTCCGACATTTAGTTGGTTCGAATAATTAAAACGGATTGGTAGACAATTTTGGGGGGAACGATCTCTATTGTTTAATGTTAGCCTAAGGCAGGGACGTAATATTTTTAGTGGAAATACTCTTGAATTGAGAGTTTTACGGGACTATTCATTATAAAGTAGCTTTTCATTCTGTTAATCCATAATTTAAATATGAATTTCTTCGGTTAATGAGAGATCAATAATAGAAGCTGTCGCTCATGTTTTAACATTAATAACATAAAAAGGCAACTTTCATTAAATCAATCATTGCAATTAGCACTCCAATACACGAGAAAAATAGTGATTGGCAATGGTGATTAAAAACTGTAGTAAAACTCATTGGATAGTTAGAGCTAACAGTTTTCTAGTTAAGTGTACTTTTTTTGTTAAATTGAGAAATGAGTTTAGTAAGAGCAATTACATCTTCAAGTAACTTTAAAATTATACAGCAGAATATATTTTCCAGTACACTTAATTCTTCATGAACTAAACTTTACTACCCTTTGTGCACTAGAAATCTTAGTGAATTTCTTTAGTAACCAATACTATGCGTTTACTAAAATGCTTTCATTTTATTGCAGTCCTGAATACTGCATGTATAAATTAAGATACCCAATATTATGCATTAAATAGCAAAATTCTACAATTAACAATCAACAACCCAATCCAAATAACCATAACAATTTCATTATCATTCAAAAAATCCAAACTTAAAACAAATTACGACATCGCGACGTCATCCACAAGCCTGTAAAAACAAAAATCCGAAAAGAAAGAGCTCGGAAACGAATGCCCCATTGAGTAGCTCTAGGCCCGCGAGGTGCGAGATTATTCAATCCTCGATGAGTGCACGCGCCCCCACCAGCCGTACCCATATACCTATATATACACTTCTCCGGTGCAGCCGCGGCGCGC
Source organism: Gastracanthus pulcherrimus (assembly GCA_949152435.1). Classification (NCBI taxonomy): domain Eukaryota; kingdom Metazoa; phylum Arthropoda; class Insecta; order Hymenoptera; family Pteromalidae; genus Gastracanthus; species Gastracanthus pulcherrimus. The sequence continues at coordinate 215,078,619 of OX424572.1, read as the reverse complement.
GATATTATTAATCCCTTCGAGTGCCGCTCTCGGCGCGGTTTTTCGCGCGCCAGCACGAAGCGGAGCGCTTTGCGCTCGGGCCCCGGCGCAGGAGCGCGCAATTCGAAAGGCGAATTCCCAGAGCGCGAGACAGTGCGGTGCAGCGGACTTACGACTCTCCGGCTGGAGAAAGGAAGATTCCCGGAGGATTGAAAAATGCCGCGAGAGCGAGCGGGGCACTGTGCACGGCTCTCGCACAACAGAACTCTCCTTCTTCTCTCGCGCCGCTTGTGTGCGCAGTCCGTGGGTATAAGGTGTACCTGGTATGGAGGCTCGAGCGCGGAGAGTTCGCGCCGTGTCTTTATGTTGCACGGCCTCACGAATGTCCGATCGGGAAAATGAATATCTTTCGGCGAGCGCGTTGGAGGAGCGTTACGTATGCAAACGTGCGCTAGGGCCAGGGCTCGAGAGCGCTGAGCGATGCTTTTGGTGTTTATAGAGATGTTTCGGGAGATCTTGGCTGGCTCGTGGGGTGAACGGTACAAGCGTTCGTTCAAATTATACCGATTTTATTACTTTGTTAATTAATTTAATTATTTTTTGGTCAGTCTAATGGATTTAGTCTTCAATATGAATTTTTTTTCCCTAGAAAAAATTTAATATCTACTGAGAAGGTATTTATAATATTAGTAAACTTAATTGTCTTGTTCATCGAAGTTTTAACGCCCCCGCTTATCGGCCACGCATGAGCTATATGAATTTTTAACGAATATAATTAAGAGGCTGTATAAAAAACGTTATAAATCGATTTTTAGTTGGCCTCTCATGCATTATGTGAAAGTAGCATCAGTTAGTCCCTCCATGTTAAGCCCAGCTATAACAACACTCACAAGGAAGACAATGCAATTTGGTTTATTGATTTTAGACCATTGGGATGGCTTGCAAGAGTACGGTGAACTTTTTCTAGAGTATATATGCTGCAATTGGGATTTTGCATGAAAAAATCCATTAGGTTCGTAATGTAGAATATAAAAATATAAAGGACACATATTTTTTCTTTTTTTAAATAGATGAAAAGTAAAAGAGTTGCAGCTCTTTGAATACTCATACATGTTCGTGACGTCATATATTATTGCAGTATATCTATATGTATCGAAAATCTGTAAACTTTAAACGTAGCTGTAACAGTTTTAATTTGCATCTATTTAAAAAAAGAAAAAATACGTGTCCTTTATTTTTTAAGTTCTACATTACGGACATAATGGATTTTTTCATGCAAAGTCATAATTACTTGTATTTTTATTTATTTTACTACAAAAGCCGTAACAAAATTTGAATGTCAATGTTTTGAATTCAATTGAAGAAAATTAAAAAACGAACATCCAGACGTTAATGCAGCATTCATTGATTAAAACCCATGACTATACCAATGTAGAAATAGAATCAGCAACTATTAAAAACTTCGCTTTAGGTAAAAAAATCATTTTCGGCGATAATATTCTTTAAATATTTTGTTTATAAAAAAATTTGTTCAACCCATTAAAACACAAATTTTTCAACTAAAACCAATAGCGTAATATGATTGTACGAGAAAATTTACATAAAACATGTATCACATTGTCACGATATATTATTAATTTTATCACAAATAAATATAAACGACTGAGATTTAACTGTGCCCGTATTTGTTTATAGCTAAACCAGTGGGAAAATTGAAAAAGCAACTATTGGAAGCTTTACTTTAGGTCAAAAGGACATTTTTTGTGAAAAAAATATTTATAATTTGTTTATAAAAAATATTTTAATATGGGTAATGACGGCCGATACATTTATCGATCTCGATTGATTTTAATTCTTTTATGACAAAATGAATAACATTTAAGACATTGTGACATGTGCTTTTATGTAACTTTTACCGTACACTCGAATAGCGCTATCGATTTTTGTGAAAAATTTGTTTATTAATTTGTTTAAACGTACTTTTTTAAAACAAATTGTAAAAGAGAATTTGTTGCGACAATATCGTTCTTATAAGTCAAGCTTTAAATACTTACTTTCTCGATACCCACGCTGATGTAGCTATGTACTTTAATGGGTTAAAATAAAAAATAAGATAATAAATTCCATCAGTACGAGAAGTGACAACGATCGCGCGAAATCAATTCGCACATTAGCCAGCAAGAGGCTTAATTTACACGCTTTTAATCAGATGGCTAGTCTTTGCCTACTAAAAACAAAAAAATGCTTATCAGCAACCAATACTGATAAGACCAATTTAAGCATAACGGGGGTATAGCTCAGTGGTAGAGCATTCGACTGCAGATCGAGAGGTCCCCGGTTCAAACCCGAGTGCCCCCTCTAAATTTTTTTAAAATTATTTTCGTTGAACACAAATATGCTAATTTTATTGGAACAAAAAAATTGTACGAAAAAAAATGTTGCAGCTTAGAGAAGAAGTACACTTGATAGAATAAATTTTGAATCCTTCAATAAGGTTAGCGAAAACAAGCGTTCGAACCAATGAAGTTGCACCATTCAAATAAAATTCAAACAGATTGTATCAGACGTTTGTTCCATCAAGTGTCTACAATTGCTAATTAATTGGCATTTATTAACTATAAATTGCTTAAAATTGAATGCTCAAACAGTAATACTCCGAAAGAATCTAAATAAATTAATTTGAAATTGTTTAATATTTAATAAAAAGAATGGTTTATTTACTTTATTGAATGAATTTGCATACAAGTAGTATGAATCGAAAAATCTGTCAACTTTGCGCGTTCTTACTTTACAACATACGAACGCCTCTATTTGTCTCAAAATTGAAAAGCTGCATTTGTCGATTTAAATGACATTTAGAGGCTCTTTAGCTTCGGGCAATCGTGACGTCCCGTGTTTTTCTTATCCCTCCCCACGCGCAACTCCTCTATATGTTTCCGTGATCGCTCCTGCAGCCGCCCCCGAGGTCCTCCTCCTCTTCTTCTTCTCCTTCTATCTATCTAATACGAAAAAGACACAACCGTCTGGAAAAGTCTTAAGCTCTTCCGTGACAAATTACGGATCGTTTCACGCCTATAATATGCCTGCTCACGTCGCGTGAAAGCACGTGAGACGAGAGAGCGACACACACACGAGCGATGCGTTCGCGCGCGAGCACCTTTTTTTTCACCAACGGGACAATGGCCGAGCGCGCGAGAGAGAGAGAGGGACTGTGCGCACGGGGCCCTATATAAGTCCGGGCGATGCGGACAGAGAGTCGTGGCACGAATAATGCCTTTCGGGATTAGGCCGAGGCGAAGGCGGACGGACCACCCTGTATATTATATGCGTGGTCCGTGTGCGAGCTACGGCGCATCACGGAATCGCGTGGAATTGCGCGGGATTAGTTTTTATTGTGGGAGACCATCGCCGCCTCGTTTTTAAGCGCGTTTATTTTCTTCTTTTTGTATGTATACCGATTTTTTTGAATTTTCAGTTTGTTTAGAGTGAAATCTTATGAAAATATAGTTGCGATTGTTGGTGTAACAACACATTTTGTTTTTTTTTAACGTTAGACTATTCAGTATTCTGGCATTCTCTTTAAAAATGCCAGATTCAATTTATTTAAGTGAATTTTTTTACGAAGTATATAAAAAAATAACTAATATCGTATAGCAAATTTAAGATCTTTCTATCTTTAGCATTAAGGTGATACTAAAGCCACATGTCACCGACAAATACGAGAAACCACGTTTCTCATTTAATTTTCAAGTTTTAGCAAATATCTTTATGAAACGTTATTGTCCTAATAAAAAACAACTTTCCAGAGAGATATTTTCTGAAAATTCAATGATATAAGTAGTTCCCCGTATTTGATGGTGACAGGGGGTTTAGCATCACCTAAGTAGCTGGATAGACAAACGGTATAAGTCGAGTTTTTCCGGAGCTCGCATAAAATTGCATTTAGACTTTTTCTATTTTCTCTCACAAAAATAGAGTACATTTATGTTCCTCAGGAATGAATTCATAAAAATCGAATTTTCATCAGCATTTAAAGGACTTTATCAAATAAAGCATTAGCTAAAATAGAAAGTCTTTACAGTAAAAGATAAATGTATATTTAACTGTACAATACGATGGGGTTATAAGCTGATGATTCGTTAAAACCAGACACTCCATATAAAGTATCGAATACACCCAAAAAAACCCAACTTCCTCAGGACGATAGACCAAAACACGAAATCCCATAAATAATATTTGAACCGCTGTCACGTGTAATCAGACTCGCACTTGCACCCTTCCCTCGCGTACACTGCCAACAAGCCACTACTTATCATCGGGCGCAAATTCACTTTCGATAATTTCCAGTGAGCTCCCGCGGAGCTCCACACACTTTTTCTGGCTACCCTCCCTTGCATCCTCCACCCTTAACCATACCGTACAAAAATCCCACTCGATCATGTGGTTCGTGTATATACACGAGCTCGACCGGCTCGTCATTCGACACCGACATTCACATTCGGCGCTGCGCAGCCTCGAACCGTAAACGCACGTATAATCGTACGTATCCTCCGAAAAATTAAGCGAGACATCGCAGGAAAAAGTCGCGGCCGCTGCTAGGTTCCCATGCTCCGCGTACACATGTAACTGTGTTCGATACAGCCACAGAGAGAGAGAGAGACAGAGAGCTGATCGGGGGTCCCGACTATTTGAGGAGATCTCGTTTCAATTGAAAATCAACATCGAAAGAGAGAGAGAGAGAGAGTGAGAGATTGAACGGGACGGAAAGTGAGACAAAGATGTCGGAACCAATACAGGACTATATATACGCGACGTTTAAAAAAACGCGTTCTCTCTGTCTCTGTCTGCTAGCCTAACGGATCCTGGGGTGGTGTAGAAAAGGCCGCGAGGGGCGCAGATCGCGCGTAAAAAAGCCGAGAGACGCAGCGGATGAAAGAGAGCGGAGGCTCTGTTGAAAAAAGAAAGAAAAAATTCAATGTTCCGTTTTTCCGAGCGAAATGAAGCGACCGTAGCCTACTTCTACTACATTCTAGCTGCTGCTGCTGCTGCTGCTGGCCCCCCGAGCCTCGTCATCGTAAAGCGCGCGCGCTCGCGCACGCACACACGCGAGGAGAGGCCCCTTATCTTTACGATATTTGCGAACGTTATCTCTCGCAGCGCAGCACCGGCCCCGGGATTTCTCGCGAGTGCGATCACACACACGTCGGCTTCTCTGTCCTTTTTTTCGCTGTCTCTCCGCGCAGCGTCTTTTGGATTTCGTTGCGTTTGTCGCTCCGGCGCGAGTGACTTGTCGCGGGCTGCTTCCCTCTTCTTTTTTTTGGGTTTTCTTGATGCCAGCCGAGCGGAATTAATCTCGCCCCGACGCAGAGGCTGAAGAAACGCGGAGAGATAAAGCGATTCCGGGAACTTTGTGTGGCCGCGCGCCGTGGCGACGATTAGACGCGAGAAATATATAACTTCTTCTAGCGGCGACGCTGGAGATTCTTTTTACGGAGACCGATGCGCGATTTTTCTTCGCGGTTTCTTTTTTGCCAAGAGTGCGATTGCGTGAAAGGCTTTTGGCTCTCGGTCAGCGTTATTTTACAGAACTTTACGAGAATTGTGTATTTGTGGTTTTGATGTTGACTGAAGCGATTATTTAAAAAATTAATGAATTCTCGTATCAATTTTATGGTAGCTGCAAGTGTTTATTGCATGGTGTTTATAAGAAGAACTATTACAATGTAACTAGTATAATAAACATGACTAACAAACGTTTCTTTGCGCGGGTGTACGGTTAAATACGTGTGTAGAAAATCGCGCATTTCGAGTGTGTTTGTAAAGAGTGTGAAAAAATATTCATTTAGCGGGCAAAAATTACTTTTTTCTCCGCCTTAGCGATGAAAAAAACTAAGCGGGAAAAAAATGTAGGTAATACGCTCAGGACCTATTTTTTCAGGTAAAATGGTACATTGTGCTACTAGGGGAGAAAATGAGATACTTCTAGCGAGGGTGAAGTATTGAGCACGAGTCGAAGTTGAGTGCTGAAAATACCTCACCCGAGTCTGAAATAGCTTTTCTTCCCGTGTTACACACCGTATTTTTCTCAATAAAGAGCCTGATAGAACCTTTTTATATGCATGAAATTGGCTAGGTGATCGCATATTTCAAGCCGTGCACAACACAGTTGAAAATTATTGTATTTTTAATTTTCTTTTTTTTTTTTTTTTATTCGTATAGTTCAAATATTTGCACCCTTTCTTATTTCGATTTTAATTGAAACTCGCGCATGCGCAGTTACGCACATGTGACTAGCAGCAAACTCCACACTTACGCGCATGAACAAAAGTTAAACCTGGAAAAATGGGTCCTGAGCCTATTTCCTACATTTTTTGGAAATTTTTGACAAGCGGGAAGAATAGTACATTATGTAGCAAGGGCAAAAAGTCGAAAATTTTCCCGCGGGTTAGTTTAACAGTATCACCCGAGGGAAAAATCGACTTTTTTCTCGAGTTACATATAGTACTTTATGTCCATCTCATCTGGGTTATTGGTATAGAACTTGATGAAATAAAGGAATTTGGACTCGTTTCTAGTGAAGTCACTTTTTTCCCGCAAATGCGGACAAAAAGTGCTCTCTAAATTTTTTGGAGTGACATTTTCGCTCTATATGTAGAGTGAACGAGGGTTCCACTCCAAACGAGTGAATTTTCACTCTAACTGAGTGAATTTGGTCACTCCAGTCTAATAAGTGAATTTTACCACTCAAAATTAGAGAGTGGCGACGGATTCACTCTAACTTTCACACTAGGTTGGAGTGAAATTTATATTATAAAACCTATAAATTAATCAAAGTTTCGAATTACGACTTTTAACTTTAAAAAAATTATTTGCACCAGGAATCCTCAATTAAATTTTCAAGAAATTTCATTATTCATTGTACAAAAAACTGAGTTAAAAAATATTCAACTATGTGGTTAATTAATTAATCTAGAGGTGAAAGGTGTCTTTTATTTAAAATCTCTTAAAAATTTAACCAGATATAGTTTTTACAAATTCAAATGGAATATTGAACCACTTAAAAAAATAGAATTTATTCCAGGAATCTGTATTACTTTTTTATTTTAAACTATTATACCTTGCAAATTTGTGTATTGTATTAGCAATGTTTGGTTTTGTCAGTTTAAAAGATTCCGGTATTATTTATAACCGGAAAACAGTTTTAAATATTTTCTGTGGAAGCAATACGTATGTGGCATTGCTTACCTATATTCTCTTAACATTTTTTGACACATTGTTTAATTAAGTTAATGATACCTCTTGAAAAATCAACTGAACATTTCTGGTAATGTCATATAATGTCGTTTTTTATAAATATTTATTTTAAATAGAAGAAAGTATAAATTATAAACCGGTATGGTAGGCATCGGTCAGTATTTTACATCCCCTTAAATTGCAAAAGTTTTATTGATTTTAAAAAATTTAGTATTTATAACATCTTAAACTTTTCTTAAAAATGCATAAATTGAGAAAATGTAGTAAAAAGAATATTAGACTCTTTGGCCAAATATTCAAGTTACCATAATAACACTGAATTTCATATAAAATATAATTTCTGTATCATTTTATTAAAAATAACTATTTATTAGCTCTGAGTTATTATGTCTTAAACTGATTTTAGTATTAAATAAAAGTTCATCTACGAATTCGAATACATAGGAGAAATCAGTGCACACGAAGTCAGACGCAAGGGTGGTCTAGCGCTAGAGTGGCAGTCTCAGAACTTAAAGGATCCGGGTTCAAATCCAACCAACAATTTTTTAAATTTATTTCTCAATTGCATCCTTTCCAGTTAACTGAATCCATTTATCAAAATATTTCTAAAACGTAAAGCAACGAAGTGAGTGATTATTATAAGTGAATAATTATTTTTTCTTCTAAATAGAATGAAAAAGTCACTTTTAGAAAAGAGTGAATTATTCACTCCAAAATAAGTGACTGTATTTTTATGATCGCTTGGAGTGAAAATTTACTCCGAAAGAGTGAAAATCCACTCCAAAAAATTTAGAGAGTGTAATTTGGTATAGTAGTATAAGAGATTTTGAAGAATTTTGAGATTTGTTTCAGAGAATGCTGAATATTATATTAAAAAAACATTTGTAGTATTTAAGAGAATTACCAATTCATATTAAAAACATACATTAGAAACTAGTCTATATCATAATGTAATAAACATGTAAGTACGAATATGCATTTATTTGTATACTACCTCATATAACGAGTACTTTCATAATTTAAATAATAAATATAACTGTAATAATTAATAAAAATTACCCGCACTGAGAAAAAGTAGCATGACTACATAGAAACACATAAACAAGGACCCTCGAGAAATCTCCACCGAATCAGTATTTCATAAACGTAAGAATTCCTCGTAATCTAAGCATCCTCCATGAAAACCCCGAAATATCTAAAACGCATTAAAAGAAGAAACAACGAGTTCGGAATCACGTAAAAATCTTACGCTATCCACGAAAAAAAAGGAAGCAGAACGTCCCCAGCATTTCTAATTTAAATTCGAAAAAGCACGAGACCGAGAGAGACGCGCGCGTACACACCGAGATCTGGCCTCTCCCGAGTTTTCGACGACGGACGACTCGTCCGGTCCACTTTAAAACAAAGCCACCTATCAGATAAACGCTTTTTCAATACGCGCGTGCGCTTGCATGAGGGCTGTCCAGTGCAGGCTGCCGCGCGATGCGACGCCGCGATTAACTTCAAACGCGCGCGCGGCCAGTATAGCGCTGCGACTTGATTTCGACCGGAGGGGGGGAGAAAAAACAAGCGGTAAGAACGCACGAGCGCGGAGTTTTTGTTGAAAAAGGCGGAGAGGGGAAAATAAAAAGTTTCCAGAGGACAAAGGGAGCCTTTTTCCTAGTTCCTCGGCGTTTGTCTATATGTAGCGGCGCGCGAGCGCGGTCAGGTCGAGGGCTTTATCTTATCGTTTTCCGCAAGCGCAAGCCCCCCTAGGAAAATGTGTCCGCGTGTAATCGCGCCCTTGCGCACCTGCGCGCAGTTCGCTGATTTCGGGGTCCGCTTTGAATTTGTGCAGTAAAGTCGAATTGGCCGCTAAAATAGCGTACTTATTTTTTGTATTTTATTGTGTGAAATACTCTGTCGTGAATATTCTTTTCAAAAATTACAATTTTTAAATAGAAATGTTGTAAACACTGAAAAAGCACGAGAAAATTCAGAGCTATATTTACATTTTTACGAATATTAAGTACGTGCTATTTTATCTTGCAGATAGCAAATTGATATATAAACTGTGTAAAATATTTTTTAAATCAATATGTACGTGTGAGGCACTTTATAGAATAATTATTTTCTTTCCGCGTAAATGCAAAACCTATGTACTTTTGCAACGTAGGTCTCGAGGCACTTTATAACCAGGACCGTTAGACTTTCACTGACTTTACATATGACACCACCGCATAGTATAAAACGTACTTGATTTTTTTTACTATGAATACATTTTTTTATACGTCTTACTCGAGACTGGAGAAAATAGACTTTTTATATAGCAGCTATCAAAAGCTGAAAAATAACAATGTAAGATTTTATACTTATTAAAAATAAAATTATTTAAAATAGACTATATATAACCTACACTGAAAAAAAAATTTGTTAAATCTAAGTAAACATTTCCTTGAATTGTACTAAGAAAAGCTTTACTTAACCCTTTGTAGCTTAGTGGCTATTATAATAGCCACCTCTTTCGTCTAAGATTTTTATGTATACAAATTTTATTTATAGGTGTATATAAATGATTTTACACTTTTCTATTAGCTAAGAGGATTCTCTATAATACTAATTAACAAAAATTGATATTTTATTTATTGTTAAATAGTTATAAATAAACAAGTAACGAAAAAAGCTGTTTTTTTAAGAAAAATATGGGCCACAAAGGGTTAAATAAAGTAAATATTTCTTAAATTTAGTAAATATTTATTGAATTGATGAATACCAGTCTAAACATAATTAAATATTTACTATTATCAAATAAATCTTTTCTTAGTCCGATTCAAGGAAACGTTTACTTAGATTTAACAAATTTTTTTTTTCGTGTATGTTACATAAGTTTTATTGTAAAAAAATGTATTTGTATTTAAAAATACGTGCTTCTTTAAAAAGTAATAGACAAAGTGAAAAAATAACAATGAAAATATATCAAATTAGAAATGCAATACAATTATTAAAGCACCATGCCTCCATATACAATTTTACAAAAGTATAATTTTGTTAACGCCTGGCAGCTGAAATAAATAAACATAAAAGCTACTCCTCTCTCATAATGCACACGAGCAGCGTACCACTACATACGTGTGCTCAGTGTTCTCACCAGGAGCATCAGACTTTCTCTGTTCGTCGTAGATTTTTGCCCCGCGCTCGCCGCTCGGCTCATGCTCTCGGCTCGGCGTGTGCACTATTCGTACAGGTCGTGCCACGAGGTCAGGAATGCCCTTAATAAAGTAACCACGCCATAAGAATTCGCGCGCTCGCTCTCTCCTTTAGACGCGATTTATACATAAGGAGCTGCACCGGTAGCTCGTGTGCTCGTTGTGTTGGCAAGGGGGGTAAAAAAAAGCGTAACAATGTCCGCGTTCTGCGCTAGAAATCGCCGATGAGAAAAGCCGCGCGCGTAATTGAGACCTGACGCGTATCCTGCCAGGGCATAATTATCGAAGTGATTCGCTTCTAAATTACACGTGGCTCGTTGCTGCTCGCTCTTTTTTCTTTTTCGCGTATAGCTTAGAGCCGCCTATTCACAAGCCTGCGAACTGCGTGATTAGATTAGGATGGAGAAAATGCGGAGTTTTCTCTTATGAAGTATTCAACGAAAATTTCTACTTTGTTGTATTAGCGTAGTTTTTTTGAATGTTGAACGACTGACCTCTGGTAGCACGATTGTTTTACAGTTTCGGTTCTGAATTCTTGTCTGGCTCTTATTTCAAAACAATTCAGTTATTTCTTGAAAAAGTTCTAGTCATTAGTACTACGAACAGATATAGAAATATCTGATACAAATACAACTTTCCCACCGTCACGTTTTTACATTCAATACCATTTTTTCCGTAATTGGCGTTACAATGAAAAACATTATCTAATATCAGATGAAATGCTGTGATAAAAAATAGCTTGATTATTTATTTACAATGATTCGTTTTATTATTGTTTATTTAATAAACATTTTAGTCTATTTCTCATAAAAATAAAAGATGTATTTATCAATTATATTGAGTAAAATTGCACTTTACAAATAATTATTCTTATTTGTATTATATTGGTAAAAATCTGTTAAATTTATCAAAATCATCATATAGTAAAAACTACCATATCCAAAGTAAAAAGAGCTAAAAGAAAAATTAATTTTACATTGAATACGGTAGTTTTTATTATAAATATGGTTATTTTTATACGAAATGCAGTTTGCTTTTAATGAAATTAAAATGAAAAGAAACACTTAGTAAATTTTACGATACAGCTTGTTATTTGTTGCCACGTAATTTTAAAAATAAAATTACCTTTATTGTCTAAATACAACGCAATTGATTGCTAATTTGCACTAGTTTAACGTACCCATTGAAAAACGTCGTGTCATTCACCCTTACTAAGAGATCTCTATTATCAATGAACGCTTCTCCGCATAATCCATTGAAACGAAAAGATCATCCGCGTTAATTACGTATTAAAAGCAGGCTCCCCCTACCTCTTCCTCCGACCCGTAAATAATCCAACGAACGCTAAACATTCCGCCTACTAATTGAACGTGCGCAAAGTGCGCGCGCGCATGGAATTAAAAAGGAGGTTCTCGCGTCCGGGCAAAGGGGGTTGCACCCGCCGCTCGCACAAAACAACGCGCACGTACTTATTCTACGCACACCTCTATACACCGAAGAAGAAGAAGAAGAAGAAGAAGAAGACGCAGGAACTCGCTGAAGAATAAGCCGGTGGTAGGGGGGCGGAGGTATAGAGTAGAGCGACCTTGCGCTATACGTGTGTGTAATGTACCTACACTACACACAGCGAGCGCGGACAATTATGGCTAATGAAACGGGAGCGCGGAGGCTCTCTCTCTCTCTCTCTCTCTCTCCCTCGTTGCAGCGTAGGTAGACTCCCGTAGGTATATTATAGGTGGTACGTGGTGGAGATCGCGCGAGGAAGATAGCGAGGCGCGGACTTGAGCCACCGCTGCTGAGAGCGATGCGAAATCGCGAGCCGATTATGTTGTGTATACGGCTACGGGCGTAAGGTAATGAGGGGACTCCCCTGGGGAACTGGTCATACCGGAGAGTGGGAAAGGGAGAGAGAGAGAGATGAAGGGAAATTGGAGCGCGAGATATTTGTCGGAAATGAGCTGTGTCGGCGAGCGCGTGGGTGCCTTTTATCGGCTGACCTGATCAATTCTCGCGCCGACGGTTCTAATTGATACTTAAACTTTTGTTATAAGGAGAGGGATAAAAATACAGTTATGTCTTCATTTAGATTTAGCAGTCGTGAACTTGATTTTTGTATATTAGCGAGGGTATAGAGGAAAATTCAGCTGATTTATTTTAAATAGCGACTCTTTCATTCGGAAAGTTTAATATTAGTCTTCCATGTGTCGAAAATACATATTTAAACCAGACATTTGGAGAAAGGTTTAGTTTGATAGCTCTCTCGGACAAGTATGACATTTTTTGAGTATCTAATTGATGTATTATCCCGTGTAAAAAAATTAGTCTGGCAATAGTCTGGCTCAATAAATCTGGCGAAAGTCTTGCAGAAATTGCCAGACTTTAGACAAAATGTGCAAAACAAAAGCATCGCGTCATGTCAAATTGCCAGTAACCTAAATTTTTCTCTCTTTTTTACAAATATTCATGTTTTAAACAAAATTGCAACATGTAAAAAAACTTTTCTCCTATTTTATCGAAAAGTACGTATTTTCACTATTCTACTCGATACTAATAATTAATGTACTACTCTAATTATTTACTTGTGAAAAATGAGTTTTCTTGACATAATTCCAAAAAAAGTCTGGCATAGTGGCCTAAGCCGGACTTCTCCCAGACTTTTGAACGGGTAGAAAGAACAAAAACAAATTATAAATCAAATAACATATTTTTATGCAAATAGACAAGTAAAGATTTACATAATAGACTCAAGTGACTTTTTTAAGACTCCAAGACATTCTATTAACAATGCAAATAAAGTTGTAACGCATAGTTGAGATAAATTATATTTAAAAACTGTTAAAGGGTATTTAAAGAAAATACTTCGTATTTCGCATTAATAAAAAAACTCGTCGAAATGTTATTCGGAATGCAGTCTCTTTAAGGCCATAACAGTAGTTGTCGTGAAACACAAAAGTAATTAGAGTCACGATACGCGAAGAACAACAACGCCGCGTACGGCCGCTACAACGCAATCCAAGATAAGACTAAGAAGGGGGATAAGAAAGGGCATGACGCTACCAACTAGGAACGCAGCGCAGTAGCTCATACAGCCATGGTGTTCCGGTCACTCGGCTGCTTTCCTCCCTCCCTCGCGTGCTCCTCCACGCAGCAGCGAACTTTTCCCAGGCGGCCTCGCCGTGTGTATCAATCCAGGCTTATCGCGCAACTCGCGCGCGGCTCATTCTCACCATTAGGCAGTAGGTGTACACTGCGCTTCCTCCCGCGCGCGGACGCACGCGTGTGACGCTCCCGCCTGGAGCGCCGCCGCGCGCGCGCACCGCTCTAACGAGAGATTTTAACGAGAAATCGCGCGCGAGCGTCTTCATCTGCGGGGCAACTTTCACGCGCGGGCAGCGCGGGCTAATCAATGCGCGGGAGCGCGAGAGCTCCATTTTCTCTCCTGTGCAGTCTTGTGCGCGGAGAGGTTACAGGTGATGATCTTTCCGCTGCGCTTGCTCGCTCTATTTTTTCCTCTTTTTTTAAGTTTGCCTAGTTCTCGACGTGGGATCTTTCTCGCGCTCGTGACGCTGTGTCCATTCTGTGCAACGATGATTTAATTGGTAGCGAGGGTTTCTTCATTTTGGCGCAGGACTTTTTGGGAAGGATGAGTGTGGGTGCGTTTCGCGTTTTTGAAATTGGTTGCGTAATGGGCTTTGATTTTTGCGCGCGCTTATGCTTTCGCGATTTCTCACAGGATAATTAGTCGGCTAATCACGAGAAAAGTGAAAAGCCTCAATTTTATCATTTTTTCGCGCGCACTGTTTATCCTTTGACACGCCACAATGCAGCGTGTAATTTCTCCAAAACCCGAGGCAAAAAAGAAGAGGAGATTTTCTCGCGCAGAACATCACGATGCAATCAAACAGTAATTTCGTATAAAAACAATTTGAAAAATACTCAGCGCATTATAGATAAGGGGGAGAGGAGTAATATGGCCACGGGGCTGAAACGAATACTTTACTTATTTCAGAAAGTACGTTTTGTTAAAAGTCTTGATTCATTTTAACGTCGTACAAAAATACAAGTTATTTACCGATGTCAAATTAAAACTAATCTTGAAGTGAACTATGACCAAATGATAAATAAAGTGCTCATTTATTCCTGCAAAGTAATCATTATGCCCCAAAATTTTTGTTCCATGTGATTTACATTTATAATGGTTATTTTGCTCCTCTTTTGTGACACTTCAGATGGTAGTCATTTTTATATTACAAATTTTGGATATTTTACTACTTCACGTAGTGCTTCAAATCCATTTTAACTCTGTAAAGACGGGACCATCAAAACGTTAAAGATAAATAGACAGATAGAACTTTTTGATCGCGTTTGCAATAAGAACTTTTAAAAATTTGTTTTTATTTTTCTAGCTTTTTTGAGTTTAAAATAACTTTATATTCTTTATGAGACGTATAATAAGACAGATAGAACTTTATTTTTGTGCAATTACAAAAGAGATAAATTTCTGAACAAATTCGGGGAATATTTATGATTATTTTTTGATCGCGTTTGCAATAAGAACTTTTAAAAATTAATTTTTATATTTCTAGCATGTTTGAGTTTAAAATAACTTATATATTCTTTACGAGACGTATAATAGCCCAGTTTGATCAGATCTATAGACTTATTGTATAAAATTTAAAATTTACATATCACGTGAAAATCGATAAAAATCGAATAAAACTAATGTAACTATTACAACGTACGTCCCCAGAGGGTTAAAACACATAAAAGCGTTACAGTATAATAATTAATATTTTCTTAAGTGAAAAACATTCATGTTGGTCCGCGAAGTGAGCACTGCACCCGTCTCTTCCCTGCATAATAGCAAACCAAGCCGCGACTGCAGCGAGCATCAATCCGCCATCAAAGAAAAGATCGAGCAAGAAAAGAGAAACGAGTGCACGACGCGCGTAAAACAAAATAAAAGAATCCCCGGTGCCAAATAGAGGCAAGCTCGCGCGGCCGCTTGGGGAAATTAGCGTGCGCACATCCGCAGCCTTAGCGGCGCGCGGGGCTCCTCCTCGCGAAGGAAAAATCGGCGCGCAGACCTCGCGGAAGCGCGTGCACTCGTATAATACACGCGCGATAGTGCAGAGTGCACGGCACATACATATATGCCTGTATGCACGTGTGTACGAGAGGCGCACCGCAGCAAGAGGAGAGCTCTCGCGGAGGAGGATGCGAGGGCGTGAGACTCCTTGAGTGTGGGAGAGTACAAGCGGCGCATTGTGGAAGTCGGCGACTCGCGAGAAAGAAGGAGAGAGAGAGAGGCGAGCGAGCGAGCGAGCGAGCTCCTTCGTGTGAACTGACCACACGGGTCACGTATATGCTCCTATTATCATTTCCCGGCGTAGACTGCGCGAGCGCGCGCCTAAGAATGAAATCTAGATCGCCGGAAGCCGCTCATAATTAACGCACTGCCTCGACTCGCGCTCTCCTCGAGGAAGGGGGGGAATATCCCTCCCACCCCGGGAGCTCCTTTTCTTCGCTGCGGGGACGTAAGGTTCGAGTGCCAAGGAGCTGGGTAGTGTGCTACCTGTGTGTGTATGTATACATGGAACGTAGTTGAACCGGTTGTCGATCACGTATCAATTCTCGATTACTTTGAGAAATAATACGATTTTTCGCAATCTTACTTCAAATGTGTTGTATAAACTTAAATTGTTTTTAATAGCAGCCTTATATGTGAATAATTGTCAAAAGGTTTCAAATGATTTAATGATTTTATTTATGAGAGAGAAATTATTTAATACAGCTACTTCTCGTTCGTGCGTTCGTAAGCGGTATTATTAGCTGTCGAGCTAACGAACATGTGTTTAGTAATAAGGCGTTTTAACAAATTTTGTTGCTTATCGAGTCATGTAAAAGAGTTTAATAGTGACCTTAGATCGACAAGAACTTAAAAACGAAGCGTGGACGATAATTAGTTTATTTTTACAATTTTAATTAAGTTATCAAAGATATGCTCTGGTTGGTGTATGCTGTATCGTTTGTCGATCGACAAACTCAGACACTTTTTAACGCATAATAACGATATAACATTAATTATTTACTATTTTACAGTAAAACTGCACTAATATGCGTCTCTTATCATAGATAATCATACACTAAATATTGATTTCAAAAACATAACCCCACTTTTTACGCAGAATTGTGATCGAGAACTGGGCTAGGACTACTGATCAACAATTGGTCCCGACTGTAATTCACTGATCGACATTAGGTCCATTAGAACTTTGCTTTTAAACATGATTTTCACGGTTTTATGTCAAATACAAACGTTTTAGACCTACTATTATTTAAATTAAGATATAAATTAACTAATTAGCAAATGGTTTTGGATCTTTGCTTCTTTTTATAATTGTCTATTGTCGGAATAACCTCAGTACCATTTTGTGCGATCGAGAACTGGTTCAACTACGTTATGGGATATGTAAGAGCTGGGTGTAGGGAGAGAAGCGCATCAGCAGCGCGAGAGAGGCGAGGAATGAAAATATCAACGCGGCGATGAAAACAATGCGAGGCAGGAGAGGAGAGTCAATGGGCTGCCCCCTGCCCTCTGCGAGCAATGTGTATATGTGTGTGGTTGCGTGTATATAGAGGAGCAGCGCTTTCCAAGCCGTATATCAGCTGGCAATTCAATGCATCTATGACCGCGATCGAAAATATAAGTCATAATGGGTATACGCGCGCGTTGCGATTATGCGCACTCAGAGCATTCCGCGCGATCGCTGTCACTTTCCATATTGATGGGATTTATTGTTTTATTTTTCGTATTGGGGTTTTTTTTCTTTTCTTTGTGAACAGCGCGCAGTTATTTATGAAAGAAAATCGGTTACGTCGAATATTAGATTTATTTACGTTTTAAGTTAAGTATATTTTAATGCAAACAATATAATGAAAGGCTGACGAGAATCAAGAAACAATTGTTCGTTAAGGGATATATCTGTATATTAATTAAGATTGTTATAAATTATAAATAAACACTTTTTTTTCTAAAATCGTTACATGAAATAAATGTATATTATTCAATGTAATTATTTAATACATAAAAGATCATATTTAATATATTGAAAGTAAATTCGAAGACTACTAATGCTCTTTGGTGTTGGATCAATGGTTTTATCGATGCATGGGGTTTTATGAGAATTTGGTATAGGTGAAATGTACAGAAGATAAAAGTTTTCTCCAAAATTTTTATTTGTGATAACCAATGTTCGGAGTTCATTTTATTTCGATTTGTAACTAGATTCGTAAAATTTATATAATACTAGTAGAATAATTACTCTCGGAAAATAGAACAGTGAAAAATATATCGTTGCCCCTGAATACGTAAAACCCCATTGAAAAACTCCATTGATTCTGCAATGAATATTCTCTAATTCGACTTGAAAAAATTAATATTTACTGCTACATAAGTGTATTTGACATACATTGTACTAGTTCTAATTGAAAGAGTACATCAAATCTATTATAAAACGCTGTTAATAATCCGTTATTAACATGTTTAATTATTTATTTTCAGTTTTCTTCATAATTTACTGTTTCTTCTGTATCTTTGTAGATTTGGTACATTTGCGTTGAATAAAAATTAATAAAAAAATTAGAGGGGGCACCCGGGTTTGAACCGGGGACCTCTCGATCTGCAGTCGAATGCTCTACCACTGAGCTATACCCCCAATGTGTTCATCAACTATTCTTATCCATTTCGGTCACTGACAATAAGCCTATTTGTATGCTCGTTCTAATAGGATGGTATAGAAAATCTTTAGTACGTGAAAACCGGCCGTCTGATAACCAATGTAAGGTTACCCTGTTACTGAATTAAGTACCAGAGTACCGTTACGGACCCAGTTCCTGATCAGGACCCAATTCCTGATCATTTTCTTACATAAAATATTACTTTAAACTTCTTGCTGCTAAAACTTTTTTGAAGATTGCAGATATAACTATCTACTATTTAGATGTTCCTGTTCAAAGTCTAAAAAGTTTAATTGTAATTGGCTATTATGGAAATCAGAGTTGATCAGGAATTGCTCTTAGCTGATCAGGAACTGGGTCCGTGACGGTATCCTGTGCGATCACTGTTACTTTTTATGTTGATGGAATTTATTATTTTATTGCTTGGCATTATACTTGAACTTAAAGCCATTTTCAAGATGTCTTTTTCAACAATTCATAAACTCTTCATACATTCTCAAATCTTGTAACGCAAATCTCGTAATGAACCGTGACTAAGTCAGACCCCCCTCCCCAGTGTCTTACCACAAACGCCGATGTATGCATGTAACTATAATTAAATATAAATAATTGTTGAATTAAAAAACAACAATATCTTGAAATGTTTATTTATTTAATATATATATAATAAAAAAATAGGTGTATGAGTAATTGTATATTCATGCTCTCATAATTATTATTATTATTATTACTATAAACATTAACACGTTTTACTAGATTTAAATTATAAAATTTATTTTCCGTTCAGAAAGTATAAACGCATAATAAATAGTGAGAAATAGTAATTCCGAAGAAATATACAATGATATACAATAATACAATTAAGAAATAAGAAAACTTTAAAAAATTAAATTTTATTAAATTTATCTGACCATGCCCTTAAATGCGTAATTATATAAAAATTAGCTGAATAATGAATTTCACGATTGTCAGGCATCACAGTAATGATTCATGTCGTACTTTTCATTATTCATCCTAGTTTTGTGACTAGAATTTAAATTTCTTTTAAATGTATTAGTCACGTCACTCGTCTAGAATAGTAGATTTCTGCGTTACCGGTAGAGAGATTCCCCCGATCTTCCCCGAAAGTAATTGTTTTTAACCATATATTATTGATTTTTATAAATAATTCCAACTAATAAAAGCAAACCATTATAGCGAACAAAGTTTACGAAGATGCTTACCATAAATAAGCAGGAAAAAATGTGTATACATAGAACATACCCTCTAACGGGCTTGGTCTTGACTAAAATATACGCTCACGAGGTCACAGGGATGGATGACGCTGTATGTATATATATATATATATATATATATATATATATATATATATATATATATATATATATATATATATATATATATATATATATATATATATATATATATATATATATATATATATATATATATATACACATATACCGGGTGCTCTTGCCGGAAATTTATTGGCGAAATCGCGCGATCGAGCATCGTCGACGTTGACTTGGCCTATCGACGGATTTCTTGTCTGCATATACATATATATAGATACATCGGCGTGTCGAAGGATAACAGGGCTTCCCGCGGCGAATGTGTGCCGATCTCGAATCCCGCGCGCGCGGGCTCGAGAAAACCGCGAGAGCGCGCGGAGTTACAACAGCCAAAAGTTCCGCAACGCGCGCTCTCGCGCACACCACGATACCGGAGCGCAACGTGTACCGAGCGAGCATAATACCTTTGTCGATATTTTTTTGGGAAATTTCCTGCGGGTAGAAATGCTGATGCGAAAAGCATAGGTGGGATAAGGCGTTAGTATCGTGACATTGGTTTAATTGGATAAATATGTTATTTTATTTTTATTATTAGATATTATAATCGTTTTCCAGAGCAGCGATATTCGGAAAGAAGTGAAGCATCTTAAAACTCGTTATGAGTTTCATATCGAATTTATTATTTGCGAATAAATTTCTTTGGATTCTTTGTAAATGTTCTTGGTAAAATGAAGGCAATATGCAGTTGTCAATGGGGAACTTGCATAAAAAAGATAGAACAACGAAAAATAATTGAATATTAATATTTGAATTAATATTTTAATTGAATATTAATATTTAGTAGAGTATCGAATTAATATTCACCACGGGATATTAATTTCACATCAGATCTATGATTTCTCACATTAATAATTCGATTTGCAATAAAAGGAGAAAATTTCATTGAAAATAAATTCAATTTCGAAGTGCGCTTTAATATTCCTAGTATTATTCAAATAATGATTTATTTATTTAATTCTGTGAATGATTGTGGGTTCAGCAATAAACATCAGTAGCATATAATTTTTAAGAACGTTTTTTTGCTTTTTTCTTTTCAGAAATAAATCGATGTTCCTTACGAAGACTAGCACATTTCAGATTTCTGGAAAAATATTAGTTCTTGTCAGGACTGTTTTACACAAATTAGCGATTTTTAAAATTTCCATCAAAAACTATTATTTTCTTGGACTATCTAAAAAAGTGTTAGTATTAATCAGAAAAACTAAATAGTGCTAGTTTTTTTAATAATAGATAAATTTAATAAAATTCAATTTTTTCAAGGTTTTCTTATTTCTTAATTGTACTTGATAAAAGGTACATAAATATGATAAAACAGAACCAGAAAAGAATTTTCGGCCTGCGTCACGAGACTATTTATTTTAATAGACATATAATAATAAGTGTGAAATATAATTCTTCGGAATTCATTACTACTTCTCACTACTTATACTAAATTTAAATTTTGTCCTCGTAAGGGTCGTCGAAATAATGTATTCACCTCAGTATAAATATACATTTTTTATTCCATATGGGTATCAAGACTGACTGACTACTAAAAAGTCCCGAAAACTATATAATAAACTAAACAATTTATAGCAAAAATATGAATTGAATATATAAGAAAAATATTTTGTAAAAATGTAAGATAAAATGTTTTTACGTAAAAAAAATGAACGTTTCAATGAATTCTCTTTAAAGCAAGCTAGAAGACATGCGCCCTACATAATAGCTACTTTCATATATTTTGGTATCTAAGCATCGTATGTCAAGCATGCAAAATTAAATACTGAATATGCCAATATTACTGTACAGAAAGAAATTAACCTCCGAAAATATAAGCGCGAGTTAAAGGACCCCGCATTAAAAAAATGTTGTCATCTTTCGTCCAACAATAGAGCACACAATAGGCAAAAGCTGCAAACAAGCAGTACAAGTCCTCGTGGCGGCTTCATCTCTCTCTCCAAGAGAAGCCAGCATCATTCTTCCCCCGGCCATTGAATCGGTCATTATTTAACAGCGGAATCAAGTTGCGCGCCCCGCGTCCGGCACAAAACCCTTTGGCACGTCACCAAGAATGGAATACAAAAATAAAAGAAAAGCCAGCTCTCGTACCGCACTCGCACGCGTTACATACAAATCCAAGGGAGCGAGCTAAACGAAACTCCTGATGGACCAGCAGGAGGGAAGGATTGCGGCAACACAGCTCGAATTCGTAGATATTTCGAGGATTGTGCAGGCGCGGACGTCTCTGCTGTGTAGACGCAAGAGCGAGGCACGCGTGTCGGCGAGGACTGGCAGCTCGGTGACGAGCGAGGCGCAGCTGTTGTTTTGTTGCGCAAGCAAGCCAGTGTGCGCGCCGCTCGCTCACGGGGGTGTCGAGCCTCCAATTCATCCGGCCGCTCGTCCGTCCGTCGTCGCGTTCTCCCCGCGAGCGACAGAGACCGAGAGATCCAGATCCGAGCTCCCATGGCGCTACGTGTACCTATCGGAGGAAAAGGGTTCCCGTTAGATTCACACACCTTTTCTCTCTCTCTCTCTCTCTCTCTCTCTCTCTCTCTCTCTCTCTCTCTCTCTCTCTACACCCCCGCGCGCGCGCGCGATGGGCCATACGGGCCATCGGGGTGTATTAAGGGGGGAGAGAGAGTTGCGTTTTACCTTGCGATGCAGCTTGCGTCACGCGCGCCGTTGCGAGAGAGGCGGGGAAATATAATGCGCAAGTCGACATGGTCAGCCCTTTGTCGAGGCGTCGTAATAGAATTTGTATCGGCTGCTGGCGATTGACGTGTCATGAAGCGGGAGATGAGATGAGATGCGTGTATGCTATGGGTGTAGAGTCGACTGTCATGCGAGCGGGGCCCTTTCTTTTTCCGGCTTCGTGAGTAATATGCATGGGCTCTTATAAACATTCGGTGTGTATTGACTTTTCCGGTGCATGATTTATGGAACTAGAAACATTTATGCGTATATTTATTATATATTTTTTTATCTATTTGTATAGTGAGTAGTATACTTCAAATTCGTTTTTAACTATAATTTAATTTTAGAATCGTATATGTTTTGTAGAATAATTTTCTGCATATTTCTTTAGCCTGTGCTATAAATTGATTGATTTTATATGAATATTATTTAATTTTTCTTTTTATTGAAAATAAATTTTTTAAAAATAAATACGTCGGTAGTATTTATACCACCAACGTATTGTTTATTAACTGTTTCGTTTATTATTTAGTTTTTAGATTATTTTGGTTTAGCATTAAAAAAAGCGTTAAAGAGAAACGGTTTTAAAAAATTGAATATTAGAAATGTGAACAAAATAGCTGTTTGCTATATATCGGATACAATAGGGTGGACGTACCGTTTCTGGCCACCTTAAGCGTATTTTGACTTTCGAGAACGTATTTATTACAGTAAAATATAATATTTCATCATTCAGCAAATTTATGCATATGATATAACACATGTATTTGATAATTTCATAGTTTGTTTTATGAAAAACCCTGAGAAAATTTCACAAATGGAAAACTAAAATAAAACTCATTTTTCACCGTTTTTGGCCACCTAATCACTAGTTTTGACCATAGGGACGTACCAGTTTTGGCCACTATCAAAATTGATGTTTACCATGAAAATATTTTCGTATTATTAATGATTACCAATAAAAAATCATACATTTAACAATAAAACAGTTATTTCTTGTAAATGTTTGGATCTAATCTCTTTTAAAATGTTAAATTATATATATATGTTGTATGCTAAACTACAAATATACTTAAAAGTTATTTACTAATTTAAAAATCGTTAAGGTGATGCTAAAGCCACTTGTCACCGTCAAATACTAGGAACCACTTTTTTCACTTAATTTTCAATTTTTAGCAAATATCTTTATTAAATGTTATTGTCCTAATCAAAAACAGCAACTTTCCAGAGAAATAATTTCCCAAAATTGAAAATTTAATGACATAAGTGGTTCCCCGTATTTGAAAGAGACAGGGGGTTTAGCATCACCATTTCAGCATTTTCATCACCTTGTATGGAATTTGACAGTTAAAACTTTTAAAATGATTAAAATTATGTTACATGGCCAAAACAGGAGCACTGGCCACAGTCGGTACATCCACCCTACTTTGAATTTTGAAAATCTGACTGAAATAAATCAATATGTAGATTTTTCTGATTAAAAATATATCACTGAAGATACTAAATTTATTTCATTGTTTTAAATATAATGTAGGTGCAGGTAATGTGGTCATGCAGGTAATGTAGCCACCTATACGAGATGTCGCTGTAACTTCTACAGTATATGTATTATGACAATAGACGTTGAGGTGCGCGGTGCCCCCGCTGCTAGCGCTCTCTAATTATAAGATAGTGTCATGTTTACGCGTGAAAGCATCAAAATTATGATTTCTTAGCAGTACATGCATCTAAAGAAACAACTTTTGTCAGCGTGATATGAGCGAAAAAAAATCATACGGTACATAAAATTGTAGCTTTCTTTATGTACTTCAAGATGCATGTGCCAGTTTTTGCCGATTGGTAAAGTGGCAATACGAATGCATTGTTAGGCAAAAGGCAATCGACGCTTATAAAAACGCTGGTTACTTCTTCAATATTCCACGTCTACTAATCCCAAAATTTCGACAGCAAGGCATGCGATAGGGCACCATGTAGTTAAATAACAGATAAAGGAAGTCTCTGCTAGGCTAGTCTTGACTTTCTCAAGCACTTACTATATGATTTTACCATAAGCACTCTGATGGCCACTCTGATGAACATTAAAAATATTCTAAAAATATCTTCTAATAAAATTTTTGAAAATTAAAGTATTTCAAATGTACGATTTAATCAATGCTGTATTTTGAAATATTAGGCATACAAAAATTGACATTCCGGAAGGCGGCCTGGATCTCATTTATGAGAGACCAGGGTGGTTTACACACCTTACTCGAAGCCAATGTACACGAATACATCAAAAGCCTCGAAGAGCAGAATCTAGACTTGATTTTTCGTAGTGCGTAACGCCAGGACCTCATCTTCGATAGTCCCAGGTGGTATACACGCCTTACTCGAAGACAATGTCAACGTAGTCATCAAAAGCCGCGAAGAGCACAAGCTAGATTTGATTTTCCTCGTTGCACATCATTGATTCTCGTGCGGCGCGAAACCTGGACCTCATCTCCAAGAACTCCGGGTGATCTAGATAATGTACTCGAGTACAACATGCACGTAGACATCAAATGCCTCGGAGCGCACAATCTAGACTTGATTTTTGGTAGTGCATAACATCTGGACCTCTTCTCCGGGAGGCCCGGGTAGTATCCACGTTACACTCGAAGGGAATGTCCATGTAAACATCAAAAGCCTCGGAGCGCACAATCTAGCCTGGATTGTCACTGGTGCGTAACACCTGGACCTCATGTCCTAGAGCAACTGGGGGGTGTACACGCCTCACTCGAAGAGAATGTCCACGTAATCATCAAACGTCACAAGCGCACTATCGCTAGACTTCATTTTTCTGCGTGCGTAACACCTGGACATCTTTTCTGACAGGCCCGGGTCGTATACACGTTTTACACGAAGATAATGTCCACGTAGACATCAATAGGCTCAGAGCGCACAATTTAGACTTGATTTTTACCAATGCGTAAGACCTAGACCTCGTCTTCTAGAGCCCTGGTTGTATACACGCCTTAATCGAAGACAATGTCCACATATATATTAAAAGCTTTGGAGTGAATAATCCAAACTTAATTTTTCCTGGTGCGTTACACCTGGACCTCGTCCCCGAGAGCCTCGCGTAATTTACACGCCGTATTCGAGGACACTATGCACGTAGACATATTTATGCAAAAAGCCACGGAGGAGACACCATCATTGGAGACCTTTCATACGTCAATATCGCATTTTACATATTCATTCAAAGTCCACGAGGAAGTATTCTCAGACACCATGGTCGGTGACCTCACACACCTGCACATTGTTTTCAATGTGCTTTCGTAGGCATGTATAATTACAATGTTCAAGGTTATATAAAATCAAACTTCACGCTCTTTTCCGTTTCGTTGATCGACGTGAACTTAGCTGCGTAACAATCTCGATTATTAATAAAAAATGAAAAAATTATATCATTATATCTAATAAAATTAACTATGTTGATAGTTAGAGGCATGGCAACATGATTTTTAAAACTATTCATAAAGCAAAATAATATTCAACAAATGTAAATTAATATAGAATAGGTACCTCTCAATTCGATATACTTCGATACATATCTCGCAATCATTTCTTTATATGGGATATGGAGGAGATAAAGAGTATATCGTTGAAGTTCGTGTTCGTGATAATCAAATGTTTGGAGTTAATTTTATTTTGATTTATAATAATTCTTAAAATCTCTTATGATATGGGGAGAATGCTGCATAACATTATAAATTGTTTGTTCTTCACATTTTTAATTATAATTTTATTAATATATAGTTTCTTATCGAATTTTAGTATAATTGGCATAACTGAGTTGTAAGGAAAAAATTTAAAAAAAAATTAGAGGGGGCACCCGGGTTTGAACCGGGGACCTCTCGATCTGCAGTCGAATGCTCTACCACTGAGCTATACCCCCAATGTGCTCAACTGTCGTTATCGGTCGTGGTTGCTGATAAGCCTATTAGAATATGTGAAATTATATAGTTACTTATAAACTTACTTATGCTTATAAACTTTACGAATACATTTTTTAAAATGCTTATTCTCGCACAAAAGATATGATGATTATTATATGTTAATTAATCAAACAATGTTTATTATTATATTTTGAATGTTTAAACTAGATAAATATTCTTAGCATGACTAGCTAATGTATTGTTTAAATACGCATTTATTAGAAAGAGTAACCTTGACAATATAAAGGTTTGACAATGTATATAATGTGTGCGTATGCATACATGTGTAATGCGTATGTCTATGTATTGCCATTCGTGTGTGTATATGTTACTACGAGCGCACGGCATGCACTTGTATGTGCTACTGCTAGAGTGTATGTGAATGTACGTGTATATATACTCATATGTACATATGTGCATTGTGCATTTATGTACGTATGGGTGTATATGTATATGTGTGTGTGTGTGTATGTACGTAAGGTTGTACGTGTATATTTATGTGTGTGTGTGTGTGTGTATGTTTGTATGTGTACGTATGTATGTACCAGATAATATGCATTAACGTTTGTTAGAGATTGCGTGACATAAAATGTACACAATGTATTAGTGTACATGTAGCTGCGTACAACGACATAACACAAAGTTAAGAATTGGGAAATAAAGGTGACTCATCAACGATGAATATGGAACTCATGCGTACCTGTACCGAAGGAAGAAGCTTCGAGAGTAAGGCAGAGAATTAGAAGATATAGCAATACAAAAACTGCATATTGAATTTAGTGCAAAAGTTAAAAATAATGTTTTTTATAATTTTGTTTTAATTTATTGTTAAAAAATTGTTTAAAAAAATTAAAAAACATTTTTTTTTTAAAGTTTACAGCATTGATTGATTGTATAAAAATGAGGTAGCAATATTTATTTCGTATGAAATATTTTTTCTATATACTTTTGTTACTGCAAAAAAATTGTAAATTATCAAGTTCGTTTTTTAGACATAATTTTACCTTTTTATCAGTTTTGCTTCTACTAACGCATAATTTTAATGTTATTTCAAATAAGGGCACTTTAATTATTGTATGGCTCAAAAACAGTTTATAATATAAAATGTTTATATGAACTATTGTTGATTATGATGATATATGAACTTTGTATTATAATCTTTATACAATGACTAGATTGGTATAGAAAACACAAATGTTTCACATAAAATTTTCATGATTTGTTCTATTAAATCTACTTGTGATCTCAGAAATTGTAAAAAGAAATTCGTTTTTTTAATGAAACTGTTTAAATAATTTTTCCAAACAAAAAAAAACTTTAATATTAGTGTTAACTTATGCAATGAATCCATTATTCAGTGTTTTGATATATATCCGCTAGAAAAAGTTACTCTACAATAAAAGTTAGGTAACATTTAAACTCATTATTGCTTTTTGAAAAATAGAAAAATCTCAACGTATTGTTAAATAAATTAAAATTCCTGCTTGTAAAGTAAAATTAAATTAATTATAAGGATCAAAACACATTAAAATTTAAATATATCAATCCTTATAGTTAACGGCTTACTCCATATGCTAAAATATGACTGTGCTTTAAAAATCAAATGTTAAAATCATATTGAAGTCTACAGTAATAATTTGAATTGCATAATATCAATTATCAATATAATACATCCCTATCGCTAGAAATTATTCATCAACATCTCCATACGTCCAACCTCTAGTTTCTACAATCGTAACATCTTCATTACCATCTCTACATTAATGAATTCCCGCGCTCGCGCAGTTAATAATAAATCAAGCCCTCTCTCCCAATAATAAATTAATACACCACTCTCCGCTCCATCGGCGCCAGAAAAACGAATCATCATGCGCATTCTGCGACAAAAGTGCCTTACTAATAATAGCCATCATCCGGCAAGGGACTTCTTCTCTCTCGGGCGCGCATTATTTATTTTACAAAACGTATTAATGAGCCGGCGAGTTATGTGCAGCTGGCGCATTATCGTTATTACGAGTACCGCGGCGAAAATCGCCGCCGCGGACAAAATGCGGTTGGCTCCATCGAAGGATATAGGTGCGTTCGATGCGACGCGCAGTAGCAGCTATCACCGGTGTATCTTACACCGCACGCGCAGGGGTGACGCGCACTGGGCCCTCTTTTTCTTTTTTTCACGTTGTGCGGGCCAGCTTCCGAAGGGGGACATCAGCGGCAGTAGCGCGTTTTATAATATGCATTCGACTGCGCGGTGCGAAGGAAAAAAAAAGGAGAGGAGAGGAGAGCGAATGTCCCCGAGGGCTGGATGGCTATTAATATTTTTTTAGTCACACCCCTGTTTAGCATAGGCACGATGCGATGCTAGGCTGTATAGGATCTTCGCGAGAGTATCGTAACCCTTCCAAACAGCTCGGGCACAGTGAGAAAAAAATCACGGAGTAGCGAGACATCGCTACCGGCTAACCGACGTGGACTAGGCTACAAAGAAAAAAGTAGGGAAAAAACTATTATGATTTTTTTTTCGTTACAGTAAATAACTCGTTAATTGCATTAGAGGATTTTGTCATAAATTTTATTTATAAGGGTATATTTTATTTATTCTGCATAAGAGAATTATTTTATTTGAAGTTGACTTTTATTTTATACACGCGTGGACTTCTAAAAGATTAATTCGTTTTAGCAAAAACATTGTTATTAAAACATACACATAGTATACATAAAAGAAATCTGCAAAGTACACGTAGCTCCAGGAAACCTCTCTAACCAAGCAAAATTTCATTCGTATAACATACTCCGCAGGTCATCCGGAAACACCTCGCGCATACACACTATACATGTATCGTCGCGCAGCAAAAGAAGTGTACCGGGAATATAATATAAAAAGCGAGCTCAAAGCTCGAAAATGTAACCAGGTCCATTTCGTTTGTGCACTTTGTGGGAGGTGTGTAGCGACGTGGCGCGTTGATTAATTAAAGTCGACCAGAGCGGCAGAGTCGGCCGAAACGCGAAGTAATTAATCCGAGCCCGAGGAAACGCGATTTTGCGACCGGCGGCCTGACAAATGTGTTTTTTTTTCGCTGAATCGCCCCGAGCTGCGAGCGCGGCTCGACTCGCTCGCGTCGATGCGGGGCGAAAAGTCGTTTCGCAGCTGCCAGCAGTGAGGCCTAGAGTGTCGGAGTCGCAGTCGCCGCGCGGAAAAGCTACGCGCGTGAAAGCACCGAGAGAACGACAGTTGGCGAGTCTTGGAGTTCGCGTAAAATTAAAATTTGTAATATTCTTTTTAAGTTAAGTGAAGTCTGTTGGGGAAAAGTTAAGCTTACAAGAGTTTTTTGTTAAGTTTTTATTGCGAAACATTTAAAAATCATTGTTTTATTAGGTAATTTTATTATATGAGGAAAATTCATATACAATCGTTTTATTTATCTTCAAGATATATAGAAAGCTCACATTACCTCGAGGCTCACTTTACCTCACTCTCCCCTTCTACTAGCTATTTTCGATTCACGTTTTAATTGAAAAGAAAATGAAACGAATTAATTAAAATACAATGCAATTCAATATAATTGTGGATTCTTGTTATTTACCCTTATTTTGTTCTAATAAATAAATATGTTTGAGAGGATGTGAAATACTAACCCGATTTCTACCTTATTGACTTTTAATATTATCATTTATTCCCGATATGAAACAAATTATGTTAACGAATAAATTGTATTTATATGCTTTCCGAATTAATACCAGCTAGGACTAATCAGTTAAATTGTCAAGAGATTGTATTATTGACCGAAGAAGAAAAATAAATTAAGAAATATTAGGAACACAATTTTTACTTTTAGTGGAAGCATCAGCCTTTTGGAAAACGCATCTTGATGATGTCTTGGGAGCTATTTTGCAATCCCAAACAATAAGTGCCATTTGTAAAATCCATGCAGCATGCCCATAAGAATTAACGGAGAGAAGTACCACGTGGGACCATTGTGTCAGTTCTTATGGACTCGCATGGGTCATTAAATGGCGCTTTACATTTAAAGAAAGCGTACGAAAAGAGCTTTAATGTGATACATCTGAGGTGTCAAAAGCTTATTTTGATTCAAAGTTATGATCGATAGAAAATCGATCTTAAAATGACATACAAATAATCAACTTATTTATTCATTTGCTTTTAACTAAGCGGTTTTTATTTACACAAAATAGAAGTTATTAGTTCATTTATTGTAAATTTTTAGAGTAAAATTCTATTGGATTATAGCTAATAATATAAGAAGTGTAATTTTTTTACGAATATACTATGAACATTTTCGATACTTCAGCTTGTTCTCAAAATTGGGAGAGCGTTAGATGATTTAACCAGTCAAGGTCTTTATTTCTAGGTATCAGACACCTTCCAAAACTTCATCAATATAAGTTTCCCGAAGGCCTAATTTTCGCCTTTTGTTAGTAAAATACATAGTTTAACATTTTTCAACTCATTTTCAGTCTAAAACTATTTAAATGTCTTGAACATGTAGTAGGGATTCCAGGTGTAATTTAGGATTGCATAAAAAAGCGTTTTTCAGAAATATTTATTTATGTCAGGAAGAATATAATAAAAGTGTTTTAACGAATTGTAAAATATTATTGCGTTTTTTTACTTCACCAGACTTTTTAACTAATATTTTACCAATATGTTATAACAAATACAATCCAACGACTTACATCACAAAGAAGAACACAATATCGTAAGAGATATCAATAGAATTCAGCAAGGGACAGCGGATCGACGCTATTAAATTAATTGTCGCTGGAGCATCGTGCTCTCTTTTTCTCTCTGTCCCCACACCCTATATACATACGAAGACAGTGGAAGCATTGCGAGTAATACACGCGTCGAAAGAGATATAGCTTTACCACTCTCGCGTACGGTTCATTGTACCACCACCATCACCACCACCAGAAGCACCGAAAATCCGAAGGCAAAGCAATTTTTGGACAGCTTTCTCTCTCTCTCTCTCGCCCACTGTATCTCAACGGGCCGGCTTAGCGCGCGTCATTACTCGCGCGTAATTCGAGCGAGGCAATGAGCTCCCATTCATGCGAGCGCTCACGTTCGTATTTTGCGCCCGGTCTTTTTCCTTGTCTTTTATGCGCGCGTATCGGGAGAGAATCGATCGGCGCGCGTTTGCATATGGCCAACGCATATGGTCAAACGGTCAAAAAAAGGAGGGTGGCGACGCAGCTCGGATTGTTACGAACTTTCTCCCTGTGTGCCTCTGCCAGATATATATATATATATATATATATCCGCGCTGTGTGCATATGTATACGTGAATGTGGGACGCGAGGCATTTTCCGAAATTATTCGGCAAACAGCCTCTGGTAAATATTCGGTGTTATGGGCGAAAAAAACTGCGGAGCCAGATTCATGAGGGTGCGACGTGACTTATTGATGCTTCCTCGTGCCTCGGCTGTAGGTACTGCGATTTTCTCTAGTCATGCGTTTGCTCGGATGGATAAAAAAATGACGCTCCCTGCGGCATTTGCGTGGAAAAAAAACGTTATTTGAGTGCTGTCCAAAGCCAAACAAATGAAAACAATTACGCTAATGTTGGCTTGCTGACAAAAAGACTTCGATTTCATCGTATAAAAAATAATATGAGTAGTTTAGGTCACGTAAGTATACAATATCGATGCCACTTTGTATTATTTCTATAACAATTTAGTGACTTGTAGTTTTTGGATAAAAAAAATTATTTTGTTTACTGTGATAGTTTTTTAAGGGAAAAATTTAAAAGAACAACAAAATTCTGTGGTTTTGAGGCAGAACAACGAACGTCACTTTATTTTATTTGAAAATGTAGTTTTTAGTGATTTTGGTATCTATTGCATGGTTTACTTTCATGTAGAAAAGTCAAAAGTTCCTATTTCCCCAATCTATACTTATATTTTGCATAACTAAAACCTCAATATCCCAACGCTTCAAAAAAATAAACGTTTTGTCTTTTCACCACATAATTAGTTACATAATATTATGTACATTTTTATTTATAAAGCAACTATTTTTTTAATGAATTTTTAGAATAAAATATCATGCTCTTCTTATTATTTATAATACGATAAGTTTGTTCTACGTTTCAACTATTATTTTTCTATTTATAACGAAATTTAAATAGCTTGAAAACAAAGACGATAAATCATTAGTCATTAAACCGGCCCTTTGTCGCCTAACGTCACAGATTACACAGGCAAAAAAGCGTCATTTCTCGCTTTTTCATCAAGGTCCACGTCATAAATCTCGCGATTTCGACCTCTTACGACTCAAATTCCGCGCGAGTAATTTCATAACCGTAAATCGACCTTTCAACGATTCCTCGCCGTCACTGCCCTGCACGACGAAACAATGTTTTTTTATCCTTTCTCGCTTGTACAGCCAGAAAAACAGGGCCGCGTGAGAAGGCGCAAAAGAAAGCGGCCAAAGAAGCCTGAAAAAAACGCCGAAAAGGAGCTCGATGATCCAGTCAACCCGGGGGGGTTAAAGAGGTAAACACGCGAAAGCGCGCGCGGCTACGAGGGCGCGCAAAAAGAAGATCCAGAAACGGGGTCACCGCGGGGTGTTGTTGCGCAACCCTTTGCCTCGCGCGTTCGGCAAAAACCACTCGCTTGTAAATCCCGATGCAAAGAAGAGCACAGGGGTGAAGCGAGCCTGACGGGCCCTTAATTCAGTTAATTTAGATTTTATCCGTTAGCCGAGATACGTCGGGTGCACGCTTGAAAAAGCGTCGGAAAAAATCCGAAAAAAACGAGAGAAACCCGGCGTATCGGGTTTTGCCGAGGCGATGAAAAACTGCAGGGAAAGGGTTGCGAGCGGCTCTCTTACGACCGAATGATTATATACTTATTTAGGCGGCGAGCGGGGATTTTTTGCCCCTTTTTCGTCCGCGGCTTTTTTCCTCTGGAATGTCCCCTTTTCCTTTGTGCTGCCCGGCTGGTTTTTTTCGGGGGGTAAACCGATTTTTTGCGGCGTCTCCTCGTTCTCGACTGTTTTATTATAATCGGCGTGAAATCATAACCGATCGCCGGCCTCAGAAGAAGCCGCGCACCACGAGATGGATTCCGCTTCGTTGTTTTTCCGGCCGCAAAAAGCACTCGAAAAAATCAAGAGGACGCGAAGGGGCGCACGTATTTTGCGCGCGCAAAAAATAAGTTGCAAACGCAACGGTGTACCGAGATAAAGTTTAGAAAAAAAAGGGGAACGGATCAGAAAGTGCGACGTGGCTGGGTCCGGTAAAAAATTTACGGTTTTAAAATCACGCGAGAAATTATTATGCCGGTGCATTCGCGTAAGGTAGGTTTAAAAAAAGAACGGTAAACTTTCGTGACGACGACGAATATCAAAACAAGTCGTAAATATTAAATATAATTTTTATGCAAGAAATTTTTGTTTAGATAAGGCGAATGTATGCTCACGTAGCTTTCTACTTAGTTTGTATTTTTCTTGTTACACATTCTTTTTCCTATTAATTAATGCACAAGTATCCCTGAATATAAAAACATAAATTGTAATATCGAATCAGTTAACGATCAAAGAATTGAAAAATTTAATTAAAATAGATAACAAATAATACATACTAGGAATTTATATTCACGAAAATACAACTATTATTGTAAGAATCTTCTCAGTATTTTAAGAAAATCTCAGATACAGAATCTATGGCTTATTCATTTGTAAGATATTTGTAAATTCAAAGATAATAACATCTAAATAGCTATTATTATACAGATGGTGAATAAATACTTAATAGCTAGGAAGGTATTATTATGCGAAAGTAAGATTAGGTATATTCAGTCTAATTAATTTGACTTTCGTTTAATTAATTTTTATTAATATCACGTCCTTCACTTTTTGTTAAATTGTTGTCAATGCACGTCGATGCTTATACGGTACGTTCACCTTATGCAATTTGGTTTTTATTTTATTATATTTCAGCATTTATTTCAACGTACGACCATACACATGCTACAGTACAAAGCTCAACAATCGCATTTTATTATTCCAAAGCATATAATCGTCGCGCAAAACTCCATACAAACGCGCATCGTCATTAGCACCGCTCGAGTACGAAATCGTTACATCCCAAACACTCTTCATTCCAGATGTCCGCGCGCAATATCATACGATACACTATACGCACTGCATACGCCTCGCGTCCCCCTCAAAACGCATATATAATTCCGCGCTGCAAGGCAGCGGCTGACCGGCGCACATTATACCAACGCAGCACAAAGCTCGCTCGCGCGAGACACACACGCAAATCGCGCGCGCACGCGCTCGCACAATAAAAAGGGCGAGAGATGCACGTACATTCAGAGGGGGGGTGACTTTTGACGGGTGGACACGCACATGTGACCTGTTGACCTCAAAGCCCATAGGGTCTCGATCTCGAGTCGGACGAAAATATATTTGGGGTAAAAATAATACAATTTGCGCATAATAGGGGAGAGAAAAAAGAGGAGAGCGAGCGCGTGCATCGCTCGTGCGTATTCAAATGACGACGCCGGCGGCCGGACACCGCGCAGCGCGCGCGATGTAGGGAGACGTGCATCGCCGAGGGCAGGATCAAAGGACAGGGGGGAGTCCGACGACAACAATGCCTCGCCGCTGTCCGAGGTGCACGCGCTTCTACATCATCCAGATTATTCCCTCCCCGCGTGCACGCGCAACTCTCGGACATTGCGCGAAAGTCCGATCGATAGTTCCCGGTTAGCTTTTTTTTTTACGGGGCAAAAAACACCCAAAAAACTGCCTCATTTGGAGAGCGTCTTTTTTTCCAATTCTCACAGGAAATTCCGATGAGAATCGGAACTCCTCAGCTGCTTGCAGCACGGTGAAAAAACTGCGGTCACGGGAGGTCGATGCGAAAATCGTCAATCTGGCCGAGTTTCCTTTTATCGTAAGCTCGCGCTCTCGGCTTTCTCACGACTTTTCCCCGTCCGAATTCCCAGATTCCAGATGTTTTACATTACGCCGCACTCATTTTTTTCCTAATTACCTCGGGCGCGCGACGAGCGACGCGACTCCACAATGAAGCAGAAAGAAGAGCGCGAGGAAAGGGCCAATAAAGAAAGAAGAGAGAGAGAGCGAGTTCTTCTTTCGTTCGAGTTCTCCTCGTCCCAATGTCATCCGAGGAGAATATCCACGTGGGCGCTGTAAATAAGCCGCGAGATCGCTGCTCGCGTTAAAATAGCCCGGGAAGCTGCCGCTGCTGCTGCACATCCGCTGCAGGGGTTGGACACGTCGCCAGGACCCCTCGCTCCGTTCGTTTCTCGAAAACTATTTTTGTTTCGAGACGAGAGAGAGAGACGTGCATGCATGCGTGCGCGCGTGTTTGAGAGAGTGAGAGAGGGAGGTTGTGTGAACGAGTCCGATCCTTGGAGCTATCAAAGTCGAAGAGGGCAGTGGCCGCGCGCTCCAGAACTGTCTTGGAGTCGGATTGCCTTTGCCTATGCTCTCGGATAAGAAGAAGAGAGATTCTGGGATGTGAGATGCTGGCATTGAAAGTTTGGGCTTTTTGCTCCAGTAAAGGTCAGCTTTTATACAGAAAGTGTCAAGTTTCTTTTTACAGATTTCTATGTAATAATCTCACTTTTATTTTTATACTGTATTATTGTGGAGATTTAAGAATATTAATAGTTTTACTAATGTATAATAATTTTTATAAAATAATAAAGATACGACTATTTATACACTGAAAAAAAAATTTGTTAAATCTAAAATATTGATTTGATAATAGTAAATATTTAATTATGTTTAGATTGGTATTCATCAATTCAATAAATATTTACTAAATTTAAGAAATATTTACTTTATTTAAGTAAATCTTTTCTTAGTACGATTTAAAGAAACGTTTACTTAGATTTAACAAATTTTTTTTTCAGTGTAATAATTCATAGGAGAATATTATTGTCCTTATCATTATTATTCTTATTACGTACACATATATAAGTAATGCAAATTGATGTAATCAAGAATTGTACAAGATTAAAATAAACTCTCATAGATGCGAAGCAAGGAAAACCAAAACATACGATGTTGTATTATGTATGCAAATTATTTAAATGAACAAATACAATAAAGAAAGATTAAGAATAATAAAAGTCTCAATTATAGACTGAAAAAGATGAATAAATTCTAATAAACATTCATTATATACTGCTGAAAACAAATTTATCGAAAATAAATAATAATGCCACGTGGGATGACTTTGACACTATAGGCTTATTTATTTACAAAATAAAACAAAAGCAAATAATTCAAGAATATGTGTTTAGTGGTTTACAATCGTGTATATATCAAATCTAATGTTAACATGTTAAAAAATAGCAGACATTACAATTCCTATCGTGCCAAGAAAATGTATGAATTAAATCTATTTAAATTGATTTTATGAATAATAAATAAATAATAATAATTTAAGCCCTATATAAAACTTTTTTTGCACAAATAATTTGTCAGTAATTTGTTTCTAAAATACAATTCTTAAGTCAAACTTTACAAAAACTGCACATGTTCAATATAAATAGTTCATTCAACAAATTGTTTAAAAAAAATTATGCAATTAGTGACCTTAAATAGAATCAATTCATGTGTAAAATTGACAAACGCGATTTACGCGTATTTTTAATACAAAAGGAAACCACTTCCCAAAGCCTCATCGAAAACCGTTTCCCGAACGTCGTGGTCTCTCCTTGTTAGTAGTACCTACAGAAATAAACATTTATTTGATTTTATTACATTTTTTTTCTACTTAGTAAGTACAATCAAAGAAATTTCAGATAAAGAACGGTCAATATTGAATCCGCTATAAATATTGCACAATTGCTTTAGAAATACAAACATAATATAAAACTCGAGCCAGCTTCTGTTTACCAGAATTACCGAGTTCACTAAATCTTGACAAAAATAGCCGTCTGCTCCGAGATGAACGAAAAAAATGTACGTTTTACCCCACTGTGTGTGCGACAGCAGCCGCGGCAGCAACAGTCGGCGAGACTCGCCATCACACGACGACCGAAAAGTATAAATTCGGCTGTGGCCCTCCGAGCGGGCAGAGAACTTCTTTTCCTCCGACTCGGCCCTACACGCCGCACTGAGGCTTTAAATCTTCTTCCCGCGCGCGCTGCCTGCACGCGCTCTCGTACACAAATGACCAAAAAGTAAAATCGATGCCGATAAACAAGACACAGAAAATAGCCCAAGTGTATTTTCAGGAGGGACTCGTGGAAAAAAGTGTGGCTTTCAAGATAGACTTGTAAAAATGTGACTTTTAATTGAACGGATAGTTTTAACATTATACAATTAAGTGAACTGCTTACTGAGATAAATGTGGCTGGGATAGTAAAGCTATATTTGCTAGAGAAATTTAGATAAATCAGCAATGTTTTTGGCAAAATTTATTTGCTGCAGTATACCGACATTTTTTACTGAAGCGAAGAGATTTTTTTATATACCAACAATTTCTTTCGCTGTCTAGGTTATAACATTGGCTAATAAACCATACTTTCGATTTTTTAACTACGTACTTTTCGTGTACGTAAGCCGTGCGTTGAAAGAACGAACCCTAATTCTATTCTTGGTTGCTTCGCAACAGAAGCGAATAACAAATTTAGCTCTTTATTATAATATGTTACATATGAATATTTAAAACTGTTAATGTTTAAGAACTTGCAAAACGTTGCAGATTCACATTTTACAAAAACGACCAAAACGACTTAGATCGTTCATTGAACGAACTTCTCACATAATTATAAAGCTGTTATTTATCTATAATTATTTTTCAGAGAGACACTGAAGTCATTCGGGTTTGATAATCATAAGAAAAATTAAAGCATATTAAACGTTAAAAACAATATTTTTAAGAATGTATTTCGCAACTTCATAAATGCTAAAAATCATATAAAATATTTTTAATAGCAAATTCCGATTATATTGAAATTATTAGCTATAGCGACACAATTATAAGGTACAACAACGATGTATATTCGCAAGTTCTAAATCTTTTGTTTAATAAAATGTTTTGACCACTTTTTTAATTTGATACAGAAGCATAATAATTTTATTTTTTTGTCAGTAATATTATTGATAACATTTTAAAGATAACAGTTTCAACTTATTTTTAAACTTATAAACAACTTATAAATGGCAAGATACATTCTTTTACAATAAATTTACCGTCAGTGACTCTCATACTCTTACTCTATCCTACTAGTTTTCTGACACAGAAAGAATTTTCTGATAAAAATTACCATAAAAATCTTTGTAAATGTGGGACATTCTGACTTCAGGGAAAAAATGACGCCGATAAACGGTAAAATTTATTATTACTGAAAAACAAAAATTGGTCATTTCTTTCATTAAAGTCAGATTGTCCCACGTTTACAATGAATTTTACGGTCATTTTTAACAGACAATTCTTTCTGTGCAGTAAAATGGTACTTTTAAAAATCAAATTCGTTGACATTGACTTCTGGAATCCTGCAATAGATATACGAATTCGTTATGATTTTTCAGGAAAGCCATTTCAATTTACGATGTTCAATGTATTTCAGTGTAAAAAAATATCTTCTTGTCATTTGGTCATGAAAATTAAATTGATATTAAAATTATTGATCTCTAAAATAATCCATAGGTCCTTGGACCACTAAATAATGTATAATTTTTTAGTATATATATATATTCTCTGTGAAATCGAAGACAAAAAAAATGTTTTTTCTCTAACAAATTTTAACATGTATATAAGGTTCTTATAAGTGTCTGTGAATTTTTTCAGATTTTTTTGACCAAGTATGTTCGAGTTACCTGGGGCAAAGACGGTAATTTTGGCATTTTTTGCATTTTGAAGCTGTTTTGAATGATTTTTAGCTCAATAGGAGTGCTGTTACGCAAAAATTGAATGGGTACTTTTTGTATGCAAATTTTCTGAATTTTTCAAAAAGAATATTTGTAAGGTCATATGAGCCTTCATTATATGGATTTAGTTCATTTCAAAAATCAAAAGTTGAAAAAATGAGAGTTCGATCACTTGGTCGACTACCAAAAAATTCATGGAGATGCCTTTTTTAGTAAAAACGTACATAAGTCCCAGAACGGCATTCGAGCTGTATTTCTTGCTAAAAATAAAAATAACAGTCAAATTATGCTAAAATATGATTAAAATGCCTATTTAGCACCATTAATAATGGGTTCGGTCATTCGGCTCAACACCAAGAAATTCATGGAGATGCCTTTTTTAGTACATAAGTACCTGCATAACTCCTAGAATGATAATCAAGCTGTATTTCTGGTTAAAAATATAAATAACAGTCAAATGCTAAAATATTATTAAAATTCCTATTTAGCATTTATAATACTGAGTTCGATCTAAATATAATACTGGATCATCACTAAAGAAATTATGAAAGTAGCTTATATTAGTATAAAAGAAACTGATATAGTCTCAATACCGTAACAAAGCTGCACTTCTTGTTAAAAATAGAGATAATGCTCAAATTATCCTAAAGAATTATTAAAGCGTATGTAAAATGCACTTTTATTGAGCTAAAAATCATTCAAAAGAGCTTAAAAATGCAGAAATTACTAAATTACTGTTTTTGTCCCACTGTAATTCGAACATATTTTGTCAAAAATATCTGATAAAATTCACAGACACTTATGAGAACTCTATATACATGTTTAAATTGGTTAGAGAAAATATTTTTATTTTGCTTTGATGTCACAGAGAATCGCCCGTATATATATATATATATATATATATATATATATATATATATATATATATATATATATATATATATATATATATATATATATATATATATATATATATATATATATATTTCTAACGATTAAAATAATTTAATGTTTTTAATTGGTTAAAAAAAGTTACATAACTAGAAAAATAAAAAATAAATTGTAAACCAAATTTTTAACGAATTATCTTTATTTAGGATCATGTTAAGGATCATTCCATTGAAATATTACGTTATAACTTGGATTTTAGTACTTTAAAGAATTATAGGAGCTTATAATGATTGGCCAAATTTAAATTCTTAGGAGGTATTATATTTATCTTTAAAAATGCTAGTTATCTATACCTTTAGAGAAGAAATTGAAGTAATACATTAATCATTTATGTTCATTTTCAAGCTTTAACCCAGACTAGGTATGTTAAATATTTGAAATGGGTAAATATAACACAGATACTGAAAAACGTTAAGATGTCAGACAATTTCAATTTATTCAAACATTTTACTATATATTTTTACCTTATTTATAAACATAGTAAGTTCCTACAGAAAAATTGCTAATTAACCGCATACAATAAAGGTTAATTTATTATTATATAAAAGGTATTTTTTATTAAAAATTACTAAAGGTATCGGTATCAATACAGCCGCAATAGACGTACAAAGTAATAAATATAACACACGGCAACTATCACCAACACCCTAAAATCGAGTATTAACCTCCCAAACAAACTGTCCTTCCCTTAACAACCGGTGCGCAAGTCGATGACAGCGCATCGTGCAAAGCGAAGATTACTCAAAGCCACGACACAGCGGTACTATATATAACAAACCCGGCTCCATAATATATCCCGATAAACCGCGTCCGCGCCCCAAACGAGCGCTTATAAAAAATCCAAGCCCACGAGCTCTCCGAGCGTGGGTCTCGGTGAAAGCTAGTGCCATGCACGAATTTCCCAACCCGCGTGACAATCTCGTTAGGACAG
This sequence comes from Gastracanthus pulcherrimus, assembly GCA_949152435.1. Classification (NCBI taxonomy): domain Eukaryota; kingdom Metazoa; phylum Arthropoda; class Insecta; order Hymenoptera; family Pteromalidae; genus Gastracanthus; species Gastracanthus pulcherrimus. The sequence goes on along the minus strand of OX424572.1, from coordinate 215,037,712 downwards.
CTCCTCCTCGTCGCTATATACACCTTTTTCTCCATGCGTGATAGGCTCGGCGCGGGGGAGGACGAGTATATACACGAGCCACTGCGGATAGTATTGACCGGTGGGCTTTTCCCGGCTTGGCACAGCTCGGTACCAAGGCCCCTGGAAACGGGCGCCCTGGCTACCCGGCACCGACTATCGAACAAACTGACCAGCAGTCACGATATATCCCTCTCTCCCAGTCTACTCGCGCTCGCTGCTCGTAGCCTCGCTTCTCCCGGGCTCTTGCGCTCGCTCGCCTTCACCTGCTCGATATGCCCTCGCACTGCCAGGTGGATATATATATGAACGTGTGTACGTGTGTACGTGTGTTGTCCCGTGCTGCAGTGGACGAGGGTCTGCGTGATTATGCTAATCGCCCTGGCTCCGGGAGTCCATTAGCTAATTGGAGAGATCGGGTGTGTACCTGTACGGTAGCTAGGCTGAGTGTATTACGATGTGTGGGGGTATATGTGAGCCCCTTTTTTTAGGCAGGAATTGAGACACGCTGTACTGGCCAAGCGCGGGTCGGGGTGGAAAACGTTTATACGGACTGCTGGACGCGTGTTACGGTTGTTTTGTTTGATTGTCCGTGACGAGACTGTTTATGGCTTTGAATCGAGGTGTTTGTACGTTGGGTGATAGGAGCTCGTTGCGTTTGAACAGATGTGGCTAAAGGCGGATTGAGCTGGATTTTGGAAATATGCATATTCGCGAGGAAAATACCAGAATTATTAAATAACGATGAAATACTTTATTCTTGTCATTCGTGTGTCTCTTACGTAATATAATAATTATTACGAAATATTTTTATTTTGACAAAATAGGTTTATTATTAACTATTTATTGGAATTGAGTTCTCGATTTTATGATAGACGATGGATGGTGTATTGAATTTTATCAAACAAACATGTTATCGTATTTACATATTATTACCCAATTTCGTGAAATATGACGAGCTAGTTTTTTTCAGATTGTCAAACAAATGACATTCATCATAGCGGGCTCCCTTAAAATACCGGAAAGTTATTTATTCGGAAATCCAAAATATCGGAATATTTAAAATTCGGATATTTAAAAAATCGGAAAGTTGAAAAATGGGATTTAGAAAAATTCGGAAAATATTTTTACTGAGAGTTAAAAATTCGGAAAATTAAAAATCGTATTACTAAAATAACGGAAATTAGATATTCGGAATGCCGCAAATTCGGAATATTAAATGGAGTGGCACGCCGTACTGAAAGTATGCATTCTGTAGAGAATCTAAAATTAAAACAGCATATTCTTATTGGCACCATAAGGCCCATGTAAAAATAAATTAAATGTCTAGATTTGTAATCAGTTTACATTTGTTAGATATGAGAAAACATAGTTTCCTTTGAATTATTTTTCCACTTTTCGATATGTCAGACTTTTAATTTTCCGAATTTTTAACTCTCAGTAAAAATATTTTCCGAATTTTTCCAAATCCTATTTTTCAACTTTCCGATTTTTTAAATATTCCGATATATTGGCTTTCCGAATAAATAACTTTCCGATATTTTAAGGAGACCCATCATAGCAATTAGTACATCCATGTAAATATATCATCTATTGCCATAATTAAGAAAATACATTTTCAACTCATATCACCGTAAAGCATAATACGTAAACCTAATCTTGTTCTTCAAATAAATTACGCAATCGCTAAAACAATACAATAAACCTTCACCACTCCAGAATTAAAAAAGCTGTAGAAGTAAATGCCGCAACTCTTCCCTTTCTTACTAAGGCAGAAGAGCAGCAGCAGCGGCAGCAGCAGCGGCAGCTAACTACTTCGTGGATTCAATGTATAGCAGCACGAGCAGCTCGAAATAGAAAATAGTCGTCGGTCTTTCGCTCAGGACATTCACTAGCCTCTCGTACCATCGAGGGAGAGATAGAGCGAGAGAGAGAGAGAGAGAGGGAGGCGGGAGCAGCAGTGAACTATTGCAGGAGAGCACGATAGAGAGAGACGGAAAGGAGAGAAAGGGCATAGAGTACAGGCCATAGGCATTAGGGAGCAGCGCAGCGCCTGGCACATCGTCCTCTCTCTCTCTCTCTCTCTCGCTCGTCGAGCTTTGTTCTCGCGCGCGCGGAGAAAGAGCTGTGGAGCTGCGCGAGAGCTAAAGGAATCGACGACTTATCGCTTCGCCTTTCTCTCCCTCTATTAAGCATCCTCTCCCCGACTCTCCTTCTCTCTCCATCTCTCTCTCTCTTTCTGGTCGATCGGGTCACACACATCAGTCCCAGCTTCGCTCGTTCGCGCGAGACATACACGGAGAGGAGAGGACACAGCGTATACACTGTGCACGCTTCACACGCGAGAGAGAAGGAGAGCGTACGAAGGCACGTCCGAGTTCAGCTAATATGTGGCTGTATATAGCTGTATAGCCCCTTCTCTCCGTGTATCTCCTAGAGCGAGAGCACGACGCAGTTGCGCAAAAAGAAGGAAGGGCTCTCCGCCGTCTGTACACCCGTGTGTATAAGTGAACCGACCCTCTCGACCTGCGCGCGCACACTGGCCAACAAGGAGAAGAAAAAGAAAGGGTTCGTAAAAAATCATCGGCCAGGATCTTGGATATATAAAAAAAAAGAGATTTGTCCCTTCTCTCGATCTGGGTCCGACCTTTTTTACGCGCGTCCACGGGGCTTTTCGCAGCTGGTCGCCGAGGGATATCCCCGAATAGAAGGGGAGAAAAAAAGGATTCGGCAGGGCCATTCTTCCGCGTGCGTGTGTGAGGTATTCCTATGGCCGAGTAAACTCGAAGTACGGTCCACGTGCAGTGGGTATATCTGTAAATGCACGGTTTTGTGCGCCGTGTAAGAGATGAAAAACTGATGCTGTTGTAGCCGCGCTGCCCGTGGAGCGAGAAACCGAGAGTTGACCTGCTTAGCCCTCTCGCATCTCTAACCTCTCTGCACTGCTGCACGTACGTGTGTGTGTGTATCTGTGTGAATGTGCATCGTGCCCTCGATTTATATACGCGATTCGATCCTTCGCGTGTACGGTGCAGACGCGGCAGCACAAGTGAATAAAGCCCGCGCATTTTTTTTTCATTCTTCTTAGTCTCTCTTCCCATCGGCTAGCATCGGGGGATGGACTGCGGAGGCTCTCGTCTCCTTTTTTATTTCTATGCGTCTTGGATCCTCCTATTTCTTCCGGGCATCCGAGCTGCTGGGCCTCTTCACCCTTTCATGGACTTACGTCGCTGCGTTTTTGGAGAGGGGGAGTAAATTGTCGTGGCTATTCTACTGCGAGGTCGCGGCTCGAGTGGGAAACAAAGTGTACGCAAGGAGGAGACGGGTTTCTTACGTTTTTCTTGGAGTTCTATTTGAGAGCGGCGATTTTCTTTTTAGGAGATTGACGGGTTGCGCGAGGGATATTCGTATGTCGGGTATTACCGAGTATTACTGCGAGCCATGAAATGTTCGGGAGTTGATGGAGGTGAATTCGCCGAGGTAGTGGAGATTAAAAAAGGAAAATTCTTTGTGGGTGCTGCGATGAGAAATACAAACTCTTTGATATGGATTTATTCGGAGATTGGTATCAAATCTGGAACGAGGTGGATTGATGGTGGATACTTTACTTTGGTTCTGTCTCTATTTTTGTACTTGTCTGATCAGATCGAGAAGTATAGTCAGGTATATCTTCATATTTTTTAGGGAATGAATATAATTTGAAGAATATATATTTTTTTATAGGTAATTCCGCGAAATTAGATAGTGATTATTGTTAGTGCGTTTCACACATTAATTTAATTTCGAGAGGAATTTTACGAGTAAAACAAATTTTTATTTTAATAATAAAAGCTCTTATGGAGATTGATTAAATGCATTTTCTATTGCATAGTCACCTAAAAACTGGATATTGTTACGATACACTATCTTTATATATTCATAGGTAAGATAAATCATATAAAATAAAGAAAATACTGCGATACCGACTTTATAAAAAAAGTTATTATATAATTTTAGTGAAATATGTGGGTATAATATGAATATACATTAATTTATAGATTGACTTTAAGACGTTTGAACCGCTTTAAATGACAAAACCTCGGACAAAATCGTAAGTTAAACAAATCAACTTGGGTTAGTTAAGTTAAGGGGGCTTAAAGGTTCATGGTTTTATTATTTTACCAATTTTTTAATAGCAAATTTCTCAACTTGGGCTGAAAGTTTAAGATTTTATTATTTGAACTTATTTAATTGCAAATACTTCAGTTTGGGTTAGTTACATTTTGAGTTTACAGTTTAGGGTTTATGGTTTTATTATTTAAATTTTTTAAATTACAAATTGCTTATCTTGGGTTTGTTCAGTTTAGGATTTAGTGTTAATTAATCAATTTTATTTACTTTTTACTTTTAACTTTCAAATTGCCTAGCTTGGGTAAGTAGGTTTGAGATTCTTCTTTTGTGATTATTTGAAACAAGACCTGCCCTACTCCATACCGAGAAAAATTGGTATGCGCCACCATTGCCCAATAATGCATAAAGAATTAGATCTAGAAAGTATTCGAATATGTGAAAAAAATAATTGTGTGTTATTTCAATAAATTGGCAGTACACAAAAACCAATTAAAGAGATACTATATATAATGATAATTAAAAGTAAATTATATCACAGCAGCTAACGCTTAACCCTCCTGTGCATAAATCTATTTGCGTTGTGTGGATCGAATGTATGTCTGCAACCATATCTTCTACAATTTCTATAAACTTCCACAAATCCCTAAATTAAATTAGCTATATTATTTTAGCTTAAATTTTAGAGGTTGAAGATGTCCTTACGATGTAAAGATTTAAGTTTGTGATGCAAAATGTATAAAAAAGACACTTAAATACTACACCTACATACATGTATCTAAGTTTAAGATATTATGTAAATATTTATAAGTAGCAAAATCTAGTATTTGACTTATTTTTGTAAAAGTATGTGTAAATATTTTATAAAAATTACTAAAAACATTTATTGTTAATAAATACTTCATAATTAATAATTTGTTCGAATTCCGATTTAATATATTAAATCTGCTCGAAATATATTAAGATTATTATATCAAGGCCATTGACACAATTATAAAGAAAAGATCCAATGTTGCGATAGAAAAAGCGTCAGCTCGGAGACTTGCAGGGGCGTAAACAATCGCCTTACATCGTAACCGATACACGCAGTGCCGATTCGTGCGCGCAAACGCGTACGAAAGAAAAAAAAATCGAATAAAAAGATCGAGGAGACGGAAGCGCCATAGGTACAGGCACTACACCGAGCGAAAACGGTTTTTTTCTCCGGCTCATCTTTCAAGCTTTTTCTGGGTCATCCGGCCATCCATTATACGCGCGATCCTGTTTTCCTCCCGCGCGCGCGTGCATGATCTTCAATGCTCGCAGCGAACAAAGTGTCCCCAGAGCGCGTGCAGCGCCCGACTGGATTATAACGCCCGGAGACTCGCAAGGGATTACTTTCATCGGTGCGGCCAGCGAGCTTCCTCAAAAACTGTAAATTGCTCGGACAATTTTCATGAGTTTCTCGGGGGGTCGGACAGGGGGTTCGCTTTTCTCGATGCGATTAGCTTGCACGGTGAGATACCGCTGTAACTTGTACTCCGTGCGTGCGAGTGTAAAAGAGGCTGGGGTGTTTCGTGTGCGAGCGCGCCCTTTCGGGGGTTAGGTAGTTCCTGGTGCTTTTTCTGTTTGTTTAGGATTTTATGCGGATTTTTTTGTTACTTTTTCAGGAGGACAATGCGGGGGTATAGAGAGATTTTCGAATGTGGTGAATCGATTAACCGTAATTCGGGGGGTTATGAATTCAGCTTTATTCCATAATTTCCTAGTGCAAATAATGAATAAATAAACTCGTGGTAAAAATGTCATAGCTTTACAAGTGATTGCATCACAATAATAACGATTGCTTTATATTATATTAAAAAACATTTTATTAGAAAATAAAATAATATATGAGAGATCAACAAAACTTGACATTGGTAAGTAAAATTGTAAAGTTAACTAACAGAAATGTCATATAGTATTTAAATGTTTATTTATATGCATTTATAAAAGAGTATAAGTGTGTGCTAAGAAAAGGGTAGTTCGTTTTTCGAAAATGACACATCAGTTTATGACACAATAGTAATGATTTTTACAAAGGTGCACATTGTTAATTTAATGTTGAGTGATTTTGTCTGATGCTAGCTTTATATAAAATGTAACTTTATATTACGAAGTGTTTAAACTTAATGAAAAAAGTATGAAAAAAGCATTTATAAAGCATCTTTGCCACATGTTATTGTTTCTATAACTAAATACTTAGCCAATATAAACGTATATGTGTAAATATTACTTTTCTTATTTCACTAATTACCTACAGAATAATACATAATCTAATAAAATTTAAGAACACCACACTTTGTTCAAAAAGCTTTTCTAAGTGAAATAGATTTGTTATAACACCTTTTTTTTTAACAATTTAATAAAAGAAAATCTATTAACAAAGTCAAACAAATATTAAACAAATGTCTGTTATTAATAAACAAAGTTCCCCAATTGTTTTTATTATTTTATTTCTGTTAATACTCCTTCTGTTAATTCCTCATACTAGGTAGGACTGAAGAGTGCGTCTACTCGTGGGTTAGACGAGTTAGCTTCATGACACAGCAATCGGGCCAAGTAAAACAATTGCACCGTATATCTCCAAATCATGAATATTACTTTTGCAGGGTGCATTGAAAGGGGTGTATTACCGTTGGCTTAACGTGATGCTAAAGCCACCAGTCACCGACAAATATGAGGAACCACTTTTCTTATTTTATTTTTAATTTTTAGTAAATATCTCTATGAAACGTTATTGTCCTACTCAAAAACAACAACTTTTCAGAGAGATATTTTCTCAAAATTAAATATTGAATAAAGAAAGTGGTTCTCCGTATTTTACGGTAACAAGAGGGTTTAGCATCACCTTAAACGACAAAATAGTACTTGCAAATTGTTTCCAAATTTGTTTTGCCACAATTTTTGTTGTAGATTCACCCATTATTATTTCTAGAGTACAAATTTCTCTTCTGCAACAATTAACAATCGAGAATGAGTTAGAAGCGCCTAGAAACAATCCCAGTCTTCCGCCACGCTACGCAAGCAAAGCCACCGCTGCTCTCCATTCCTCAAAGTGCAATAAAATTGAAACTCAGTAAACAGAAGTACACGACGACAGCGCGAGTTGATTTTTTTCTCTTCAAACCGCTCTACGCCAGCTCCCGAGTGTATGCACGCCTGTCACGATTTTGCGCGCGCTCGCGTCAGCGGCAGAAGCGACGGCGGCGTCTTACGAAACGCCCGGCGACAACCGCGATATCTCTCCCGCGCTATATAATCCCCTCGTCGACGACCAACTTTTTTTTTCGTCGCGGTCGTAATTATTCCAAGGTAAGACGGACGCGCCTACGCAACTGCACACACACGTGGTGAACAGACGCGCCGCGCGCACACTCACTTACATCGAGAACAGGCCGAAATAATAATACGCGCGTGTGTAGGGGAGGGGAAGCGAGCCGGAATTTTTTTCCAGCTCATTAGGCTGCACGGAGGCGGTCACGCAGTCCCGGCGGTGTACAGCTAAGCGGGAGAGGAATAAAAGAGCTCGGAGCGCCGAGGAGTCGGGCAAACAATTGTACAAACAGCGCCGTATTTCATGATAACACACATGTACAAACATCCTTACGTAAAACGGGCAATTACACGATAAAACTGGACCGACGACGACGAGGCACTGGAAATGTGCGCAGCATTCTGTGTAGCCTCTGTGTGCCTCACTCCTGTGTTTCGTTGTGTCCTTCTCGCTCGCTGCATGCGCGGCTTTTCTCTCGCCGTCGTCGCGCTTATAGTCTTTGCTCGGGCTTCGCCGCGCGCTCGAGGAGTGTGGGTGTTTGAACAGAGGAGAAGGGGAGAGGAGAACCGCTGCGGCGCACGTGGGGCTTTTAGGCCGCGGCGGCGGCGCAACCTCTTTCGGCTGGCTGGCTCCGCTTCCAAATTTTCGGAGCTTTTATCGAGCTGGAGGCCGGCTTTTCTACCTTCGCTTGGGTGCAGCGAGGAGGATATACCGGACCGAGAGCATTTTTCGATGTGGTAGATTTGATTTGATTCTTATTGGAGATGCGATGATGGTAGTGGTCGGGGAGAAGAATATGCTGAGTTTGGGTATTGTATGGGGGGCGATTGAAGGTGAGGCGGGTTATGCCGGGACATGACCTATTCTACGTCTATGAGCGGATGGTTGCATACGAACAGGGGTTTGGGTATTGTCAGCCCTTATTTAGGATGTATTAACTCATTTTTTTAATAACTCGGTTCTACATTAGTTTTATGTAAAAATACGAAAAGTTGATTTGCATTATTTCATTCGCAAATTGTAGTACAGCTATGGATAAATTATATAGAAAAAAATTAGTATTTTCGCTTTTACGTTACGAGTATGCTAGATAGTATATACAAATTATCATATTTATTATCAATATTAAGTATTAAATTACTATAAATATGGTAATATTTAGAGAAAGCGGTTACGTCTTCAATATACAACAAAAAGAGTAAATTTTGCAATATAATATTTATCAGTATTAGATAATCTATCAGTCCTAGATTCTCAAAATCTTTGAGAAGTCTTTTTAAAATACATCAGCGTTATTATCATCATCCATTCATTATGAAAGTATCTCCGAAGAGCTTCAAACTGTGTAACTTCATCCCAAGGAAGATGGAAGACCCTTCTTTGGTAAGCCCTTCTTCTTATCTGCACGAAGTAATGAAGACAGTAAAATGGAATATGAAATAAACTGTTATTAAAGAAATGCAGCGTGCGACTTATTATTAAATAAAGAAATTTGAAGAAGAAATTTATTAGACAAATCTATCGAATTTTCATATAAAACGATCTGGACAATAAATAATTTAACTCCAGTAAATAACTAATGTCTTTCATAAAGTGTAAAATCTTTCGTATCTTAATTGCATTATATTTCGCAAACATTTTTCATTATCTGGGCAGCGTCGCAAGTGTAATCAAGCTTGCATATCATTGATAGCTTGCTGTAAAAAAGTATGCTGTTCATTTGATATCTGACGCTTTGAGTTACATCAGAATATGCTTATATATATAGGTATTATTCTTTCCACAATAATTTTTGACTTTCAGATTTTTCCAATAAAAAATACAAGAAGAAATTTATTTTAGTTTGAATTGTTAATAATCTAAGTAATAAAAGATTTATATAGAAATTAAAACTTTGGTTCTTTCAAATATTTTTTCTTTTATTCAAATGAATCGTATGCTTATGTTTTACTTTAATAAAATTTAATTTTCAAGTTTCTTTCCCCATTTGGTCATCTCATGCTGAATACTTTAAACGCATACTTGAAATAGTAAACCATGCATTTTTAAGACTTAGAGTATTCTATATATTATTTTCGCTGCCATGTTTTAATAAATTTTAAATAGATGTATACCTTATACATGGAATGCGCTAGAAAATAATTTAATAAATTGCATGAATCGTTTTCTTGTTTTATTAGATAATAATACATTGTGCAACTAGGGGAGAAAATTAGCTATTTCTAGCGAGGGTGAGGTATCCAGCACGAGTGGAAGTCGAGTGTTGAAAATACCTCACCCGAGTCTGAAATAGCTTTTCTTCCCGTGTTACACACCGTATTCTTTTCAACAAAGGTATGATAGGGCCTTTTTTATACATGAAAGTTGAGTAGGTGATCACGTATTTCGAGTCGTGCACAACGCAGTTGAAAATTGTTGTATTTTTAATTTTCACTTTTAATCGTACAGTTCAACTATTTGCACCTTTTCATATTTTGATTTTAATCGAAAAACGCGCATACACAGTTACGCACTTGTGACTAGCAGCAAACTTCAAAAGGTTAAACCTGAAAAAATGGGTCGTGAGCTTATATCCTACATTTTTTCACAATTTTTGAGAAACGGGAAGAAAAGTTATTTTTTCCCGCTAAATGGATATTTTTTCACACTTTTTACAAACACGCTCGAATTGCGCAATTTTCTACACTACTTTTAGGCGTGAAAAAAGGTCTATTTCATGCCTGAGTTGATAAAAATATATTTTTCGTAATATCAATAGATGTTAAACTTTATTTACGAGATTTATAAATATTCCCAATTTGAATATGAACAACATTTATACGAAAACTTATTTAGCGCAACGAACATATTATAATATTATTTTTTCTTCTTTCTAGCATATTATAGTACACGTATTTCAGTCTATGAAATCTGCAATTTGTATTAAATAATAAATAATAAATAATATATAAGTAAACAAATAAATAAATACGTCGACCTAAATATTATATCTAACTTTCATTTAACATCCCACAATTATCCAAAAATATACATAACGCCTTGAACAGCGCTACCCGTCTAAAATCCATAATCCAATGCAAGCAAAGCCGAGGGCAGAGAGCACGCGATCCGTTCCTAAGGAAAATTGACCCGGCCAAACAAACTCTCAATTCTGAAAAAAAGAATCAAGGCCCGACTCAAGCTCGCGCGTCAGCCCAGCAGCGCGCAGAAGCAGCCAGTAGCGTCCTCTCTGAGCGGCCACCGGAAGCCAGGTCCGCGCGGGCCGCGATGGAGGGGTCGAGCGCGCAAGAGAGCCTCGGGGGATGAGCTGGCAAGCATGCGCGCAGGCATCTGCCGCATCGATCGGGCGCAGGAGAGGCTCCTACGGGCCCGTGCGGCACGCGCGCTCACCGGGCCTCGACTGTGCAGGGGCTGTCGCTCTCTCTCTTCGCGAGACGAGAAAAGAGGCTCCTGCGGCTAGGCAATCCAACTTGCGCGAGATTACGACGAGCCAATAGCGCGGCCGCGCGCGCGCGCGCAAGCCTCCGAGGCGCCGCATATCAATGACTTGCCTGGTGCTCTCTAAAAGGAGATTAGACGAGACGACGCGAGCCCCGTAAGAGGGTAGACGTGGGGGATGCAGCCCTGAGTATCAGAGCTTTCTTCTTTTTGGAGATGTTTTGGGGCTGGATGGGAGATTGCTTTGTGTGAGCTTGGGCAAGATGAGGTGTTTAGAAATCATTGGATGAGAGTGTGTTGGATGGGAAAACTGGTTAGTTGTCGAGAATTCAGTTCAGGATTGTTTATATCCCTCCTGCGTATTGGGATGAGTGTAATCGTCCAAAATACTGATCAATTTTGCATATATTTTGTATCGACAATGTAAAACCATTCATTGAATGATCATATTTTACATTCCAAATGTAAGTTGAATACTAGATCTTCAATTGAAGAGATTACAGATGATTGCAGCACATATGGATGCAGATTTATAATCAATTATAGAAACTTTATGTAGCTTTTTGCAGTATTATGAAGCTATAGCAAAAATCACTCTTCCTATTTATACATTCGATATAACTACTATCTTTTCTATAGTATATTTACAGTAAAAATTGCCAAATAAATATTGGTGTAAATATAAATGAACTTTCAATTATAGAATATAGAAAATTGAGTATGTTCCTATAATATGAATAGTATTAGTCACTCAAAAACAATCAAAAGTATAGTATCATTACATGTTACGTTTTGATAAAATAGAAACTGCCAGAGCACCTATTCACACGAAATATTACGAGTCTCCGTGATCGATAAACACGTAAAGTCAATAAACGCTTAATTAAAAATCAGTGCAATCAAGCACTTAATTAAGCCGATCAAACCGATGAGTTGTTCGAGATGCTTCGGTCTTATTAGAAGCAGCGACGCCAACGCCAGCGACAAGAAAGAAAAAAGAAGACGAGGAAAATCCAATCCACCACTGATCCAATTAATCATCTTTTACCGAGTTAAGGAACTCGCGAAACAAAAGTAAAAGAGGGTAGAAAAGGAGGGCGGAGAAAGTGCAGCCGCCGCGGCGCGACGGGAAAGCCCTCGGAGAAAAGTTGAGCCGTTAAACGAAACGTAAATGCGTCGGGAAAATGAGAAGCCGAGGCAGCAGCAAGCGAGAGGGAAAAGAGAGCCGAGTTCCCCAAGTCGACGACTTTCACCCGCGCTCCTGGTAATTATCGCGCGAGCGAGAGTGCAAGCCAGCCTGTGGTTTCGTCTCTCGCTCCTTTTTTTCTGCTTTCTTTATCTTTCTTCGCTGCCTGCTTCTAACCCCGCGCGCTGGGTGCAACGTGCGCGTTTTCCCGAATCTCTCTCCGAAAGCCTTCATCGATGCAATTTCTCGCTAAGGTGCGGTGAATGTATTTTTCAAGAGTTGGCTTCTGGAGCGTTGAATTTGCGCCTTGCGTTTTTCGCCTTTCGGTTTAGAATTTGGTCTTTCGTAGTGTGCGTTAAATTGATACGCTCTGAATATTTTTGCGTGCAGTACGTCGAGATAGCTGAAGACTATACTGTCTAAAGTTAATTTCGTTCGAAACTCTTATATGAGATTTGGGTTGATAGTATGATACCACAGGTTTAGGGAGGCGAAACAAATTTAAGACCAAATTGATACACAGGTTCCTACTCAAATCTAATGAATACGTTTTCCAATCGAAATTTTACATAGGGTGACTGCGCCTAATGTGGCCCTTGATTAAGTACATGTGAAACTCAATTGCCCTATATGCATATTTTCAAATAAAACAATTCTTTTGTTATAGTTTTATGGTATATTTTGATATCCAACCGGCCCGAATAAAATTCATTCAGTACATTAACTATGGCAAGTGCTCAAGACTTAGGTGGGCCATATTAGGTACACTTACTTTAGTATATATCGTCGCCTAAGGAGCAATTCACAAATTAATGATCCCTAATATAATGTATTTCAGCTTTTTGAAAATCATGAAGTGAAAAACTGGTAAAACTAACAAAAAAAATTTCAACAGAGTACAAAAATAAAAAGTACTGATAAAATGAGCACGTTGATATAGTTTTAAAACTTTGAAACATATTATTCTTTTTATAAATGTACAATAAAATAGCGTCTTTTTTGGAAAACTGAAATGCGTTCTATCTTTTCCCAATCTAATCTTTATAAATAGGTCAGTTTATGAACGAAAAATTTATATAGATATAGCTTAGTATAATTTAAAATGTTAGATTGTGCACTAAATAATATACTATATAGAAACAGGTAAACATATAGCAGGTAGCATAATATATTCTGTTTTGTATCATGATTTTTACTTAATATCACAAATTGCTCATTTTACAATAACATATACAAATTTCGATTAGAAAGAAAAAAAGAATAACCAAACTGAAATTGAAATCGCGAAAAATTGATTCACGCGACACCGTACTTTCCCCCTAAGTCTCCCCGCCGAATATTAAAGAGGTACTCGGGTACGAAATTCGCATCCATAGCCCATACCCTTCCGTCAGCTCGCAAAGAAACTCGTCGACCGCAGTCCCGGAAAACTCGCGGGAGAAAAAAGAGAGTGAAAACGGCCTCACGCGACTAGCGCACTACTCCTACGGGCCGACTATAATTTGAATAAAAGTCTTGCCGCCGTAAATCGCTCGCAAGCCGCGAGACTTACACTTTCCGCGGCGGCACTTTTCACCCAGTTGGCGGTGCGCCAGCCGAGCTCCTCTCGGAAATAATAACAATAACGGTGATGAAGAGAAAAAAGCCGAGTAGAGAGAGAGAGCCCCTGCACGCGGTGCACCCCGAAAACACGGCGGTACGCGCGATAGGTAAACGCGAGGGGTCGCGCAAAGGAAATTGCACCCCGCGAAAGACGGGGAAAGAAGGCTCGCGGTGTGCGAGGAACTTTGTACCCTGGAAGATGCGCGAGCCGCGAAACTTCCCCTTTAAGCTTCGCGACGAGCCGAGCCGAGGCTTTCCGCTGCTATCATTTTCCGCGCTCGCTTGCGCGAAGAGAGAGGGAAAGTTTTACAATCGACGGGTTTCTTACCTCGGCGCTGCTGCTGCTGCTGCTGCTGCTTCGCCCCCTTTTTTTACTCTCTCTTACTTCGTCTATCTTTCTCTCTTTCTCGCGCCAGAGCGAGCAGCAGCGTTATAAGCAAGCTCTAGGCTCGCGCGCCACTTTCACCCGTGAAACTTATAATGAACCGCCGACTTTGGTGACTCTCTTTCTCCCCCCCCCCCCCCTCCTCTCTCTCTCTCTTTCTCTAAAGCCGAATCTACAGGTTTCCCGCGGCGTACTCTTATATACTTGCAGCGTCGTCGACGCGGTGGCTGTATTAAAAAGCTCCTGTTTTGTTTCCTCGTTTAAGGCGGAATTAGTTTGTCGAGCCTCTTGATTTCACGAAGATGGATGAAACGTTTATTTTATTTCAATACGTATTTATTCTCTTGTCTTTATATCAATTACTTTATTTTTATGTCGCAGTTAATGTATACACTGATTAGTGCATTTATAGACTGAGAAAACTATATTGAAGTATTAGGATATCGAAAACGTGAGAAATTCGTAATCATTTTTTTTTAACGGAGTTAATTCGTATAACTCACTTATTTTAGATTTCAATTTTACGAATTAAATGTCATTAATATAAGGTAAAACTACCTTTGAAACTAATGTACTTATAGGGACGTATGCTGCACTACTGGAAAACATTAATTTTTCTTCGTTTTTGTATAATTTTCACATGATGATTGTAATACTCTGAAAAATAAATTACTACAGACAGTACTACATCTCGTAAGATGATTAAAAATTATTATACAGTTCATAAAAGCTACGTAAGGTTAAAAAATAAATGCCTTGATGGTTCTGTCCTCGCATAATATTTCATTATTCTTAACAGGATACTTATATCACAAAGTTAAAAATTATCTATAGCATATAGGGTAGATAATAATAAAATTATATTTCATAAATAGGATAGTACCTGCAGCAATAAGATACAGCATAATAATTGTATACTGCCAAACAAGACGAGTTTGAACATATTTCTCCAATAAAAGAAAAAGACGACGTTAAAAAGGTAAGAAATTCTAACGTAAAACAGCGAGTCTAGACCGTACAACGTAGAAAAGTCTCGTAGCCAATGGCGCAGGGCAGGGCGAAAGAAGGTCAGTTCACCGCGCGTGCATGTATCCACTGGCCACTACCTACACTACCACACCCCTACACACACACACACACACACACCTTTAGCCTAGCTCCGAGCTCCGAGGTTCGGCTCTGCTGCAGCGGTGGCGGGCGGCTCGCCGCTGGTCCTGCGCAGTAGCGCGAGGGTCAACGCCGCGCGCGGATTGGCTGCCTCCGCGACGGGGGAGGGCGGCGCGCGTTCTAAGCCGATTTTAGGGGTAGCGCTGCTGCTGCTTTTCGTCCAGCTGCGTCCCTCCCTCTCTCGCTCACTCCCCCTCCTGGACGGAACGAGATGGAAGCGTTGGATGGGGCGAGACCGACCGGTCCCTGACCTCGGGTCAGGTGCAGCCGCGCTGGACATTGGGAAGAGAGCTAGCTGGAGTTTGAGAAGAGTGCACTGGACTGGGCGAGACTCTGGCTTTTGAAAGGCGCACGCGTTGCACGCGTCGGGCTGCGACGAATCTTTGGGGGGAGACGCGATGCAGATGTCTACGCTGAAGGAAAAAATTGTTAAATCTAAGTAAACGTTTCCTTGAATCGTACTAATTGTAAGAAAAGATTTATTTGATAATGGTAAATATTTCATTATGTTTAGACTGGTATTCGTCAATTCAAGAAATATTTACTAAATTTAAGAAATATTTACTTTATTTAAGTAAATCTTTTCTTAGTACGTTTACTTAGATTTAACAAATTCTTTTTTCAGTGTATATGGCACGAGTCCGATGACGAGAGGAGGGAAGGTGTATATTCGGAGTATTCAATTGAAATCGAGGGATCATTGAATAATTGAGATGGATTTTGTTGGAGACGTCGGATTTCGCGATTTATAATTATTATTCGAGTTGTCGGGCGGTAACGTGGCTTCTGCGTAGTAATAGTTCTGTCGATATGATCCGCGATACAATAGAAATGTGCTTTTACGCTGATATTTCATGTTTCTTACTTTTGTTACGAAGCGTATGTAAGCCGAATGTAAAAATAGAAGTATCGCGTAACGTGCCATTTTCATATTGAATATCGAATGGTTTATTTACGGTAGTATCGAGAAATATGGCTTATTTGTTTTAATAATGTTTTTCAAGTTGTTTAAAAATTTACAGTGTTAACAGAAAGACTCATTTTTTTCTCAAATATTATTAAAATGCATTATATCGCTGATTCTCTTTGGAAATTAATTTGTTAGGTAACCCTTTGCAGTATAAGTACCTTTTGTTAGTTTAAAATCAAATATATATATATTAATATCTAATGCATTTGAGGAGTGTGCGGCAAAACTAGATAATTCCACCTACCTATAATTATGAGAAAATTAAGGAAATCTATTCTTCTATTTTTTTAAATACATATAGACAACCGTATTGTAGATGCTTTGTTTATGGCTGAATTTTGAGTTTAAATAAAAATAACTCCATAACGTGAAGACAACAAAGAATCGTGGTGAAAAAATACATCGAATCAATTTTCATCATAAGCGCAATTGTATTAACCCTCTCTTCATTTTTTATAGACCTAAATATTATTAGCAGCATCTTTGTATTTTACAAAGCTATCATCCACATCACAAGATCTATTTATTTGAATTCTCATTTAAAGCTCTCGGAGAACTTGTTATTTTCTCCTTAACTCCAAAGCCAGAGAAAGAAAAGTCACTCCGGTTTGTTAAGAAAGATCGCAGGATGATGGATAATAAGTGTCAGCCTACGGCCAAATTTCGAGTTGTTTTCCAACTCCCAGCAGCAGCAGCAGCTACACGTCGTTCCAGAGACACGAACTGCTGCTGATGCCGCTGCTTTTCCCGCACACACGCGCACAGACCCACACACACGCACATACACGTCGACGTGGAGGACGAATAGCGCACGGGGCTTCCGCTCTCGCGAGGGAAACGACGACGAGGACGCCGAAGGGTGAGAGACGAGAGAGGAGCTCGAGAGAGGAGAGGAGAGTAGAGGAGAGAAGCGGGGGAGGACGGCCGAGCGAGAGAGAGAGAGAGAGAGAGAGAGAGAGCCCAGCTACCACCAAACAATCGATATATGCGTTCAAAATGGCCGCCGCCGGGACACCAGCCACCCCACCCCCGACGTATATAGCCCCGGACACACACAGACTCTCTCGCTCACTCGCTCTCTACCCTCTCTCACGTATGCCCCCTAAAGCTCTTTAACTTCGGGAAAGCCCAGCCAGCCATCCAGCGCTGCAGGGGAGAGCCGAGCGAAGAGAAGAGAAGAGAAGAGCAGAGGCAGAGGGAGAGAACGAGCGAGCAAAGCCCAGGACGCCGACGGAAGCTATATGTATATATACCCGCCGTCGAGCTTCTTGCCTCGCTGCGATGCTTTTGTGTAAGGATGGAGGGAAGAGAGAGAGAGAGAGAGAGAGAGAGAGAGAGAGAGAAGCTCTGCCAGGAGGAGGAGGAGGATTCCTTTCTAATTTGCCCCGACGACGACGACGTAGCTGGGGCTTCGCTCGGAGAGGAAGAGAAGGATTCCACTGCTGCTGCTGCTGCTCTTTTGCCGAATATTATGAATTATTTCTTCGTATGCGGGAGAGAAAGAGAGCGAGAGGGAGAGTTGGCTCTTTCTCTCATGGAAATGTGCGTGTATTATAGTACGGGAGTACGGGAGAAACAATTATTGTGATAGACGAGAGAGCGAGAGGAGCGAGGGAGATTTATTATGGTAGACGTCGGGAGCGCCGCGGCGTCTTGAATATTTGCTGGGTAAAAAATGATCTTTGATGATACGAGAGATTTATCATGTGTAACGTGAGCTGGAAGAATGCGAGGCTCGGTTTCTCTTTTTGGGAAAGTGTATAATATTGGTGGGCTAATGAGCATTTTGGGTATATTGCAGTGTTATAAAGCTGCTGTCTAATATATCAATGATAACAATTACGACAGCAAGCTCATAACCCAATTTAATCGATAGTTTCGACGATTAGCAGCAGCTAATAATCCTCGAAATCAGAGGTTTATACAAGTGAGCATTAATAGTTGAATGGGGTATTTATTCGAGAATAAGGCAACTCGATTTTCTTAACGAAGTCGGCGCGCCGAAGAGGACGAAAGAACAAGAGAGAGCTTCGATAACGCGCGCGCGCCGTGTCATAAGAAGTGTACCGGTTAATGCGCGAGCAAGAGAGGAAAAGAAGAAGGCGAGAAAATAAGACGAAGAAAAAGACTCCCGCGCAGACTCTAATTCTCTCTCTCTCTCTCTCTTTTGCTCGCGCGAGCGCGTGGAAGCTTTATTAAAACATAATGGCGTTATCAGCGCGGCAAACGAGGGAGAGGCGTCAGCTTTAAGAGGGAAGTTTTCTTAAGTGTTCTTAATTAGAAGGTACCTGTTGCTTCGGAAAAAACCGGGTCACGGCCGTAGACGCCGTTT